>VDFB02049217.1:75512985-75766682 GCA_007258455.2 Sequoia sempervirens
ATGGAAAATTGTATGATATAGTCTCAAGCTATGAGTTCTTCATTTTGGGTTGAGACTGTCAATTTTTTCAATTATATTAAGAATTGAATGCCTTACAAGGCATTGTGACATATAATTCTTGAGGAGGCTTGGACTCATGTCAAGCTTGATGTTTCTATATTTCAAGTTTTTGGTAGTGAGGTTTGGGAATTTATTCCTGATGCTCAGTGAAAATCCATGGAGAGGAAGAGCCGACCACTCATATTTGTTGGCTACTATGAGGATGTTAAGGAATACAAGTTGTTTGATCCTAATTCTAGAGAGGTCTTATTTTGGTGAGATGTCTAGCTTGATGAGCACTTTCCTCTGATGGATTCTCCATCACCAGCTTCTCCCTCACAGCCTACTCCTCTATATTAATCTCTTGAGGATGATGTAGATGATGATCCACCATCTCCACCACCACCCACTCATCCTTTTCCTAGGTGGGCCTGTGTTACTATTGAGGCAGTTGCTTCTTTGGCAAGTGATGCTTCAGATACTCATCATACTTGTGCTCAGACATTTAGTTGTAGTCTTTTGATTCCTGTCAATTTAGATGATCCTTAGAATTTTTTAGAGGTGACAAGTCACCTTTAGTGGGATAGGGTCATGGATGAGGAGTATTCTTCTTTGATGAAGAATCATACTTGGGATCTTTGTCCTCTTCCTAAGGGAAGAAATTTGGTTCAGTGCAAGTTGATGTACCATGCCAAGTATGCTACATATGGTTCAATTGATAAGTATAAGGCACATTTTTTTGTAAAGGGGTTTTTTTAAGTAGAGGGTATTGGCCACTCTAAGACCTTGCTCCTGTTGCCAAAATGAACTCTATTTTCTTTGTACTTTCCCTCGCAGCTTCACAGGGATGGAAAATGTTTCATATGGATGTGAAGAGTGCTTTCTTGCATGGAGACCTACATTAGGTGATCTATATGGAGCAACCTTAGGGTTTTGTGTAGGACTCTTTAATGGTTTGCAGACTTTGTAATTCATTATATGCTATCAAACAAGCCCCTTTGGCTTGGTATGAGAAGATGGACTCTTTCTTGCTTTCTCTCACTTCACACACTCCCATTCTGATCACACAGTGTACATTCAACATCAGGAGGGTGATTTGTTAATTGTTGTGCTATATGTCGATGGTCTCATTCTTATAGGTATCTCATTATCCATGATTTAGTGTATTTAGAGAGCTTTGATACAACAGTTTGAGATGATAGATCTCAGTCATCTACACTTCTTTTTGAGTCTACAGGTTATTCAATCTTCAGATGGGATTTCCATATTTCAACAGAAATATGCTCTCAATATTCTTAAGCAATTTGGTATGGTTTATTGCAAGCCTTCTCCTACACCATTTCAGTCAGATGTTGTCTTTCCTTCCACTTTCTCTACTCGTCTAGTAGATTCTACTTTATATAGGTAGTTGGTTGGCAGTTTGTTATACCTGACACATTCTCATCCCGATCTTTCCTTTGCAGTTGGCCTTGTCTCTCAGTTCTCATATGATCCAAATGAGAGCTATTGGCAAGATTCCAAACATATTTTGAGGTACATACAGGGCCCCACACATTATGGTATTCACTACACTTTAGGATCACATCACATTGTTGGCTTCACTAACTTAGACTGGGTGGGTGATGTCCATGATCAAAATTCTACTTTTGGCTTCGTGTTTTTCCTTGGTTCTAGTCCTATCACATGATCTTGCAAGAAGCAATCTGATATTGCATTATCATCTACAAAGGATGAGTACCAACTAGCAGTGTTAGTTAGTTAGGAGGTTTTATGGCTTCAATAGTTGATGACAAAGTTTGGGTTTCCTCTTGATAGTCCCACTATTATTTGGTGTGACAATCAGAGTGCCATTCACATTTCCCACAACCTAGTGGAGCATCATTAGACTAAGCACATTGAGATCCACATGAACTTCATCAGGAAGTTCATTTAGGATGGTTCTCTCAACTTGGAGTACATTCCTACAAAGGAGCAAGTTGCAGGCATCTTCACTAAACCTTTGGCATCGTAGCACTATCTTCAGTTGCACTCCATGCTTGGGGTGAAGGAATTTTTCCTTGTGGGGCCTCTGTGAGGCCTTCCTTCATGTTTTTTTCAGCATATTTTTCATCTCATTTTGGAGAGGATTTTTTCCCATTGGGTTTTCTCCTTTACTCCACTTTAAAGAGATTTGGTTGTGATTGGGTACCTCATCAAGCCTAGTTGTCGAGGCCCACATTTTCTTTCTATCTTGTAGTTGCATTTCTTTCATACATTTAGTTTGTAGCTACTCCCTAAGTTCATCTTGAGGGGGGCTATTAGAGTAAAAGGTTCATTACTTTATTATTTTAATTAAGTTACCTTTTATATTTCTCTTAAGATTAACTTAGTTTGCATTTTGTAGGCATTTAATAATTATTCTAATTATTAAATGCTCCCTTTTAGGTTACACTTTATGCTTTCTTGATCTCCTTCATAAGGATTGATCTCATTGTATTTTATTTATTCCCTTTGATTAATTCATCTCCAACTTTCAGAGCACCCATTGCTTTTTTGTCTCCATCTCTTCCTTTCTGTGATAGATTATTTGCATGCAGGTGATCTTTGAGTTCTGTGAAGTTAGCTTTCTCAACTTCTACAAATGTAGAGTTCAAGAGCTAATCAAGTATTCAAAACCATCCTTTCTAATCAAATTTCATGATCAAGATCCACATCCATTGAAGGATATTCATGCAAGTTTGCAGATCTACAATCCAAGGTTCAAATAAGGTTTGGTGAGTTATTACACTTTGTTGTTCATTCATCATTCCTTCATGATTTTCTATTTTGTTTCAAGGTTTTATTACCAAAATGGGGTTTGAACAAGACAAACCCCCATTCCCTAACAAACAACATTTTTCTCTCTTTGATCTGTGATTATTGATTTTAGGTTGAAGATCCTTTAAAAAATTTTTTTGAAGAAAGTTACAAAGTTGTGAAAGTTGCAAGAAAACTTGACATATCATGGAAACTCCTCTACATAATTTATCTTTGACTATCAAATAGTGAGAATCAAGAATCTAGGAGTGCAAACACAACAAAAGAGAACCTAGAAACAAATTTTAGAGAACCCTATCTAGGACCCATTCACCATAAGGAAAATGAGTCCTCAGTGAACTTCAAAAGTGACTTTTGGTAAAAGGTACACATTGTTTTCCCCTTTCCAAATCTACCTTTTGATTACTTTTTCTATCATATTTGACTATTGTCCTTCATTTGTATTTTATAGCTTGCATTTTAGAGTTTGTTTGATGGTTTTTATCTTTCTCCCCAAAGGATTATTTAGCTTTTACCCTCATCCTTGCATTGATAGTAAATTTGTTTATTCATACCTTGATTTGACTCACCCTTTGGTTGATAATCACTTCATTGTTTGGATCTCATTTCCTTGAATAAAATTAGGAAAATAGGTCTTTGTGTTGAACCCCCTTTCATACACAAACATATATTTTTCTTGTCTCACTATTTATCTACTAAAGGTTTTTAGGTTGAACTGAAAGTTTGATGTTTTAGAAGGGCTTAGTTTTGTTATAATAGACAAATTTACCCATCTCTCAATCTTTGGAATTGTCCAACAAGTCATTAAATATATACATACATAATTCAATATTGCACTATCCTAGGTCATTTTTTAATTATATGATTAATTATACATATATATATCATCCTTGAATTTAAAAAATATAAACTTCAAATTTAGCCAACTCATAAAAATTCTAGTAGTCACATTGTGGGTCAACTAAACATATATTTTTTAAAATTATTTCTATGTTTTGGTATTGAAGTACAATTAGTTTTATTTATTTTACATCCTTCAACATTGTCTCTCATGCTAAGTAGTGATCATTAGAAGAACATTTTATAGTGGTGCACTAAAAAGAATCTAACTATATATATTTAGCCTTGGAACATTTGCATGACTAAAGCTAGTTGTTTTCTATCATCAAGAAAATTATGAGATTTTCATTTTTTAGATTGACTTAGGATAATGTGAATATTAGTGATCTTAATAGCCCTCTATAAAAAAATCTTATATAATACTAACTCAGATAGTAAAAGAAAAATACTAAATTTGAAAAATTAGAGAGCAATAATATAGAATCACCATGAATATTTGTGCATGACGAAATCATAGATACCTACAAATAGAAAATACATGAATTCATGAACTCAAATTTATAGAGAGTATAGGTCTTGCACATAAGCTAAGGAAAGCACAACATAAAGATACCATTGAAAGACAAAATATAGTTTAGATGTAATAATCTTCACTAATATTATTCATTGATTACTTAACAAGATAAATAACCTTTTCTCATTTAGATTTAATTTCTTAAAATAATAATTTATAATGGCACATGCTCTTAAAATCTATCATTGATTGATTTGAGATAATTTATATTGAATTATGAATGTTAAATTGATTAACATAAACATATAAAATGTTTGTTTTCTTTTATAATTTCATTGATATAGTTAAGAAAATATCTTCCTATTAATATAAAACTCTCAAAACCAAAATTTTATAACCATGAAAAGTTAAAAATAATAATTTACAAGAATTTTGACATAAGAATGAATTACCAATATAATCCACTATCAACATACGGACTATCAAAGCTTGTAAATAATAATTATCCATTATACAAATTTTGTACTAGACTATTACATATTGTATTTAGTCACAATTAATAATTAAAAAATAATAATAATAATAATGGAATTATTGATTTTGGAGTTAGAATTTAAATTATGAAAAAGAAAAAAAATCATCTTAAAATTTAAAATATGCAAAGTCATATGAAAATATTAGATTTTGATATTAAAATGTAAAATATGAAAAATTAAATGAAAGTATTGAATGTTGATATTAGAATTGAAAATATTGAAAACAATCTTTTATTAAATAAAATTTGAAAAATATAAAATGATATAAAAATAGTTAACTTATTTATAGGTAATTTTATTTATATCTAATAATAATATTTTATATTTTTATATAACTAAATTAAAATTACATGATTTGACAGTAATAGTATATACTATATATTATATAAGATGTTATTTTATATTAATTTGCAGTGAAATATACTTAATCAATTGACAATTTTATTGAAAGAAAACATTGAAAATTCTAAATTTTAGTCAGTGGACCCTCCATCTATTATTAATGAGATTGAATGTTTCTTAATGAACCCAAGAAAAAATAAATCATATTGAATGGAAAGCTGAATATCATAAAATTTTTATGAATGATATAAAATCTTCCCAGACAAAAAATAAATCCAAGCTTTCATGATGTTTCTATTTTTTTGTTTTTTGTTTTTCTTTTATAAAATCTATTGATTTGTGGTTTTTTTGGTTATTTAAATAAAAATTATGGGAATCTCCTTATCATTATCCTCATAATTGACCATGCCAATTAATGTAATACAACAAGTATTTTACGCACTGCAAGAAAAAGTGTCCTCTCAGATTGTAATTAAATTTTATGCAAGTCAAAGCTTATATTATGTCATTCTACTTGTTCAAAGATTGTTATTAGTTCTTGCCGTCTAGGCAGGAATACTTATGCATTTGCCCAGAATGCTTTTAACCGGTAGCATCGGCCAATCACATTTTTCCATTTAACATATTACTATTTTTTTTGTATAGTTTGAATTTGGAGAACTATTTTTTATATTGGAAAATTAGTATTTATCTAATTTCCTATTCGTCGGGGTAGCTTTATAAATCATTTTTAAAAAAAAAATTCAAGAAAATGCGAGTGCATAGATTGATTAAATAAATTTAAGCAAAGGCATAGTTTATAAAGCTGGCGGGTAGACGTACGTAATGCATGAATAGAAATTAAATGCATTAAATGGCATCAGGCTCGAGGTGAAGGCGCTGGAATGGCTTGGTGACCACGCATGGCCAGGGTACTCTGGTAATTCAATATAGAGTTAAGCAACTTGGTATGTATCTCTATTACTTTGCGTGTGTTATTTCTATGTTTTGTAAGCGCGTGTTCTGAGGAAGAGTTTGTAGCGATCAAGTAGGAGATTTTGTAGTTGCAGAATTGCACATTGGACAATGAGAAACGAATTGCTTGAGGTTAGAAGAGGTAACTTTATGTTGTTTTCTTCTATTTGATATGAGAAATGCAAGTAGGGTTTCATAGTGCTTTAAGGCATTCTTATACTTTGAGTATAAATTCTTATTTTAAACTACTTTTAGTATTATCTATTCAAATTTCTTATTGAAATATGAACGTTTCATCTGTGTTTGATAGGAATTATGTAGAAACCCTCTTGTCTATTTTACTTCATGCATGTGAGCCCTGTAAAGTTTGTATATTTTTTATTACTGCAAAGCGGTCCCATAAAGAGAGCTTTGGAACAAAAATTATGTCAATGTGTGCGATAATGAGAGATTTGGAACAGTGAGTTGACAGTGTGTTTCTTTGAGCTTTTTCGTTGTCATCAAAGCATAAAGGATAGAGGGATTTTGTTTAAAGTCATGGTTATTGTCCTCGTAGGCATAAATGCAAACAATGGGAGCATACAGAAAACAGGTGAACTCTTTGACAAAACCCATCAAAGAAAAACTATTATATATGATTATTTGTTTATCTATTCATTGATTTGTAGAACAAAAAATGGCAAACAAACCCTCTTGTCTATTTTACTTCATGCATGTGAGCCCTGGAAATTTTTTATATTTTTAATTACTAGAAAGCGGTCCCATAAAGAGAGCTTTGGAACCAAAATAATGTCAACGTGTGCGATAATGAGAGCTTTCGAACAATGAGTCGACAGTGTGTTGCTTTGAGCTTTTCCATTGTCATCAAAGCATAAAGGATAGAGGGGTTTTGTTAAAATTCATGGTTATTGTCCTCGTAGGCATAAATGCAAACAATGGGAGCATACAGAAAATAGGTGAACTGTTTAACAAAATTTGTCAAAGAAAAACTATTATATATGATTATTTGTTTATATTTTCATTCATTTCTAGAACAAAAAATGGGAAACTAATACAACAGTAGGTAGTTATAACCCCCAAAAAGAATCAAACCTGGAACATGAGCAACATCCAAAAAATTGCGCTTTAAAGTACCTAATGCACTAGAGAATTTACCATTGCAGAATACAAATTTTCATTTGCACAAAGATAGACAAAAGAATGAAGTGGAAACCTACTTTCTGCCAATAAGCATTTAAATTCTATCAGAGGTCGTGGTTATTGTTCTCATAGGAAAACATGTAAAATATGAAAGCATTTATAATCCAAGTGAACTGTTTTACAAAACTCCTTAGGAAAATGTGGTTCCAGGGAATGCAATGAGCAATATGAGACGGTACAAGGGTAAATGAGAAATATGAACTTGCCTAAGTCAACATGAATGAAATTTGAGATAGAGCTATTGGGTAATATGCTACATATACTATGACATTTAAGCTTCAAAGAAGTCTCATGGCTATAAGCCTGCTATCATGTAAAAGCCACATAAATATTCATTTTGCAATTGGATGGGGTCATTCTATTTCCATTTACCTAAGTTAATTTCATTTGGCTATCTAGCAGTAACTATCAACTGTTTCATCAAACTTCATTCAAGTAGAAATCACAACACATGGTATCCTTATAGAATTATGCACAAATACATAGTGTCTACCATATTAACATGGACATAGTTTTCTATTGTTGTTTTGTTAATTGGATTTGAGTTATAGGTGTAATGTGCAGAAGGATAATTATAACTATTGCTTCCTTTTAAATGTTATGTATTTAAACACTAATTAACTGTTACCTAATTAATTAGATATGAGATGATAGAAGAGTAAGTGAGAACTAGAGACTAGATAAAAATGACAAAGTTAACATGTGAATATCAAGGTGCATAGAATAAATATTCATTGGATTCTAGGGAACCACATTTCACCCAAAAATTTTGTCAAACAGTTCACTTGTGTTGTCTATGCCTCCATATTTTGCATGTGTGCCTAGGAGGAAAATAACCACGACATCTGATAATAGTAAAATTCCTCTATCCTTCATGCTTTGCTGACAGTCAAAAAGCTCAAAGCAATTGCGAGTTTGGGTTCGCTTCTCTAAATTTGGTTTGCTTAACAGTTTCCAAAGCATTATGAACACATTGTCCTTACATTCCTCTGAAGCTCTTACTATGTGACAAGTCCAAAGCACATTGGCTCCAAAGCTCTCACTATGGGAGAGCTCTGCACAATGGACAAAAGGGTTTCTACATAATGCTTATGAAACCACATTTCATAACAAGTTCTACTTGTTGTTCAATGCCAAACTAGTTGCCAATGAACAAGAAAAGCTTTCAAACTTTCAGTTAACATGTAAAGGGTTGGGTAAAATGTATACATAGACACATAGGTGCACACAAGCATTTAAAGTAGATGCAATAGTAATCTGTTATATACAGACATACATACATGGTAACATAGATACATGCATACATATATACATAATTACATGCACACATATATACATACATTCCTGTATGCATGGATGCATAGAGAGACAATGTTTCATGGGATTGTTAAAGAGTTCACTTGCTTTCTATAGGACAAGTGAACTGTTTTACAAAACTCCTAAGGAAAATGTGGTTCCGGGGAATGCAATGAGTATTAAATCTGGACACCTTGATATTCACATGTTAACTTTGGCATTTTAATTGAGTTGGTAGCTCTCATTTATTCTTCTTTCATCTGATATCTAATTAATTAGGTGGCTGTTAATTAGTCTTTAAATACATAATAATAAAAAGTAAGAAATAATTATAAATATCCTTGGGGACATTTTAATTATGGGTTGTGATTTGTACTTACATGTAGATGGATTAAGCATGCAAAAGTCACAGTATATGTAGTGTGTTAGCTAATAGGTCCATGTGACATTTTACTCATGTCAAAGTAGTCAATTCCATATTTGTCATTTATCCTTGTATCATTAGATAACTAATTAATTAGGTGGCTGTAAAATAGTCTTTAAATGCATAGTAATTAAGAGAAAGAACAAATTACAATTATCCTTGTACACATTTTACCTAGTGATCAAATTCAAGGAACAAACATACCAAGCAAACAACAATTTGAGATTTTGTAATTGGAAAACTTAGACTGAATGCTTGGGAAGTTAGAAAATTGTATCTTGGGGTTATAAAAAGCTATGCCAAGTATGTTTTAGAATTCAAATTGCAATGTTGCCATAGAGCAGTGAAGTAATATTGCTTGATGAAATAATTTTAGACTTCGTGCAAAAGAGCAGTTAAATTCATTGCTAGAGGATTTCTGGTACAAGAACCTATGGGAACTAGTTTGTCTAGTTAATCTGATTTACATTTATACTTGTGTCTGTTGAATCTAAAAATTGCTTGCTAGTGTTTTATTGGTTTTGGCTATTAGTATCCATCGCAGTGGGAGTATTATATATTGCAAATGTAATTTTGGGAGTTGTTTGCATTTTGGTCATTTCCTTGAGCTTTATTGCTATTCTTTTAGAAAAACAAACAAATGGTCTTTGTTTTCTAATGAAAGCTTATTACATGGTGCAATGCTTTTGATTGGAGGAGGAGAGGTGGTGTAGCAGTCCAACTATAGAAAATTCTTCAAGAAAAGAGTACAAGGTGAGTTTCTAGAATGAACCTTGTCCTTTGTTTACAATTGCATAGAGTAGACAAAGAAAAAGGTTAATTCAAGATTCTCACTATATTGATTGTACTTGTAGACATACCATTGCTTTTTGTTACAAGGAAAATCTTTACAAATGGGTATTGTGAGTGGCATATGCTATATGGTTCATAAAAATTAAGCGATTGGGGTTCAAAAGTAGATCTTTGTTGCAATAACATGATATCAGAAATGCAATTACTATCCAATTAATTTCTCTGGTGGTTGATTGTACTTTATAATTTAAACATAGTCTTTTTTATTTTTAGAGTTTGATTCTAAAGCCAAATGCATACTTTGATTCAAACTAATGGCTAAAGATACATAATTCATTGATACAAAATCAATGCATTGAATGGCATCTGACTAAAGGGGAGGCTATTTGGTTTGCTAATTAGTCTTTGAATATATAACAATTAAAAGAGAGAAATAAGTATAACTATCCGTGGCCACATTTCACATTTTCACCTTTCAATCAAATTCAATTAACAAAATAGCAATTAGATGTAAAGTAGGATCAAGGAGTATGCTGATAGAAAACCATATTCTAGACAATGGCTAGACAATGTGTTGAAATTGCTTTATAAACTTTGAAGCAAATGCATTTTCCCTTCAGTTTACTTTCATTGTACATCTTAAATGGAAGTTGGGTTTCACATTGCTGCTGCATTTGGATACTTTGATTATAAAATCATACTTTAGATCATTTTAAGTGTTATCCATTTAAATATTTCATCTGAGTCTTAGAGGCAATGCACAACTATCCCAAAAAGAGAGCTTTGGAACCAATGTGGTGTCATAAAGGATAGAGGAATATTGTCAAATATTATGGTTATTGTCCTCATAGGCACACATGAAAAATATGGAAGCATATAGAAAGCAAGTGAACTCTTTAACAATCCCATGAAACATTGTCTTTCTATGCATCCATGCATACAAGAATGCATGTATATATGTATGCATGTATCTATGTTACCATGTATGTATGTGTGTATATAGAAGATTACTATTGCATCCACTTTAAATGCTTGTGTGCAGCTATGTGTCTATGTATACATTTTATCCATCCTTTACATGTTAACTGAGAGTTTGAAAGCTTTTCTTGTTCATTGGCAACTAGTTTGGCATTGAACAACAGGTAGAACTTGTTATGAAATGTGGTTTCATAGGCATTATGTAGAAACCCTTTTGTCCATTTTGCAAAGCTCTTCCATAGTGAGAGCTTTGGAGCTAATGTGCTTTGGACTTGTCACATAGCAAGAGCTTCAGATGAATGTAAGGACAATGTGTTCAATTTTTTTTGGAAACTGTTAAGCAAACTGAATTTAGAGAAGCATACATAGAGAACATAATAACATGGACAGATTGAGAAATGAATATATGTATACATGGATCCATGCATATTAGCATATAGCTACAAATGCATATGTTACATGGAAGGATGTATTCATGAATATTTGCATATAGCTACAAATGCATATGTCTATCTTTGTGCAAATGAAAATTTGTATTGTGCTATCATAAATTCTCTAGTGCATTAGGTACTTTAAAGTGCAATTTTTTGGATGTTTCTCTTGTTCTAGGTCTGATTCTTTTCGCGGGTTATAACTATTTACTATTGTATTAGTTTCCCATTTTTTCTTCTACAAATGAATGAATATGTAAACAAATAATCATATATAATAGTTTTCCTTTGATGAGTTTTGTCAAATAGTTCACCTGCTTTCTGTATGCTCCCATTGTTTGCATTTATGCCTATGGGGACAATAATGACGACTTTTAACAAAATCCCTCTATGCTTTGATGACAATGGAAAAGCTCAAAGCAACACACTGTCGACTTATTCTTGGAAAGCATAGCTGAAGGTACATAATTCATTGATGCAAAATTACTGAATGGCATCTGACTAAAGAGGAGGCTATTTGGATTTCTAATTAGTCTTTGAATATATAACAATTAAAGGAGAGAAATAAGTATAATTATCCTTGGGCACATTTAACATTATCGAGCTTCTTGATACATGTATCCATAGATACATGGATGTGGACATCTATCATGGTATCCATAGATGCATAGATACATGTATCTATGAATATATGTATCCATAGATACATCAACACATATATGGATAGATGCCTATATACATATGCACATAGAAGCACAGATACATATATGCATGGATGCATCTATAGGTAGAAGAATACATAGAAACATAGTTGCATGGATAGATAGTATCTATGAATAGATGTATCCATAGATACATCGTCACATATATGGATAGATGCATGTATACATATGCACATAGAATCACATATACATATATGCATGGATGCATCTATAGGTATAAGAATACATAGAAACATATTTACATTGATAGATAGATGGATGCATAGCTAGATACAGAAATGCTTAAATATGCATGCATGGAAATATTAATGAATTGCATATGAAGTTGCATAGATACACATATCCATGGGTGCATGTATACATAGATGCATGTATTGCAGTACACATGGATACATGTATATGTGTATACATAGATGCATGTATTACAGTACACATGGATGCATGTATATGTGTATCTCTAGGCAAGATCTTTGAAGCTTAAATGTCATAGTACATATGTAGCATATTACCCAATAGCTCTATCTCACATTTCATTCATGTTGATTTAGGCAAGTTCATATTTCTCATTTACCCTTGTACCGTCTCATATTGCTCATTGCATTCCCTGGAAGCACATTTTCTTGAGGAGTTTTGTAAAAAAGTTCACTTGGATTATAGATGCTTTCGTATTTTACATGTTTTCCTACGAGAACAATCACCATGACCTCTGATAGAATATAAATGCTTGCTAGCAGAAAATAGGTTTCTACTGCATTCTTTTGTCTATCTCTGTGCAAATGAAATTTTGTATTCTGCTATGGTAAATTCTCTAGTGCATTAGGTACTTTAAAGCATAATTTTATGGATGTTGCTCATGTTCTAGGTTTGATTCTTTTTGGGGGTTATAACTACCTACTGTTGTATTAGTTTCCCATTTTTCCTTCTACAAATGAATGAATATCTAAACAAATAATCATATATAATAGTTTTTCTTTGATGAGTTTTCTCAAAGAGTTCACCTGTTTTCTGTATGCTCCCATTGTTTGCATTTATGCCTACGAGGACAATAACCATGACTTTAAACAAAATCCCTCTATCCTTTATGCTTTGATGACAACGAAAAAGCTCAAAGGAACACATTGTTGACTCATTGTTCCAAAGCTCTCATTATCGCACATGTTAACATAATTTTGGTTCTAAATATCTCTTTATGGGACCACTTTGCAGTAATAAAAAATATACAAATTTTGCTAATTAGTCTTTAAGCACATAGCAATTAAAAGAAAGAAACAATTACAATTATCCTTGTGTACATTTGAACTGTTAATCAAAGGAAATTAACAAACTAGCATTGGAAAACCATGTGCATGTTAAAGTGTTAGATATCATGTATTTGTGCATAGGTGTATATGGATGCTATGAGTTGTGATTTATACCATTATGTAGCACTTACTACTACTTGTGCAATCAAGCCACATGCAAGTAGAATTCATAATTCATGGCATCCAGATACACTCAAGGACAAATACTATTCAAGGTTGTTGGCATCTCGATAACAAAGATGATGAGATACATCCAATTAGTGTATGTCACAACATCTTATTGAATCAAGATGATTTGGATAGGGAGATTACAAATGAGAATCGTTATTGGTGTGTGAATAATGTTGTTTTTGAAGACTTGTGAACAAAATTCCATGCCAATACTATTAGTTAAATAATTAGGCAGCTGCTAATTAGTCTTCAAGTACATAATAATTAAAACAAAGAAATAATTACAATTATCCTTGTGTACATTTGAACTATTGATCAAAGGAAATTAACAAACTAGCACTAGAAAACCATGTGTGTGTTAATATGTTGGATAACATGTACTTGTGCATAAGTGTATGTGGGTACTATGGGTTGTGATTTCTGTTTGCATGTAGCTAGTTTAAACATTTAATAATTAGTGCTAGATAATGGAATGAAATGAACTTGGGAAAATGGAAATACAATGACCCCATGGAGTTGGAACATCAATGTTTATGTGGCTTTAACATGATAGTATATTTGCGTACATGGGACTTATTTGAATCTCAAATGTCATACTGTATGTGGTGTATTAGCTAATTGGCTTAACATGATAGCTTTCAAACAAGTTAATTCAGCGATCAATCAAGCTAATTAACTGATGAATTAATTGTGTTGAGTGGTTAGTCATACTTAATTATTAGTCATATTTATCCTCCATATCAGTTGAATCAGTCTTTCCTATTCACATTGACAGATACATAATCTTTCTGACCATTTTCCCTGCTTTTAATAAAATAGGAGCTTTAGAGTAGGATATATACATTCATCTAAGCATGATAAGACATGGATTTAATAAATAAAAGTAGCAATTTGTTACCTTGAGTAACTTGTCTCTTGGTGTTCATTCAATGAGCACAAGAACTTTTTCTTTGTCACTGTAAACTCCCCCTTTGTATTAATAAAAGCTGTGAGTTTTGAGATCTATGCCTCTGCTTAAATTTATTTGTATATGGAGTAACATTGTTTTCAAATGCATGACTGATAATAACACATATATAAAAAAACTTTGAATCAAAATACACAAATCATTAAAAAAATAATATTTCCCTCTTTGCCTTGTATTGTTATAGATAAAGCTTCTTTTCAATGATCATATGTATACCTCACATATTCCTAGCCTAACTGTATTAACTTAGAGAGTCTTGAGAAATTTCCAGAAGAGATGACTATTTTCATCTTTGCATAGGCGTCCATTCTATTCCCCACTATATTATTGTCCATATGTTCGTGTAACTTTATTGAAAAGCATTTGAACACAAAATGCTTCACAATCATTGCAACTTGCAAGTGAATTCAAAAAAAAATTACACATATACAAAGAACAGATAACAAATGGCTTAAAATATGCATATATTCAATCTTTAAAATCATAGAATTGATTAGTATGTGTGGAATGCTCATGGTCTACTGTTTGACTGGGAAGTTTTCCAAGCATTTTCTAGAGCTTTTCCTTTGGCTTTCTAGCACTCACTTGGATAAACTGTTTTGTATAGTCTAAATTTTATGCATTCCTAGCATCGAGGCAAGAATACTTGTGCATTTTCCCAGAATGCTTTTAACCGGTAGCATCACCCAATCACATTTCGCCATTTAACATATTACTTATTTTTTTGTATAGTTTGAATTTGGAGAGCTATTTTTTATATTGGAAAATTAGCATTTATCTATTTTCCTATTCATCTGAGTAGCTTTATAAATCATTTCCATCTTAAAAATCTAGGAAAATGTGAATGCATAAATTGATTAAATAAATTTAAGCAAAGGCATAGTTTTAAAACTGGCGGCTAGAGGCACGTAATCCATGAATGCAAGTTAAATGCATTTAAATATTAGGAAATACGAGCTCACAAATTGATTAAATAAATTTAAGCAAAGGCATAGTTTATAAAACTAGCAGGTAGACGTACGTAATGCATAAATACAAATTAAATGCATTAAATGGCATCTGGCTTGAGGTGAAGGCGCTGGAATGGCTTGGTGGCCACATGTGCCTAGGGTACTTTGGTCATTTAATATAGGGTTAAGCCACTTTCTATGCATCTCTATTACTTTGTGTGTGTTGTTCTTGAGTTCTATAGACGCATGTTCTAAGGAAGAGTTTGCAGCAACTGAGCAGGAGATGTTATAGTTATAGAGTCCAGATCCAGAAATGAGTTACTTGAGGTGATAATTTGTTAATTTTCAGAGTTTCCTTACATTGAAGTTCATAATGAAGTTGTGTTTCATAGTGCTTTACTTGGACTATCACTATCACTTTGTGTGTGATGTGTCGGTGCATGTATATATGTATACATGTCTCTAAGTACATATGCATTTATCTATGTGCATATCTATGTAAACATTTGTAGATGCATGTATGCATGTATGCATATGTCTCTAGATATATCTATGCATTTATGTATTTATGCATATATGTATGTGCATATAAATGCATCTATGTCTATATGCATGCATGCATGTATGTTTACATCCATACATGCATTATATATGTGTCTACATAGATGCATCTGTGCATATGTATATATATGTGTGTGTCTATATGTCTTTTCTACGAAACAGTTTATAGTGATAGGGAAAAGGTCATCATGGTTCCAAAAAGGACACTCGTAGACAAGTAACTCCAGGCAATAAATAGTTATTTTCATCAGTTTTCTTTCATTTTAGAGTCTATAGGCAGATTGGGTTTCACAGTACTCAGCCTACACTAATCTTCATAGGCTGGTTCCTTGGATGAACAATTGTCTTTTGTCCAGTGTACAATATGGGACCTTAACAATAACTTGGTACTTATGAGTCCTCTAAAGATTACATATCTTCAATCACTACAAAACTATTCCATAGTGCAAGCTTTAGAGCTACTATGCTGTTAGCATGTGCCATAATGGGACCTTTGGAAGAATATGTGGACAATGTGTTGAGAAGGCTTTATAAACTGTCAGGCAAATGCAATTTACAGATATAAGCCTAAACTCCACAATTGCTTTTAGCTTTCTCATTGTCATTAAAGCATAAAGGAAAGAGGGATTTTCCCAAACTTCTAATTTATGTACTTTTGAATGATAATTCACCTTATTATTTAATGAATCAAATTATCTTAATTAATTAATCTTCTTTTCCCTTCTATCATTTCATATCTAATTAATTAGGTAACTATTGAATAGTATTTACATTCATAATAATTAAAACACAGAAATAATTATAACTATCCTTGTGCACATTTGACTGATCAATCAAAGTCAATTAATAAATCTAATTCCATCTGTTTACTGATAGTATTCATATGCAATTTCCTTGAAAAGTCTTGAAAAAGAGGATTACTCACACACCAATAAGGATTCTCATTTATAATGTCTGTATCCAAATCATCTTCATTGAATAAGATGTTGTGGCATACATTAATTGGATGTATCTCATCATCTTTTTTATCAGGATGCCAACAACCTTGGATTGTATTTCTCCTTCAGTGTATCTTAAATAGCTTATGGCACCATTGCAATAACAGAATTACACTAATGCATAGATATGAAAAATATGTTCTATATTATAAGGTACACAAATAACAATAAGTATTTTAAAATTATAAAATGCAATTTGCATTATAAGCAACAAATGTTCTTCCTTAGGTTCTTTGTTGTCAAAATGAATCTACATAAGAATTTTGTTTTCTTTTTATGAATAACATAGTATATGTCACTCACTGTACTCATTTTTCTAGACTGTCCTTGTAACAGCGATCGGTGCTTTCAAGTCTATTTAAAGAATCCTTTCTACATTGTTGCAAGTATACTTGATCATCCAATAGCACATTGCAAGGTCAGCTTTTCAAATTGTTTTTTGCTTTTCTTGAAATGCAATTGAAATTCTTCAATATAATGGCTACATAAAATTCTGTTTCATGTGTTCATTTTTCCATCTTGTATTCCTCATCTCTCTTGTTCCATTTTTCGTGGACATGTTACTATTGCAATCAAATGTGTTAAGAATTTATGTTGAAAGAAATTAGACATAGGAGTGGAAATATGTTACACAACCTTGTGTTATGCATTTATAGCAGTTTTTGAATTGTATTTCAAGAAAAGAAAAAAACTAATTTTTTATTCATATTACTTCATCTATGGCATTAGCAGCTTTTACAATAATTATTAGAGACATTGAGTTCAGTGTTGAATAGTTCTATTGTTCATGTCATGACTTCAACATTTATTTTCTTATGTTGCTTAGTTTTTATAGACCTCTATGCTCTTCCTTGATATTGTTATGCAATCAATGGTCTGAACATTCAAGATATTGGAATACTATGCCCACTTCTACCCCACAACACAATGCATATATGTTTCTTTCACCCATTGCATGTCAAATTGCATTACCTGACAAAGTTAACATGTGAAAACCAAAGTGTCCATTATGAATACTTAATGCATTCCATGGACCACATTTCTTTGAAGAGTCTGTTTGAACAGTTCGCTTCCCTTGTATATGCTTCCATATTTTTCATATGTGCCTATGAGCACATTAACTATAACAGTTCACAAAATTACTTTATCCTTTATGCTTTCACCATAGCGAAAAAGCTCAAAGCAATTGTAAAGCTTAGGTTTATAGAACACGGGCTTGCAGAACACAAAAACAACATACACAAAGTAATAGATATGCATAGCAAGTGGCTTAACTCTATATTAAATGACTAAAGTACCTTACCCATGCGTGGCCACCAAGCCATTACAGCACGTTCATCTCCAGCCAGATGCCATTTAATGCATTTAATTTGTATTCATGCATTGTGTTTGCATTTTCCTCATATTTTAATGCATTTAATCTGCATTCATGGATTACGTGCCTCTAGCTGCCAGTTTTAAAACTATGCCTTTGCTTAAATTTATTTAATCAATTTATGCATTCGCATTTTCCCAGATTTTTAAGACATAAATGATTTATAAAGCTACTCGGATGAATAGGAAAATAGATAAATGCTAATTTTCCAATATAAAAAATAGCTCTCCAAATTCAAACTATACAAAAAAATAAGTAATATGTTAAATGGCAAAATGTGATTGGGCGATGCTATTGGTTAAAAGCATTCCAGGCAAATGCATACACAAATTAAAAATGGGTTCACGACAAACAACTTTTGATTGTGAATCCATATGCATTGTTTGATTAAAACTAGTGGTTGAAGGTACATAATTCATTGATCCAAAATCAATGCATTCAATGGCATTTGACTAAAGGAGAGACTGTTTGGATTGCTATTTAGTCTTTCAATATATAACAAGGTTCAAGGAGAAAACTCTCATTATCACACACATTGACATAATTTTGGTTCCAATGCTCTCTTTATGGGACTGCTTTGAAATAATAAAAAATACTCAAACTTTACAGGGCTCACATGCATGAAGTAAAATGGACAAGATGGTTTCTACATAATTCCTATCAAACACATATGAAACCTTCTCATTTCAAAAGGAAATTTGAATAGATAATACTAAAAGTAGTTTAAAATATGAATTTATAATCAAAGTATAAGAATGCCTTAGCTACAGTTGCAGAGTTTAGGTTTACATTGTTCCAAACTTCTCATTATGGCATAGGTTAACAACACATTGGTTCTAAATCTCTCTCTATGGGACACCTCTACAACAATTGAAGATATATAGTCTTTACAGGACTCACATGCAGTAAATAGAATAGACAAAAGGGCTTCTACATAATCCCTTTCAAACCACATTTCATGGATCCACATTTATTTGATGATTTTTGTCAAACAGTTCACTTGCCTTTTGTATGCTTCTATTTTTTGCATATGTGCCTATAAGAACAATTGCTTTGACATTTCACAAAATTCTTCTATTTACATGCTTCCATGCATCCTGCCCATAGGTACACATATACATGCATCCATGTGTACTACAATACATGCATGTATGTATACATGCATGCATGGATATATGTATCTATGCAAATTCATATGCAATCCATGGATATTTCCATACATGCATATTTAAGCATTTATGTATCCAACTATGCATGTATCTATCTATCCATGTAACTATGTTTCTATGTATTCTTCTACCTATATATGCATCCACGCATAAATGTATTTGTGCTTCTATGTGTGTGTGTATATAGGCACCTATCCATATATGTGTCGATGTATCTATGGATACATGTATTCATAGATACATGTATGTATCTACGCACCTATGGATACCATGATGGATGTCCACATCGATGTATCTATGGATACATGTATCAAGTAGCTTGTTTCTAGGTCTTGACTCTACAACAACAACATCTCCTGTGATTACACAGATCTGTAGAATAATAGAACTGAAATGTTCAAAGTAATCACAATGCATCTCTAGTCACTTAAATCTATATTCCATGTATTCTTCTACCTATAGATGCATCCATGCATAAATGTATATGTGCTTCTATGTGCGTGTGTATACAGGCACCTATCCATATATGTGTTGATGTATCTATGGATACATGTATTCATAGATATGTGTATCTACGCACCTATGGATACCATGATGGATGTCCACATCCATGTATCTATGGATACATGTATCAAGTAGCTCGTTTCTGGGTCTTGACTCTACAACAACATCTCCTGTGACTACACAGATCTGCAGAATAATAGAACTAAAATGTTCAAACTAATCACAATGCATCTCTAGTCACTTAAATCTATATTCCATGACAAATCCACATGCCATTTAATGCATTCACTTTGAAACACAAACAACAAAACAGATAAATACCACTTTCCAAATAAATAAAAAAACTTTTGAAACATCAACTTCCAGAATTAAATAGCAATATGCACAAAGTGATCATATTACCCTAACTAGATGACTATGAGGCACATGCTACCTATCTGATCTAAAATCTAAAGACACTAGGATATGCAATTGCTTATTGTCTCAAGCACTAAGTGCACTTGATATGCACTACCATTCACATTTTCCTAATTTCATGATCTAGAAACTCAAGGATCTCAACACCTTGTTGTGTATGACAAAGAGTAAGGAATGGGCCTTGAGATTTTCTTCTGTACATCTATCTAGAAAATCAGCCCTATGATGATTTTATAAAGCATAATCAATAAGAAACTGGCAATTGTTGCACCCTATGATGAAATAAATGATGACTTCATAGGCTTTTTATTCCATTCATTTGCATTTCCAGGCTTCAATATCTTTTCTTCCTGTTTCAAATACATTTAATAATCTACTTATATCTTGCATTTAATTTTCTATGTAGAACTAAAAATTGTTAAATTCATACCATTTCCACTCCATTCATTTTCAAATTCAGGTTTCCATATCCATATACACCTATGCACAAGTATATGTTATCCAACATATTAACACACACATGGTTTCCTACTGCTAATTTGTCAATTGCCTTTGATCAACAGTTCAAATCTACAGAAGGATAATTCTAATTATTTCTTTGTTTTAATTATTATGTCAACATGTATGATGATTACATGTACACATATATACATGCATACCTCTATGCATGGATGCATAGAAACACTATGTTTCATGAGATTTTAAAAGAGTTCAGTTGCTCTCTCTATGCTTCCATATTTTGCATGTGTGCCTATCATGACAATAACCACAATATTTGACAATACCCCTCTATCCTTTATGACAACACTTTTGTTCCAAAGCTCTCTTTATGGGACAGCTGTGCATTTCCTCCAAGACTCGAATGAAAGATTTGAATGGATAACACCTAAAATGATCTTAACTATGATTTTATAATCAAAGTATCCAAATGCATTGCAACAATGCGACACCCAACTTCCATTTAAGATGTACAATGAAAGTAAATAGAAGGAAAAATGAATTTGCTTCAAAGTTTATAAAGCAATTTCAACACATTCTCTAGCCACTGTCTAGAATATGGTTTTCTACCAGCATACTCCTTCACCCTTCTTTAGGTCTTATTGCTATTTTGTTAATTGACTTTGATTAAAAGGTGAAAATGTGAAATGTGGCGAAGGATAATTATACTTATTACTCTCTTTTAGTTGTTATATATTCAAAGACTAATTAGGAATCCAAACAACCTCACTTTAATCAGATGCCATTCAATGCATTGATTTTGGATCAATGAATTATGTACCTTTAGCTATGCTTTTAAAGAATAAGTTGATAGTGTGTTGCTTTGAGCTTTTCTGTTGTCATGAAAGAATAGAGCATAGAGGGATTTTGTTAAAAGTCATGTTTATTGTCCTCATAGGCATAAATGCAAACAATCAGATATGCACATGTAAATATCTATTTCTCTTCATCTTATTATCTATCTGTGTATCCATAGATGCAATCATGCATATATCGATTTATGCATATATCTCACCATCTCTTTATGCATTTGTCTATATATGTATGGATGTATCTATGGCTACATGTATACATCAATTTATGCGTATATGCACCTATGGATAACATGCACACATCCATGTATATATGCATCTATCGATATGTTGCATGGATACATGTATATATGCATCTATGGACTCATGCACCTATGTATATGTCTTTGTCTCTACCCATTTGTAAATGCATACATGCATATTTCTACACATCCATGTATCTACACAACTCTCTCTGTAACATATCTATCTCTGTCTGTATACATGTGTCTGTGCATCCATCTATACATGTGTGCATGTAAAACATGCACATATGCATTTGTGCACCTATACTAGCCACCCATGGCCACCAAGCCATTCCAGCACCTTCCCCACCACCCAGATGCCATTTAATGCATTTGCTTCAATTATTTTAACCTCTCTATGTGTTCGCATTTTCCTTATTTTTCAATGCATTTAATTTGCAATAATGGATTGTGTACCTCTACTCACCAGTTTTATTAACTATGCCTTTCCTTAAATTTATTTAATCAATCTATGCAATCGCATTTCACTGATTTTCTATAACAATAATGATTTATAAAGCTATTCTGATAAATAGGAACAAATAAATGCTAATTCTCCAATATAAAAAAATCAAAAGTTGTATGTTGAAATACAATCATGCATATTGTCCATACATGCATATATGCATATATGCCTTCATCCATATTTCCATGTGTATATGAATACATCCTTTCATGTAGCATATGCATTTGTATCTATATGCAAATATGCATGGATCCATGTATACATGAATTCATTTCTCTATCTGTCCATGTAGTTTTGTCTTCTGTGTATACATGTGTCTATCGATGCATCCATGCATATATCTGTGAATAGCTCTACATATTTCTCTGTCCATGCATTTATTTTTTTTTAACGCATCGACATTTGCATTTTTTCAATTTCATGACCTACCATATTTATTGTTTTCATTTTGTCTTTTTTTACAAGTTTTTGGTAATGCTAATCCGTCTTGACGTATCTGTTTGCATTCCTACTAGAGACGGTCTAATCACTCCAATGGTTACATATAAGATATTCACTGCTCAAAAACAAAATGTACATATATTTCCATATTTTAAATCTACATTAGCTTGGGTGATTTCTAAGACATAAGTAAGGTGTTTATAGAAGCTTGTAGCTAGTTTATTATCATCCTATTCTAAATTATGTTCTTCTTGGAAACTTTGAGAACTTGTCTCTTGAAACTGACTTACTATTAACAAGTATTTGTAGTATATTTCTTACTCTATTGTTTTATTGTGCAATTTGATTTGTTACAAGTGGTATTACATAATATGTGGTGCCCCAATGCATTTGGTTCTTCGTCATATTGGTGTAAGTATGTTAGCTTGATTTGAGACACCTTGTTGATTTCCTTGTTTAATTGACTTTAAGTTAGGTGATAAAATTGATATTATGGTTAGTCTTGTTTAATCAATCCAATTAAATTAAATTGATAGTAGAACACATAAATTAATTCTAAATTAAAGGGAAAACCTATAATTAAATGATTTATGTCATTTTGGGTGTTCAACATGATTTGTGGCTGGAAATTAAATAAATTGTCAAATTATAAAGTGATTTAAAATATAAAGCTATTAATTATTAATTACTAAGTTATAAAGTATTAATAATAATCAAATTATTGACAATTGTTATTTAAGGTTGAGATTTATTAGTAAAGCCTTAAAGATGGGATAATTAGGTGACTTTTAACAAATAAGAAAGATAAGTATTGAATTGATGTTAAAGCAAGAAAAGACAAGAAGATTCGCATGCAAGTGCATGCACAGCGTCAAACTGTTATCAAACAAGAAACTTGCTTTATTAATGAGGATTGCTTGATTTTCTCTTAAAAAATAAAATAAAACAAATAAAGTAAAAATAAAAATAAAAATAAAACAAAAATCAAAATTAAAATCAAAATCTCGTGGGATATATGGGAACTAGAATCAATTTTGGGGGCCGCTATGATCTGGTGTTTTCTTTTGAAAATCTATCTTGCTGAGAGTTGGGAAGATGGAGAGGAGAAGAGGGGTGTGATCGGGTCGCCAGAGCTCCATCTTACAAAGCTTTGAGCTTTCAGAATCTGGAAGAAGTTGTCTCTAGAGAACCGATCTAGGGGCTGCGTAAGAGGTTGCCTCTGCTCATCATCTCTAATCCTCAAGAGTGGGATCTAGGTTGGTCTCTAAATTCCTTGTTATGCATTTTGTTTTTGATTAATCCGACTGGTGTTCTGTTTTCGTTTCACCCGTTCATTGCAAAATTGATGTTTGATGCCTTCCAATTTGTCGTTGCATGCTTATGGCTGCTTGAAATTAGTCATAGACTTGCTGCATGTTGGATTTATTTTAGGCTATGAACTCTGTATCATGCACTCTTTAATATTTGGGATCCACTCTAGTGGTTCATTTATTCCTCTATGGAAGATCTCCTTATCGTTGCCGCATGCTTTCGAGTTAAGTGTAGGTGATTAGAAAATTGAGAATCTATAAATTACATTTGCTTGCAAGTTCAAAGGCCTTTCAACCAATACAATTCACACATCCGTCTATTATTCACTCCTGAAGTCATGACATTTTGAGGGTCTTTTATCCTTTGTATGCATGCTCTCTTCAATGCAGTGTCACTGTTGCCCATTGCTACATGCATTTGGGTGAGCCTTTTTCTCCTCTACGTACCCTTTGCTGGCTGCGCAGTATGTCTACTAGCAGCATGAGTGATTTATAGTTAGCATTTTATATTATAGGATGCATTATATCTAGTTGATAGCATGCAATGCTATTTCCTCCTGCGTTATTCTTGATTCATGATGAATAAACAATACGATTGGAATTCGACGAATAAGCTTAGTAATAGGCATTGGATACTTATGGTGGTTCCATGTTATAATTGTTGTACCTTGCACGACGTATTCATTTCACGGAGCATAGTAAGCGCTTGAATTTCGTTACCTTGCTTTGTGTCTCCATTTCGGTTGATTGGTATTCTATACCTTGTAAATTGATTTCATGAAAATGGCTATATTGCGTATCATGCTGCCATTTCGTTTTCATTCTGGAGATTTATGTTGATTTTGTGATAGATATGAAATCTATTTGTTATTCGACTTATTCTCTTTGGTTTTGATTTCACCTTTTTTTTTTCCTACGTTCATATTTATGATGCTTCATATTGTGTTTTATTTTGGGTAAGCTTATCATATGCTTTGAAGGTCCATTCAGTTCATTTCATTGATTTTTTTTACACCTTGTCTATGCTTTCATTTCTTGCATGTGAGCAACCACTTTTCTTTGAGGCATTTTTCCAAACACTTCACTAGCCTTGTCTTTGTTGCTACATTTTGCATACATGGATACCAAGGCAATTGCAACTACATCATTAGAAAAAAAAAATCACTTTTGTATTCTTTGATGGATGTCCCTTCATTATTAGTAGATATCTGACATCCTGTCATAGTTCCAGCACTTGAAAATAAAATAATGGCAATCACTAACATGATAGAGAGCTTTCCGCTGTTTGTTGGAAGGTTAATTTCCAATCTTCAAACTTGAGGCTGCCTCTGAAACTCGCCACCAAACAGAAATGCGTCTTTTTCAGAAAAGAGAAATTTGTACACTCTAAGTCACGTGTCTACACCTCACCTGTCTCCTTTCATTCAATCTGATGGATAACTTTTTGGATTTGATAATAATGCAAGTAGATGGCGATGTTTCCAAATTCCAATATTCACTTTCTAATATGCTTGGCAACCTGTCACAGTTGCAGCATTTAGAGTTGACGCATTGTACAAAATTAAATCACCTCCCTGAAAACCATTGGCAACCTATCACAACTACGAATTTTAGACTTGCAAAGGTGTATTAAATAGCCTCTTTGATTTCATTATCAACCTATCTAAGCTGCGGTGATTCAAAAGATTTCTCCTCTTCATGCTTTCCCCTATTTTATTAGGCAGTCTTTCGTAATATAAAGACTTCAATGAAATATGCTTAGCTGGATTTATGTCCTGTGTAGGATTCACTTTTATAGGAATTTGTTTTATGTTTCCTTATTTTTGTAGTAGATCCTCATATGACAGCATTCGATCTTTTATAAATTAATTATTCTCCCTGTTGCATCGCTTAGAAGCTAGATTCATTTATGGTTAGTCTATTTGGTAGCTATGAAGTGAAGTCTTTCTTTTGAAGCCGTTATTTTTTTTCTCTTAATTTGAACCCTTGCACTTGAAGATCACCATATATAGGAGTCTTAGGGTTAGTCATGGAAAATTGATATGGTTACCCAATTTTTTCAGTCATAGGGATGATAAAGGAATGCCATAAGTTTGATCCTCATTCCTGAGTCATTAATAATTTAATTTATTTCCATAGATTTGAATCATTGTTGTTGTTATGCTTTACTTTGGCTAACTATTCTGGATTGAATAAGGCTCTAGTGCATCTGCCAACATTATCATGCTTTTATTCATCTCCTTAACCTTTGTGCATGACAATGCTCTGGTAAGTTTTGCCACTTCAACCATTATTATCTTCTTGGTTGGTCTAAATCTGAATCTCATGTTACTTGAATTTGGGATGTATCTTCTCAATGTAAACTTTATCTATTCACTAATAAATATAGGAGTTGCAATTTAGCCTGCTCACTCTCAAGCTCAAAGTCAGGCTTGAACAAATGAATGTATATAGATTTTAATTTTATCAGTTCAAATCTGAAGGTCTAAACATAGATAAATCAATGAATCATTGTCTTCCTTATTATCTTCCTTATTATATGGAGTTTTATCTTAGATAATATATTTTATTAATAGTGAAGTATGATATCTCTATTAAGGAGAAATAATAATTTATAATCAAAGAAATTTAATTGGAAAATGAAAGATAATATCCATATCTAATTGACCTTAGACTAAAAGATTGTTATTGTATAAGGGTAGAAGTGTTAATTTATCTTTATGTAGGTATTTGTATAATTTGCGGATATATGAGGATTATTTTTATTTGATATGTTAAAGATGGTCTTTTACCAAGCTAAGTTGGTGCTAATAGTTTAAAGTATAATTCCACATAATATCATTGACATATTATAATTTAATATTTCTATCTATTGAGATTATTACTATTAAATCAATATTTTGAATAATTGAACTCAAGATACTAATATTTCATTAAATTTTAGTTGTAGTTGATTGGCAAGCTATAGTGTAAGAAACAACAATAACAATTAAGCAATAACCCAAGCAGGTTGTTTCGAAAAGTGAAATTCATGGGTGTTGTAGTTGCTTGTTCGTGTTGGTTATTATATGATTTGATGTTTTATCCTGACGTGAGTTTTCCTTGAGTTGATTTTGACTAGGATCCCATTGAATATCTTGAAGAATTGGATGTTTTGATGAGTATGACCTTTTTGGTTTTTTTTGATTTGACAAGTTTTATTCATTGGGTTGGTGTTGAAGTTGGCTTGAAGCCCATATCATTGAAAAACTCTTGTTGCTTCTCTTTACCCTCGTTTGTGGATTACCATTCTTTTGGCTTCCAGGGGCTTGAGTTTATTGTCAGTTGATGTTCTCTTTTTATGTGCCCTTGATGTGGCAAGTGTTTTGATATTATGATTTTAAAAGGGTTGTACATGAATTGTTAAGACATTGATTAAGTGTTTATAGCGAGATGGTTAATGCCTCGCGTAGTTTGGTCTTGAGATTATTTGTTTATTAGTTACAGTACAACCCTTGCCTATTTTGAGATATGTTAGGGGTCATAGGGAGAGTGGCTCTTCATGGGTGTCGGTGCCTCAGGATGAGGAAGGGCTCAGGATAACCCACGAAAGAGTAATTAAACAAGTGATAACCTAAACAATAGAATTTAGGGGGATGGGTAGTAAAACACACAAGATAATTAAAATTGGATTTCCTCGTCTATGCATTAGGGCTACCATAGACTAGTGATAGACTGAGAAGGCCATGGTCGGCAAAGTCGTAGTCTCATCTTCATGAGAGATTACCGGCTCCGCATTAGCTACCCTATGGTGCTGGCGCCTTAGTTAGGAGGAAGGGCCAGAAGATCCATAGATGGGTGTCGGCGCCTCAGTTGGAGGAAGGGCCAAGAGAATCCCGTGAGAGCTATGCGATGACACTCTCCACTAGACACCCTTGTTCTTGTTTCTGGTCGCCTCTAGATATTGCAATCTTTATGTTGTTTTAGATTCTTGTGCAAATGATTTATAGATTCTCTTTGGTGACTTGCTTAATTGTTATTACTTGGGTTAAATGTGATGACTTTCATAGCTTTATTTTATTTTATTGACTCACGAATGTTGTTGATTATGTCATTGTAATCCTTGTTTTATGATACCTTTAAATGACGTTGAGTCTTGTGGTTCCCTGTTTGGATGTTCTTGGTTGAGGTCTCTTCTTGTCAGCTCCTTAGCACGGGGGGTGGGTCTTCGAACCCACGTGGTCAGGTGGAACATGCTAATCACCCCATTGGGTCCCCAGTCAAGGATCAAGAGGTGCGGATTGGTGTTGTTGTAGTAACTCTAGAGTTGTACCATTCTATTCTGTCATGTGGTTCCTGCCCATATTGGGAAACATGTTTGTATCATTGTAAGACTTGAACAGTGTAAAGTAATGAAAGGATGTGATGTAATATTTTATTATTGGTAACCTTGTGTGGATATGGATCCATATCAGATGTTATTCAATTGTTGTATTTATTTAAGTGAATGGTTCTTATTGATGGTTTATATATATGCTTTGTCACGGATTAGATTTGGCTTTCATTCTTTATCATTGAGGTATGGCATTAAGTTTCGTAATGTATCCTCGTGTACCCCAAGGGACGTAAATGATATTAGGTTTGTTTAAATGAATTTTCATGTCATAACTGTTGTGCATCTCATGCATGTTAGTTTTACTTATAAAAAAAAAATTGTGTGATATTTGTTGCTTTAGTTGTCCTTTGGGGTTCACACGACGGGGTGTTACAACATGGTATCAGAGCCTAGGTTCATACACTAGGCACTATGTGTGCTCACTATGTAACCTTGTGCCTAGACCCTTGAGTCTTGAGTTTCATTTTTCTATTATCATTGTGGTGAACCTGAGTTCTTTTGTTAGTTGGTGTCAGGTAGATGGTGCAGGAAACCGATGGGAAAGGATAGGACCCTCGGTGTAGTGCACAATGCATCGATATCCTTCCTATCGAGGATGCACTATGGACCCTTGTATCATTGTATGATGTAGTTTCAAGTGATGTGAATTTTTTGTGTGTGAATATGGCATGCGTGCATGGAATTTTCCCTTTGTTGGCCTTGAGTGATGGATTATGTTTTTCCTGAATTTGTGAAGGTGTGAAAATTTGTGTTTTGTTGAAATTGTTGTGAGATTGGTGTTGAATAATGATTGAAGTAGAGTGTTGTCTGTGAAAATGATGATGTTTAATGAGAATATGTGCTTGTGTGGATAATTATGCTACGTTTTATGGAAATGTGGCTTGTCAAGGGTAAAGAACCCTCTTGAATGTTTAGTACTAATGTGTTATGTTTCCACCCTAGTTTGTGATTTTCAGGTAGTCGACTTCAAATCTCAAGGATGAAGGTAATTAATTAGCTATGTTTAACATGTTGACTTAATACGGTGTTTGCACTTGATTAGTAATGGTATTAATGATTATTTATGATATTTCACTGATGATAGTGTTAGAAGGACGATGTCGTATCACTCATTGTGAGAGGCATACAACATTGCAATTTCCTCTACACTAGGTTGATTTGATATATATATGTTGTGCACAATGTTTCTTTGTATGCAGGATTGCAGGAACTAAGCCTCGATTCCACCTACATTTGTCAGGAAAGGGCGAGCATCCCAAACACCCAGTGGGTCTGATGTGGAAAATAGAAGCTGACAAGAAGTTTCCCAAACCTAGTTCATCATCTGTCCTTGTGTTTGGCAAGTCAATTTGGTTGCAACTCCGTCACCACTTTCGTTTTAGTATCATCTACCTACGTTTGGTTTGTTTAATTTTTATTGCTTTCTTGATGGCGTTTAATTGACTATTTAATTTATGGTGTCGATGTGCTTATGATTGTTGATATTGTTGTTAGTTTATGGAGTTACCACGTTTATGCTTGAGCTCGACTTCCTGGAGTAAGTCGAAGCGTAGGGGGGGAGGATGTAGTGCCCCTCTGCATTTGGTTCTTTTTCATATTGGTGTAAGTAGGTTAGGTTGATTTGGGACACCTTGTTGATTTCCTTGTTTAATTGACTTTAAGTTAGGTGATAAAATTGATATTATGGTTAGTCTTGATTAATCAATCCAATTAAATTAAATTGATAATAGAACACAAATTAATTCTAAATTAAAGGGAAAACCTATAATTAAATGGATTATGTCATTTTGGGTGTTCAACATGATTTGTGGCTGGGAATTAAATAAATTGTCAAATTATAAAGTGATTTAAAATATAAAGCTATTAATTATTAATTACTAAGTTATAAAGTATTAATAATAATCAAATTATTGACAATTGTTATTAAAGGTTGAGATTTATTAGTAAAGCCTAAAAGATGGGATAATTAGGTGACTTTTAACAAATAAGAAAGATAAGTATTGAATTGATGTTAAAGCAAGAAAAGACAAGAAGATTCGCATGCACAGCGTCAAACTGTTGTCAAACAAGAAACTTGCTTTATTAATGAGGATTGCTTGATTTTGTCTTTAAAAAAAAAAAAAAAAAGAGTAAAAATTAAAATTAAAATAAAACAAAAATGAAAATTAAAATCAAAATCTCGTGGGATATATGGGAACTAGAATCAATTTTGGGGGCCGCTATGATCTAGTGTTTTCTTTTGAAAATCTATCTTGCTGAGAGTTGGGAAGATGGAGAGGAGAAGAGGGGTGTGATCGAGTCGCCAGAGCTCCATCTTACAAAGCTTTGAGCTTTCAAAATCTGGAAGAAGTTGTCTCTGGAGAACCGATCTGGGGGCTGCGTAAGAGGTTGCCTTTGCTCATCATCTCTAATCCTCAAGTGTAGGATCTAGGTTGGTCTCTAACTTCCTTGTTATTCATTTTGTTTTTGATTAATCTGACTAGTGTTTTGTATGGCATTGTTTGTTTTCGTTTCACCCGTTCATTAAAAAATTGATGTTTGATGCCTTCCAATTTGTCGTTGCATGCTTATGGCTGCTTGAAATTAGTCATAGACTTGCTGCATGTTGGATTTATTTTAGGCTATGAACTCCGTATCATGCACTCTTTAATATTTGGGATCCACTCTAGTGGTTCATTTATTCCTCTATGGAAGATCTCCTTATCGTTGTCCCACGCCTTCGAGTTAAGTGTAGGCGATTAGAAAATTGAGAAACTATAAATTACATTTGCTTGCAAGTTCTAAGGCCTTTCAAACAGTACAATTCACACATCCGTCTATTATTCACTCCTGAATTCATGACATTTTGAGGGTCTTCTATCCTTTGTCTGCATGCTCTTTTCAATGCAGTGTCACCGTTGCCCATTGCTACATGCATTTGGGTGAGCCTTTTTCTCCTCTACGTACCCTTTGCTGGCTGCACAGTATGTCTACTAGCAGCATGAGTGATTTATAGTTAGCATTTTATATTATAGGATGCATTATATCTAGTTGATAGCATGCAATGCTATTTCCTCCTGCGTTATTCTTGATTCATGATGAATAAATAATACGATTGGAATTCGATGAATAAGCTTAGTAATAGGCATTGGATACTTATGGTGGTTCCATGTTATAATTGTTGTACCTTGCACGACGTATTCATTTCACGGAGCATAGTAAGCGCTTGAATTTCGTTACCTTGCTTTGTGTATCCATTTCGGTTGATTGGTATTCTATACCTTGTAAATTGATTTCATGAAAATGGCTATATTGCCTATTATGCTGCAATTTCATTTTCATTCTAGAGATTTAAGTTGATTTTGTGATAGATATGAAATCTATTTGTTATTCGACTTATTCTCTTTGGTTTTGATTTCACCTTCTTCTTTTTTTCCTACGTTCATATTTATGATGCTTCGTATTGTGTTTTATTTTGGGTAAGCTTATCATATGCTTTGAAGGTCCATTCAGTTCATTTCATTGAATTTTTTTACACCTTGTCTATGCTTTCATTTCTTGCATGTGAGCGACCACTTTTCTTTCAGGCATTTTTCCAAACACTTCACTAGCCTTGTCTTTGTTGCTACATTTTGCATACGTGGATACCAAGGCAATTGCAACTACATCATTAGACAAAACTTTCCCTTTTGTATTCTTTGATGGATGTCCCTTCATTATTAGTAGATATCTGACATTTTGTCGTAGTTCCAACACTTGAAAATAAAATAATGGCAATCACTAACATGATGGAGAGCTTTCCGCTATTTGTTGGAAGGTTAATTTCCAATCTTCAAACTTGAGGCTACCTTTGAAACTCGCCACCAAACAGAAATGCATCTTTTTCAGAAAAGAGAAATTTGTACACTCTTAAGTCACGTGTCTGCACCTCACCTGTCTCCTTCCATTCAATCTGATGGATAAATTTTTGGATTTGATAATAATGCAAGTAGATGGCGATGTTTCCAAATTCCAATATTCACTTTCTAATATGCTTGGCAACCTGTCACAGTTGCAACATTTAGAGTTGAGGCATTGTACAGAATTAAATCGCCTCCCTGAAAACCATTGGCAACCTATCACAGCTACGAATTTTAGACTTGCAAAGGTGTATTAAATAGCCTCTCTAATTTCATTATCAACCTATCTAAGCTGCGGTGATTCAAAAGATTTCTCCTCTTCATGCTTTCCCCTATTTTATTGGGTAGTCTATCGTAATATAAAGACTTCAATGAAATATGCTTAGCTGGATTTATGTCCTGTGTAGGATTCACTTTTATAGGAATTTGTTTTATGTTTCCTTATTTTTGTAGTAGATCCTCATATGACAGCATTCGATCTTTTATAAATTAATTATTTTCCCTGTTGCATTGCTTAGAAGCTAGATTCATTTATGGTTAGTCTATTCGGTAGCTATGAAGTGAAGTCTTTCTTTTCAAGCCGTTATTTTTTTTCTCTTAATTTGAACCCTTGCACTTGAAGATCACCATATATAGGAATCTTAGGGTTAGTCATGGAAAATTGATATGGTTACCCGATTTTTTCAGTCATAGGGATGATAAAGGAATGCCATAAGTTTCATCCTCATTCCTGAGTGATTAATAATTTAATTTATTTCCATAGCTTTGAATCATTGTTGTTGTTATGCTTTACTTTGGCTAACTATTCTGGATTGAATAAGGCTCTAGTGCATCTGCCAACATTATCATGCTTTTATTCATCTCCTTAACCTTTGTGCATGACAATGCTCTGGTAAGTCTTGCCACTTCAACCATTATTATCTTCTTGGTTGGTCTAAATCTGAATCTCATGTTACTTGAATTTGGGATGTATCTTCTCAATGTAAACTTTATCTATTCACTAATAAATATAGGAGTTGCAATTTAGCCTGCTCACTCTCAAGCTCAAAGTCAGGCTTGAAGAAATGAATCTATATAGATTTTAATTTTTTCAATTCAAATCTGAAGGTCTAAACATAGATAAATCAATGAATCATTGTCTTCCTTATTATCTTCCTTATTATATGGAGTTTTATCATAGATAATATATTTTATTAATAGTGAAGTATGATATCTCTATTAAGGAGAAATAATAATTTATAATCAAAGAAATTTAATTGGAAAATGAAAGATAATATCCATATCTAATTGACCATAGATTAAAAGATTGTTATTGTATAAGGGTAGAAGTGTTAATTTATCTTTATGTAGGTATTTGTATAATTTGCGGATATATGAGGATTATTTTTATTTGATATGTTAAAGATGGTCTTTTACCAAGCTAAGTTGGTGCTAATAGTTTAAATTATAATTCCACATAATATCATGACATATTATAATTTAATATTTCTATCTATTTAGATTATTACTATTAAATCAATATTTTGAATAATTGAACTCAAGATACTAATATTTCATGAAATTTTAGTTGTAGTTGATTGGCAAGCTATAGTGTAAGAAACAACAATAACAATTAAGCAATAACCCAAGCAGGTTGTTTCAAAAAGTGAAATTCATGGGTGTTGTAGTTGCTTGTTCATGTTGGTTATTATATGATTTGATATTTTATCTTGACGTGACTTTTCCTTGAGTTGATTTTGACTGGGATCCCATTGAATATCTTGAAGACTTGGATGTTTTGATGAGTATGACCTTTTTGGTTTATTTTGATTTGACGATTTTTATTCATTGCGTTGGTGTTGAAGTTGGCTTGAAGCCCATATCATTGAAAAACTCTTGTTGCTTCTCTTTACCCTCGTTTGTGGATTACCATTCTTTTGGCTTCTAGGGGCTTGAGTTTATTGTTAGTTGATGTTCTCTTTTTATGTGCCCTTGATGTGGCAAGTGTTTTGATATTATGATTTTAAAAGGGTTGTACATGAATTGTTGAGACATTGATTAAGTGTTTATAGCGAGATGTTTAATGCCTCGTGTAGTTTGGTCTTGAGATTATTTGTTTATTAGTTACGGTACAACCCTTGCCTATTTTGAGATATGTTAGGGGTCATAGGGAGAGTGGCTCTTTGTGGGCGCCGGTGCCTCAGGATGAGGAAGGGCTCAGGATAACCCACGAAAGAGTAATTAAACAAGTGATAACCTAAACAATAGAATTTAGGGGGATGGGTAGTAAAACACACAAGATAATTAAAACTGGATTTCCTCGTCTATGCATTAGGGCTACCATAGACTAATGATAGACTGAGAAGGTCGTGGTCAGAAAAGTCATAGTCTCGTGTTCATGAGAGATTACCGGCTCCGCATTAGCTACCCTATGGTGCCGGCGCCTCAGTTAGGAGGAAGGGCCAGGAGATCCATAGATGGGTGTCGGTGCCTCAGTTGGAGGAAGGGCTAGGAGAATCCCGTGAGAGCTATGCAATGACACTCTCCACTAGACACCCTTGTTCTTGTTTCTTGTCGCCTCTCGATATTGCAATCTTTATGTTGTTTCATATTCTTGTGCAAATGATTTATAGATTCTCTTTGGTGACTTGCTTAATTGTTATTACTTGGGTTAAATGTGATGAGTTTCATAGCTTTATTTGATTTTATTGACTCATGAATGTTGTTGATTATGTCATTGTAATCCTTATTTTATGATACCTTTGTATGATGTTGAGTCTTGTGGTTCCCTGTTTGGATGTTCTTGGTTGAGGTCTCTTCTTGTCAGCTCCTTAGCATGGGGGGTGGGTCTTTGAACCCATGTGGTCAGGTGGAACGTGCTAAGCACCCCATTGGGTCCCAAGTCAAGGATCAAGAGGTGCGGATTGGTGTTGTTGCAGTAACTCTAGAGTTGTACCATTCTATTATGTCATGTGGTTCCTGCCCATATTGGGAAACATGTTTGTATCATTGTAAGACTTGAATAGTGTAAAGTAATGAAAGGATGTGATGTAATATTTTATTATTGGTAACCTTGTGAGGATATGGATCCATATCAGATGTTATTCAATTGTTGTATTTATTTAAGTGAATGGTTTTTATTGATGGTTTATATATATGGTTTGTCATGGATTAGATTTGGCTTTCATTCTTTATCATTGAGGTATGGGATTAAGTTTCATAATGTATCCTCGTGTACCCCAAGGGACGTAAATGATATTGGGTTTGTTTAAATGAATTTTCATGTCATAACTATTATGCATCTCATGCATGTTAGTTTTACTTTAAAAAAAAAAATTGTGTGGTATTTGTTGCTTTAGTTGTCCTTTGGGGTTCACATGACGGGGTGTTACAACATGGTATCAGAGCCTAGGTTCATACACTGGGCACTATGTGTGCTCACTATGTAACCTTGTGCCTAGACCCTTGAGTCTTGAGTTTCATTTTTCTATTATCATTTTGGTGAACCTGAGTTCTTTTGTTAGCTGGTGTTGGGTAGATGGTGCAGGAAACTGATGGGAAAGGATAGGACCCTCAGTGTAGTGTGCAATGCACCGATATCCTTCCTATCGGGGATGCACTATGGACCCTTGTATCATTGTATGATGTAGTTTCAAGTGATGTGAATTTTTTGTGTGTGAATATGGCATGCGTGCATGGAATTTTCCCTTTGTTGGCCTTGAGTGATGGATTCTGTTTTTCCTGAATCTGTGAAGGTGTGAAATTTTGTCTTTTGTTGAAATTGTTGTGAGATGGGTGTTGAATAATGATTGAAGTAGAGTGCTTTGTGTGAAAATGATGATGTTTAATGAGAATATGTGCTTGTGTGGATAATTATGCTATGTTTTATGGAAATGTGTCTTGTCAAGGGTAAAGAACCCTCTTGAATGTTTAGTACTAATGTGTTATGTTTCCACCCTAGTTTGTGATTTTTAAGTAGTCAACTTCAAATCTCAAGAATGAAGGTAATTAATTGGCTATGTTTAACATGTTGACTTAATACGGTGTTTGCACTTGATTAGTAATGGTATTAATGATTATTTATGATATTTCACTGATGATAGTGTTAGAAGGACGATGTTGTATCACTCATTGTGAGAGGCATACAACATTGCAATTCCCTCTACACTAGGTTGATTTGATATATATATGTTGTGCACAATGTTTTTTTGTATGCAGGATTGTAGGAACTAAGCCTCGATTCCACCTGCATTGTCAGGAAAGGGCGAGCATCCCAAACACCCAATGGGTCTGATATGGAAAATAGGAGCTGACAAGAAGTTTCCCAAACCTAGTTCATCATCCGTCCTTGTGTTTGGCAAGACAATTTGGTTGCAACTCCATCACCACTTTCGTTTTAGTATCATCTACCTACGTTGGTTTGTTTAATTTTTATTGCTTTCTTGACGGCGTTTAATTGACTATTTAATTTATGGTGTCAATGTGCTTATGATTGTTGATATTGTTGTTAGTTTATGGAGTTACCACATTTATGCTTGAGCTTGACTTCCTGGAGTAAGTCGAAGCGTAGGGGGGGAGGATGTAGTTCCCCTCTACATTTGGTTCTTCGTCATATTGGTGTAAGTATGTTAGGGTAATTTGAGACACCTTATTGATTTCCTTGTTAATTGACTTTAAGTTAGGTGATAAAATTGATATTATGGTTAGTCTTGATTAATCAATCCAATTAAATTAAATTGATAATAGAACACATAAATTAATTCTAAATTAAAGGGAAAACCTATAATTAAATGGATTATTTCATTTTGGGTGTTCAACATGATTTGTGGCTGGGAATTAAATAAATTGTCAAATTATAAAGTGATTTAAAATATAAAGCTATTAATTATTAATTACTAAGTTATAAAGTATTAATAATAATCAAATTATTGACAATTGTTATTTATGGTTGAGATTTATTAGTAAAGCCTAAAAGATGGGATAATTAGGTGACTTTTAACAAATAAGAAAGATAAGTATTGAATTGATGTTAAAGCGAGAAAAGACAAGAAGATTCGCATGCAAGCGCATGCACAGCATCAAACTGTTGTCAAACAAGAAACTTGCTTTATTAATGAGGATTGCTTGATTTTGTCTTAAAAAAAAAAAAAAAAACAAATAAAGTAAAAATAAAATAAAAAATAAAACAAAAATCAAAATTAAAATCAAAATCTCGTGGGATATATGGGAACTAGAATCAATTTTGGGGGCCGCTATGATCTAGTGTTTTCTTTTGAACATCTATCTTGTTGAGAGTTGGGAAGATGGAGAGGAGAAGAGGGGTGTGATCGGTCGCCAGAGCTCCATCTTACAAAGCTTTGAGCTTTCAAAATCTGGAAGAATTTGTCTCTAGAGAACCGATCTGGGGGCTGCGTAAGAGGTTGCCTTTGCTCATCATCTCTAATCCTCAAGCGTAGGATCTAGGTTGGTCTCTAACTTCCTTGTTATGCATTTTGTTTTTGATTAATCTGACTGGTGTTTTGAATGGCATTGTTTGTTTTCGTTTCACCCGTTCATTGCAAAATTGATGTTTGATGCCTTCCAATTTGTCATTGCATGCTTATGGCTGCTTGAAATTAGTCATAGACTTGCTGCATGTTGGATTTATTTTAGGCTATGAACTCCGTATCATGCACTCTTTAATATTTGGGATCCACTCTAGTGGTTCATTTATTCCTCTATGGAAGATCTCCTTATCGTTGCCACACGCCTTCGAGTTAAGTGTAGGCGATTAGAAAATTGAGAATCTATAAATTACATTTGCTTGCAAGTTCTAAGGCCTTTCAACTAGTACAATTCACACATCTGTCTATTATTCACTCCTGAAGTCATGACATTTTGAGGTTCTTCTATCCTTTGTCTGCATGCTCTCTTCAATGCAGTGTCACGATTGCCCATTGCTACATGCATTTGGGTGAGCCTTTTTCTCCTCTACATACCCTTTGCTGGCTGCGTAGTATGTCTACTAGCAGCATGAGTGATTTATAGTTAGCATTTTATATTATAGGATGCATTATATCTAGTTGATAGCATGCAATGCTATTTCCTTCTGCGTTATTCTCGATTCATGATGAATAAACAATACGATTGGAGTTCGATGAATAAGCTTAGTAATAGGCATTGGATACTTATGGTGGTTCCATGTTATAATTGTTGTACCTTGCATGACGTATTCATTTCACGGAGCATAGTAAGCACTTGAATTTCGTTACCTTGCTTTGTGTCTGCATTTCGGTTGATTGGTATTCTGTACCTTGTAAATTGATTTCATGAAAATGGCTATATTGCATATCATGATGCCATTTCGTGTTCATTCTGGAGATTTATGTTTATTTTGTGATAGATATGAAATCTATTTGTTATTCGACTTATTCTCTTTGGTTTTGATTTCACCTTTTTTTTTCCTACGTTCATATTTATGATGCTTCGGATTGTGTTTTATTTTGGGTAAGCTTATCATATGCTTTGAAGGTGGATTCAGTTCATTTCATTGAATTTTTTTACAGCTTGTCTATGCTTTCATTTCTTGCATGTGAGCGACCACTTTTCTTTCAGGCATTTTTCCAAACACTTCACTAGCCTTGTCTTTGTTGCTACATTTTGCATACATGGATACCAAGGCAATTGCAACTACATCATTAGACAAAACTTTCCCTTTTGTATTCTTTGATGGATGTCCCTTCATTATTAGTAGATATCTGACATTCTGTCGTAGTTCCAGCACTTGAAAATAAAATAATGGCAATCACTATCATGATAGAGAGCTTTCCGCTGTTTGTTGGAAGGTTAATTTCCAATCTTCAAACTTGAGGCTACCTCTGAAACTCGCCACCAAACAGAAATGCGTCTTGTTCAGAAAAGAGAAATTTGTACACTCTTAAGTCACGTGTCTGCACCTCACCTATCTCCTTCCATTCAATCTGATGGATAACTTTTTGGATTTGATAATAATGCAAGTAGATGGCGATGTTTCCAAATTCCAATATTCACTTTCTAATATGCTTGGCAACCTGTCACAGTTGCAGCATTTAGAGTTGAGGCATTGTACAGAATTAAATCACCTCCCTGAAAACCATTGGCAACCTATCATAGCTATGAATTTTAGACTTGCAAAGGTGTATTAAATAGCCTCTCTGATTTCATTATCAACCTATCTAAGCTGCGGTGCTTCAAAAGATTTCTCCTCTTCATGCTTTCCCCAATTTTATTGGGCAGTCTTTCATAATATAAAGACTTCAATGAAATATGCTTAGCTGGATTTATGTCCTATGTAGGATTCACTTTTATAGGAATTTGTTTTATGTTTCCTTATTTTTGTAGTAGATCCTCATATGAGAGCATTCAATCTTTATAAATTAATTATTCTCCCTGTTGCATCGCTTAAAAGCTAGATTCATTTATGGTTAGTCTATTCGGTAGCCATGAAGTGAAGTCTTTCTTTTGAAGCCGTTATTTTTTTTCTCTTAATTTGAACCCTTGCACTTGAAGATCACCATATATAGGAGTCTTAGGGTTAGTCATGGAAAATTTATATGGTTACCTAGTTTTTTCAGTCATAGGGACGATAAAGGAATGCCATAAGTTTGATCCTCATTCCTGAGTCATTAATAATTTAATTTATTTCCATAGCTTTGAATCATTGTTGTTGTTATGCTTTACTTTGGCTAACTATTCTGGATTGAATAAGGCTCTAGTGCATCTGCCAACATTATCATGCTTTTATTCATCTCCTTAACCTTTGTGCATGACAATGCTCTGGTAAGTTTTGCCACTTCAACCATTGTTATCTTCTTGGTTGGTCTAAATCTGAATCTCATGTTACTTGAATTTGGGATGTATCTTCTCAATGTAAACTTTATCTATTCACTAATAAATATAGGAGTTGCAATTTAGCCTGCTCACTCTGGAGCTCAAAGTCAAGCTTGAACAAATGAATGTATATAGACTTTAATTTTATCAGTTCAAATCTGAAGGTCTAAACATAGATAAATCAATGAATCATTGTCTTCCTTATTATCTTCCTTATTATATGGAGTTTTATCATAGATAATATATTTTATTAATAGTGAAGTATGATATCTCTATTAAGGAGAAATAATAATTTATAATCAAAGAAATTTAATTGGAAAATGAAAGATAATATCCATATCTAATTGACCATAGATTAAAAGATTGTTATTATATAAGTGTAGAAGTGTTAATTTATCTTTATGTAGGTATTTGTATAATTTGCGGATATATGAGGATTATTTTTATTTGATATGTTAAAGATGGTCTTTTACCAAGCTAAGTTGGTGCTAATAGTTTAAAGTATAATTCCACATAATATCATTGACATATTATAATTTAATATTTCTATCTATTGAGATTATTACTATTAAATCAATATTTTGAATTATTGAACTTAGGATACTAATATTTCATTAAATTTTAGATGTAGTTGATTGGCAAGCTATAGTGTAAGAAACAACAATAACAATTAAGCAATAACCCAAGCAGGTTGTTTCGAAAAGTGAAATTCATGGGTGTTGTAGTTGCTTGTTCGTGTTGGTTATTATATGATTTGATGTTTTATCTTGACGTGACTTTTCCTTGAGTTGATTTTGACTGGGATCCCATTGAATATCTTGAAGACTTGGATGTTTTGATGAGTATGACCTTTTTGGTTTTTTTTGATTTGACGAGTTTTATTCATTGGGTTGGTGTTGAAGTTGGCTTGAAGTCCATATCATTGAAAAACTCTTGTTGCTTCTCTTTACCCTCGTTTGTGGATTACCGTTCTTTTGGCTTCTAGGGGCTTGAGTTTATTGTCAGTTGATGTTATCTTTTTATGTGCCCTTGATGTGGCAAGTGTTTTGATATTATGATTTTAAAAGGGTTGTACATGAATTGTTGAGACATTGATTAAGTGTTTATAGCGAGATGGTTAATGCCTCACGTAGTTTGGTCTTGAGATTATTTGTTTATCAGTTACGGTTCAACCCTTGCCAGTTTTGAGATATGTTAGGGGTCATAGGGAGAGTGGCTCTTCGTGGGCGCCAGTGCCTCAGGATGAGGAAGGGCTCAAGATAACCCACGAAAGAGTAATTAAACAAGTGATAACCTAAACAATAGAATTTAGGGGGATGGGTAGTAAAACACACAAGATAATTAAAACTGGATTTCCTCATCTATGCATTAGGGCTACCATAGACTAGTGATAGACTGAGAAGGCCATGGTCGGAAAAGTCATAGTCTCATCTTCATGAGAGATTACCAGCTCCGCATTAGCTACCCTATGGTGATGGTGCCTCAGTTAGGAGGAAGGGCCAAGAGATCCATAGATGGGTGTCGATGCCTCAGTTGGAGGAAGGGCTAGGAGAATCTCGTGAGAGCTATGCGATGACACTCTCCACTAGACACCCTTGTTCTTGTTTCTTGTCGCCTCTGGATATTGCAATCTTTATCTTGTTTCAGATTCTTGTGCAAATGATTTATAGATGCTCTTTGGTGACTTGCTTAATTGTTATTACTTGGGTTAAATGTGATGAGTTTCATAGCTTTATTTGATTTGATTGACTCATGAATTTTGTTGATTATGTCATTGTAATCCTTGTTTTATGATACCTTTGTACGACGTTGAGTCTTGTGGTTCCTTGTTTGGATGTTCTTGGTTGAGGTCTCTTCTTGTCAGCTCCTTAGCACGGGGGGTGGGTCTTTGAACCCACGTGGTCGGGTTGGAACGTGCTAAGCACCCCATTGGGTCCCAAGTCAAGGATCAAGAGGTGCGGATTGGTGTTGTTGTAGTAACTCCAGAGTTGTACCATTCTATTATGTCATGTGGTTCCTGCCCATATTGGGAAACATGTTTGTATCATTGTAAGACTTGAACAGTGTAAAGTAATGAAAGGATGTGATGTAATATTTTATTATTGGTAACCTTGTGTGGATATGGATCCATATCAGATGTTATTCAAGTGTTGTAGTTATTTAAGTGAATGGTTCTTATTGATGGTTTATATATGCTTTGTCATGGATTAGATTTGGCTTTCATTCTTTATCATTGAGGTATGGCATTAAGTTTCGTAATGTATCCTCATGTACCCCAAGGGACGTAAATGATATTGGGTTTGTTTAAATGAATTTTCATGTCATAACTATTGTGCATCTCATGCATGTTAGTTTTACTTTAAAAAAAAAATTGTGTGGTATTTGTTGCTTTAGTTGTCCTTCGGGGTTCACATGACGGGGTGTTACAAAATAATATAGGCACTATGACAACAAGAAAAAATGATATATGTTATTTTACAGTTCATTTTAGGAAGTGTATATCTCTCTAATTTGATAAATATTTTATTGGTTTTCCAATATTTTTGAAGGTCATATTCAAGTTACTGCAATTTAAATTCTAAGGTAATATCCTTAAATATCATTATATATTTATATCTATTTCTCTCTTGTCGCATTTCGTGGAAGCTCAAGGATCTTGGAACCTTGTTCACTACGAAGGAGAGTGAGAAATGGGACAGTCAGCCCTATGATGATTTTAAAAAGCATAACCAATAACAAACTAGACATTCTTCCACCCTTTGTTGGAAGAAATGATCACTTCATACCCTATCGATTCCATTCATTTCCGTTTCTACCCTTGCACGCCCCTTTTTTTGAAATCAAATACATTTCAAAATCCATTTATATGCTTGTCTTGGATCACACAAATCTGTTGCATTCCCTTTTTCATTTAATCCAGCTTCCTCATTCAAAGTTTTATTTCTTGCATTTAATTTTAAGTGTATAACTAAAAAATGATAAACTTGTAACATTTACATTCCATTCATTTTCATATCGACTCTTGCATATCCTTGCCTCCCATATCAAATACTTTTCATAACTTATTCATATACCTTCTTGCATCTCATCATTCTCTCAATTCCCTCTCTTTGTCCCATGTGCATAACTCATTCTTCTTTTTTACCCTCACATATCTCTATCTATCTATACATCAAATGTACCTTCATCCATCACAACAAAATTCACACCATACCAAACAAAGAAAAATATGAAGAAAATATCAAGGTTATGCAATTAAACACTAAGGGATTTCAAAATAACTATCATAAAATATACTTGTATTCAAGAGCTCTTTTCAAAACATTTTTTGTACATCCTGTTTATCACAGATAACTAAGAGCACGTATGACAGTTTCTTGGAGACTAAAATGTATCATCAGATTTAACAAATATTTACATGTATACATACATTCATATGCATCATTATATATCCTTTATACACTTGTTCAGAAAACAATAATGTATATGTTTCAAATGCAAATTGTTTCTGACATTTTTAACTTTATGCACATAGGCATATAGAGATTCTTGTTTACGTACCAAATTACATGGACACATGTACACATCCATGCATGCACGAATGTTTGCATGGATCCATGTATTTATGTATTCCTTCCATTTATGCATTGGTGATAAGTAGTTCATTTTCTTCATTTTCTTTCATTTTCTACTGCAAATGCAAGTTGAGTCTCATTGTGCTTTGATGCATTTCAAATGCTTTGATTATAAATTTCTATTTCTAATCGATTTTAGTGTTTTCCATTAAAAATTTCTGGTTCAAATGTCAAGGATTCTTTTCACTCTTCTATGCATTCTGAGCACATGGATACATGTATACATGCATGCATGTATACATAGATGGCTCAAGCATTCTTACAAATCTTTAAGATTATTTGGATTTAATAATTCAAACAAAAATATACTACATTTTTGCTTCCTGAATCAAATCACATAGTACATTTCTTACTGCAAATGTATACATACACACATGTAGAAATACAAGTATTCATTGCTATATCTATCAAAAAAGTCCATGTATTTTTTATTTTCATAGTATATGCATAATAACTTCTACTTTGTTTTCTCTTTTGACTCTTGTATCCTTAAATATCATTATATATTTATATCTATTCTTCTCTTGTCGCATTTTGATGAAGCTCAAGCATCTCGGCACCTTGTTCAGTACGAAGGAGAGTGAGAAATGCGACATGAGTCTTTTTTCTATGCTTGTATTGAGACACTTAGCCCTCTGATGATTTTTAAAAGCATAACCAATAACAAACTAGACATTCTTCCACCCTTTGTTGGAAGAAATGATCACTTCATACCCTATTGATTTCATTCATTACCATTTCTACCCTTGTACGTCCTTTCTTCTCAAATCAAATACATTTCTAAATCCATTTATATGCTTGCCTTGCAATCACACCAATCTGTTGTATTCCTCAAAACATGCACTTACAGACCACAAAAACAACACACGTAAAGTAATAGAGATGCATAACAACTAGCTTAGCTCTATATTAAATGACCAAAGTACCCTGGCCACATGTGGCCACCAAGCCATTCCAGTGCCTTCACCTCAAGCCATATTCCATTTATTGCATTTAATTTGTATTCATGCATTACGTACGTCTACTCGCCAGTTTTATAAACTATTCCTTCACTTAAATTTATTTAATCAACTTATGCGCTTGCATTTTCCTGATATTTGAATGCATTTAATCTGCATTCATGGATTACGTACCTCTAGCTGCCAAATTTTAAACTATACCTTTGCTTACATTTATTTAATCAATTTAGGCATTCAAATAGCTTTTCAAATTAAAACTATACAAAAAAAAAATTAATATGTTTAATGGAAAAATGTGATTGGCCGATACTATTTGTTAAAAGCATTCCGGGCGAATGCATAAGTATTCTTGCCATTCGATTCATTCTCATATCCAGGCTTGCATATCCTTGCCTCCCATATCAAATACTTTTCATAACGCATTCATATACCTTACTTCAATCTCATCATTCTCTCAATTCCCTCTCTTTGTTGCACTTACATAGTTCATTTTTCTTTATTACCCTTACATAGCTTTATCTATCTATAGCTGAAATATACCTTCATCCATCACAACAAAATTCACACCATACCAAACAGAGGGAAAAATGAAGAAAATATCAAGGTTATGCAATTAAACACTGAGCGCTTTCAAAATAACTACCATAACATACAATTGCATTCAAGAGTTATTTTCAAAATGTTTTTTCTACATACTATTTATTACAGATAACTAAGAGCACGTATGACAGATTCTTGGAGACTAAAATGTATCATTAGATTTAACAAATATTTACATGTATACATGTATTCAAATGCATCATTAGCTATCCTTTATACACTTGTTCAAAAAACAATAATGTAATATTCTTTTGTTTCGATCATAAATGTTTTTTGTATATCTTTCAGATGCAAGTTGTTTCTGACATTTCTAACTTTATGCATGCAGGAATATATAGATTCTTGTTTACATACAAAATTACATGGGCACATGTACACAACGTTACATGCTTAAATGTTTGCATTGATCCATATATTTATGCATTCCTTTGATATATGCATTGCTAATAAATAATTAATCTTTCTTGTTTTATTTCATTTACTACTGCAAATGCAAATTGTTTCTAACATTTCTAGCTTTATGCACGCAGGCATTTATAGATTCTTGTTTACATACCAAATTACATGGACACATGTACACATCCATGCATATATAAATTTTTACATGGATCCTATTCCTATGCTTCCCTTCGATATATGCATTGCTAATAAGTAGTTTCTTTCTCCTATTTTCTTTCGTTTAATACTGTAAATGCAAGTTGAGTCTCTTCGCGCCTTCAAACTCGTTCAAATGCCGAGGATTCCTTTCACTCTTCTCTACATTATGTGCACATTGATACATGTGTGCATGCCGACATGTATACATAGATGCCTTGAGCATTGTTACAAATGTTTCTCTGTCAATAATTTCAATGCAAAGTGCTATAAACATGTGAATAATTTAAGTGTAGCTAAATTTTACCTCAGGTAATAAGGTTCTTTATATCTTTGCAAATTAGTTTTTTTTAATATATATACACAAAAATATTTAATTGTATTACGTAAACAAGATTAAGATCTTATTTATAACAAAATCAATAGCTTTCTAATGATTCATCGAAGAATTTATTGTAATATTTATTTGACTTTTTACATTTTAATAAATCAAATTATTTCATTTTTTTCTCTATGCAAAGTGCTATAGACATTTCAACTATTTTAGTGTAGCTACATTTTATCTTACGTAATAAGGTTCTTTGTATCTTTGCAAATTATTTTTTGTTTAATATATATACACAAAAATATATATTCATATTACATAAACAAGATTAAAATCTTATTTATAATAAAAACAATAGCTCCCTAGGGATTCATCTAACAATTTATTGTAATATAATTACATTGTTCTATACACAAAAATATGTTTTCGTATTACATTAACAAAATTATAATCTTATTTCTAGTAAAATCAATAGCTTTATATAGAGCTAAGTTTCATATTACATTTAAAAAAAGATTAATTCATCTTAAAAAAATTTAAAAATACACATTACACTACCACACTAAACATAATTTTATTTAGAAATAGTCATTAAAGCAAAAAAAAGAAATATGGTAAACTTTGTTTGAAAATGCATATAGATATGTCTATATGCAGTAATGTGGGGACATGCAAAAAATGCAATATTTTTTGGCCTTTGGACACATGTTTTTGTAAATTGTTGCAAATGATATTTGATGCTTTCGAAATATTCCTACATCAAAACTTTGTTCGAACTGAAATAACTAATGAATTTATCAGCCCAAAGGTTTATTAAAAATCAAAATTAAAAATTGTGCAAATGCAACTTGAGTCTCCTCCTGCTTTAAGACTTGTTCTGATGCCGACAATGCTTTTCACTCTTTTATGCATTGTGTGCACATGCATACATTATACATGCATGCATGTATACACAGATAACTCAAGCATTATTACGAACATTTAAGATTACATGCATTTAATAATTTAAACAAAACAACAATATATTTTTGCTTCCCCAATAAGATCATAAAGGATGTTTCTTGTTGCCAATGTGTACAAACTCATAAAATTACAAGTATTCATTGGAATATCTATTAAAAAGTCCATGTATACATGGTGCCCAAATATACAATTTTGGGACCACGTTGCCCATGGACCCTAAACATTGCACACATTAATGCACCATTGCAAATTATTTCAAACTTTCTTACCTAAATTTAATACATTTATATTCCTATCTCCTATCTAATTCCTTTTTCTCACTCATAGCTAGATGTTTTTTTACCTCTCGCAGGAACTCGACACTTGCGTCACTTGTTTAAATATCTACTCTTAGTTGTCTTTCATTTTCTGCATCTTTCTAAACATTCTATAAAAGTATTAACATTAAGATAAGATAACGGACCTGTGCTTAAAATTTTCGAGTGGCTCTTATTTTGTCTTTAATACAAATAATGAAACCTTTTATACACCTAGGAAGTGGAAGCATAAAGTGTATTTGTTTGTCGTGGGTCAATTTCACGGTGTTTAGGTTCAATCGTAAGCTCTTTGGGATTGATCCTAAAATCTATTTTTTCAAATTTAAAATTGTTCATTTTTATTTTTCCTATTAAGCATTTAATATTAATTTGATACGATTTTTTATAATTAATTAATATATTTTGATATTTATGTAAAATTATTATATGTAAAAAATAACAGAAAACAATCAATTATCAAATGTAAACATTCATTTCACAAATATTTTAATTTAACACACTAAAAAATCATTATATTAAAATTTCCAAATTTATATCTCATACAATAATCAATACATAAATAACAATAAAACTAAACTCAAATTACAAGAGAATAAAATAGGTATATAATTTTCAACCTTAAAATTGAATTTCACTTTATATTATATAAGAGAAGAGACATGTAACACTTGAAAACAACTCCGTATCCTCCACGCAAATGCATGGTGGTGTCAATGGTTGAACGTGCATTTCGTAATGTGTTTTTTTAACAGTCAATCAGTCAATGCTAATTTTATTTTTTATTCCATCAAATACACCTCCCGATCATTAGAGTGAGAGTTATTATTTAAGTGATTTTGAGGATGTTAGATGATGACAATAATATTAGAAATAAAGCAAGATTTTATCTCTGGAAAAGATAAAGAAAATAAAGAAAGCAAAAATCTTACTTTTGAAGAAGATAAAGATTAAAATAAAAATGAAGTAATAAAAAGAAAACTGTTTTATTTCTAAGTTTGACACAGGTTGAAGATATTTGCTGTCTTGAAGGTTAAATTATATTGTAATGAATTATAATTGCAGAGGAGCAGTGTAATCATATTGTAATGAATTGTAATTGAAGAGGAGCAGGGTGAAAGTTATAATCAATTTCTCAGAGCAATAAGAATACTGATAGGTGATGTTTCCTTAGCATATTGTCAATGTTCTACAGGTAAATTTGTGTCTTGTTTATTATTTTTTTATTCCATTTGATTATCTTATATATTTCTTTACATCTAACTAGTGCTACAATCATTTACATTTGTAGGTTTTACACTTCAAAATAAGAAAACTATAGTGATTTAGAAAAGCCTTAAAAATGAATAGCATTGCAAAAATCATTGTTTTTCTTGGGGTTTTAGTTTATGTTGGGCTTTATTCCCCAACTTGGGCTGAAACATTGCAACCCCTTAATTGTTCTACCTCATCTGTTCGCACCTGTGATGCCTACATATATATCCGTAATATCACTGAGCCCATCAACACTGTTGCATCCAGATTCAACATTTCTACCCAGCAAATCGTCCCCTTTACTGCGTCTGATTATTTGGCCAAAATTCGGTGTTCTTGCTTAGAATATTTAGGAGTTGAAGCATTCTTCTACAGGGTGAATTATACAGTGCAACCTTGTGATGTGGGTTTAGCGGAAAATGAGATTTCTGGCAAGTATTTTAGCCATACCGCATGGACGGAGAAAAGTACCCTTAGTACATACAAAATAGGGGACAGAGTAGAACTAGCTCTGGGTTGTGGGTGCCCTATTCCTGGATGGCATTCAATTTTTTCTTATGCAATTCCCACAGGTGGTACGCTTTCCAGGACAACTAGAACATTTAACTCAAATTTGGACGACATTGTAAGCCTCAACAATATCAAGAACTCGAATGATATACAGGCGAACAGAATAATCTTTGTCCCTTGGCCATTTATCCCTTATCCACCGGGTATGTTAATTTGATTTCCTTTCTAAGTAACATCGTATATACGTTCAATGAAAGCAACACTAATAGAGAAAGACACTGTTGATCGTTTTGTGGTACAGATGAGGAAACTCCGACATCTCAACCTCAACCCAGCACAGGTACTCTTATGACCTGCATTTCGGTTAACTGTTTATAATATATCTAAATATTAGAGTAAAAAGCAGACTTGGGAAAAGAGTCTTTTAAACAGTTAGAGATTGTTCTAGGTCACAGAAACCTGAAGTTTTTGAGCAGATTTATCTATATAATTAAACGAAACCTCTATTTCTTTTTAGCTAAATGAATTTGAACAATCTGTTCCTTTAATTGGTTTTTTAATTTTAATTGTATAAAATTTGAAATAAATTTGGAAAAGCATTAATAATATTAATAAATTAGAATATCATTCATTCTTCGAAGTTTTTATCAAATAAATTATCTCATTTTAAATTAATGTTTTGTTAGCTTAATAATTTGTGATTAATAGCTGATATTTTTTATTATCATCTTTTAATTAGATTATTTATGATTCTTACTCTAATTGGACTGATCATGTCTTACATGTTAGGTGCACAAATACACTTAAATGCTTCTCTTCCAATTGGTATGGATATAAATCCTGCTTTCATTATCTATTTTATAGTGCAACTATCTTTTATGTGATATAAATGAGAGTTATTTATCATTTATATTTTCGTTCTTTTCTTTTCAGGTGGTGTAATCATGCTTCTACTATTGTTGATAATTCGTTTTTAGTATGACTACTACAAAAGAGCTACATGTCCTCACTCTTCAACAACTAGAAATAATGGACAAATTAGATATTGGGTAATATAGATATATGATATTATAACTCTAAATGGAATAAAGGAAAAGTTGGAGAAAGGAAAGAATTTGATAGAAGTGTAATGCCAACACATTTACTTCCTTGAGATGTTCTTTACTGATATTTAAATTTAACTATATATTGATAGATTAATGGGCCATATTTGTTTATATTGCTTTAGTTTTGTATCAATGTTTAAGCTTCATTATTTTCAATAGTAGTACCTATTGTAGAAGTTGTTTGTATTTTGAGTGTCATGTTTGTCATATGGAATGTATTTGATGCAGTATATTATATGTGTTTGCACCACCCACATGTGTAGATATGGTGTTTCTCTATATTTTGGTCATTGACATATTGCTTACATAGAGATATATGTATGGAAATTTGACAAGTTCCTTGTAAGAACATATATGTTTAGTTAATATTTTTATTTGAGATGTATGTGTTATCTTTTCTATGATATAACTATAGATGTGGCTATTTTAATGATCCTAGTATCTTATATTTTAATTAGCTATCACAATTCCATAATTATATGATATGTGTGACATTAAACCCCATTGGATGTTTGATTACTTCTTTGCTTGTTATATGTGCATGCATAGGTGGGCACAATTGAAGTGTGAATTGAGTATGTAGGGATAAGGTTACTTTCCAATTTAAATATGAAAGTTTGAGTTACTTCCCAATGGTCCTTATGTAAAAGATGTAAATTTTTGCCATTGTGTTTGGTAGCCACTATCCCAATCAATTTGAGTGTGAGTTTGATTCTCCTTTTCATTATGGTTTCGGATACGAATTGGCGGTGAATCTATATTTCATGTGGTGTAAAAAAAGTCATAAATACATGATTTTGGTTTTTTTTTCTCCATGTTCATGCAATTATATTTCAAGGTTAAATCTTTCCATGTTAATGATGCTTGATGCATTGGAATTTGACAAATATGGGAAAGAATATAAGGGAAAGGATCTAAGTTAAAATAATTAGAAAATTATTTACGGTAATGCAATGGTGGTTTCAAGATCTTATTATATTTACATTGAAAATAAATTTTAGAATTTTTAAAATTAGCATTTATTAATGATGAATTTTATTGGGGGAAACAAGAATCCTTTATGAAATTATGTATCTCTTAAAAATTTATTCAAAACTTTATCAGCCAACTTTTTTGCATTGACTTTTAAGCAACACCCAAATAGTATTTGGAAACTGATGAGCCTATGATAGATTTTAAGGTTGGAAGGGAGCTTTTTTAGATGTTTCCCCAAGTTAAATAGTGAATTTGATAGCTACAATAGGTGTAGATTTACAAATGAAGTAAAAACTAAAGAATCATATAGTTTTAACAAAATGAACCAATATTAAGTTGAAAAAATACATAGAGAATTTCTATGGGCTCAATATGACCATTCAAGGATATTACATCCCAAAAGTTAGGTGATGGATGCAAGTTGTGTACTCACTTTTCATGATGATGAGAATACATACTTCAATTCACAAAGTCATCCATTCATTCTATTGTGATGAAGCTCCTTACCTAATCTATAATATATGTATCCTTGATTCCATTATATTTTTTAATCTCATGTTGAGATATGTCTTTGGCCATGTATGTGATTTGTTGGTACTTGTACAATATTCATGTTCATACTCATGTTGTACACTTTTGACTTTAATCTTTCTTCTATGTTATGTGAATATTTCTTATGCTCAATGTTAGTGGTTGTTTTCGCTTTTTACATTTTATTCTATTTTTTTAATCATGAACACTAACATATATTCTATACTCTTTTATCTTACTTATTTCCATATGGATGATATGATGGAGGTTCACATTCATTAGAAAGTTTGTGAGCTATAATCTATCTTGTTCTATTAGTGTACATACTTGCACCCAAATTGTGACTCTATCTGAGCATGATGGGGTGGACCTAAGGGTGCAATATTGCTGAGAGTCACTCAAATACCATTGGTTTTGGAATATTTAGATGATTATTCTTGGAGAGAATAATTGAATCTCATAACAATTTTTAAATTTTTATGTATATATTTATTTTACATTGTAATTATTGTAAATTGGGTCTTTGAGACCATTGTATAACTATTATGATAATTTATTTTATTTATCCTTGATGTTGGTGATTATCCATATATGTTTAGAATGAGAACCATGAAATGTAATAATTTATTGATGCAATCTTGTGTTTATTCACACATAATTTTGGATGGTTATTGGCACATTTAGCATGTCATTATAATGTTATTTTTCTACGATTTCTTTAATTTATTTGACTATTTTAGTATTTTTTATGGATAGGTTAGTGTTAGATCATATTTCATCCATATTGGTGTTGAGGGTACTACAATTGATATTTTTCGATGTTGATTTTTGTGTCAAACAGGTAGAGTAATTGTAACAAATTTTATAATTTTGGATAAATAGTTGATTATAAAATAATTTACAAAAAAAATAGTTTTTGGATTAGAATGAATTTAATGTGCTATAAAATATTGATTTTTAGCATCATTGGTTTATGTGTTGTTTTATCTCCTTTTATTGGGAAATGTGCGAGGACACACCACAAGCTAGTGTTTTTTTAGTTCTCCTTTTGGTAGAATGAAAAGTAATGTGTCTTGAGAATAGTTCCCTTTGTCTCTCAAGTTCTTGTATTGATTTTGGAGTACCTTTTAATCCTCCCATCTATTTGAGAGAGCCTCATTTTTTCTCTTTTTTTTGAGATCAAGTGTGGTTTTCCATCTTTGCCTATGTGTCATCTTTTTCATTTTGGAGCTTTTGGTATTTTACAATTATTTTATCGAGTCCTTGAAGTTGCCCCTAAGTATGAGACCTAGAAGAAATCATTCCTTCAATATCTTCCTAGGAGTATGACATAAAATATGACTAGATATTTTCTTGACTCTAGCAATGCTTTTGGACACCATTGTGTTTGTAAGACACTATAATATTTTTGGGACACTTGTTTAGTTAGCCTAGTGTCTCTTCTATGCACTATAGTTATATATGCACTAAAATCCCCTTTTTCATTAGATGGCTAGTAATTTTTGCCACATTTTAGCAAAGCATTATATAGAAGTTGTTCCCCTATATCTTTTGAGTCCTTCCATGTTAATACTTGGTTAATAAGTTTCCATGAATATAATTTGTTCCAAAAATTATATTTGGAAGCATATCCTTGAATGAAAATGATTAGTTATCATTATTATTGATGGGGGATTTATACGGGTTCCTAGTAGTATGGCCTTTTTGGAAAAATTTTCTTGCTTTCATGTTTTTTCTATGTTTTTTGGAGATTTTTGGAGGTATTTTACATCCTCATTAAACTCCTTGTTCAAGGAACGAGGGGTCATTCTAACTAGTTGAGGTATGGAATCTCCTAATCATCCCATAACTTGTGTATGATTATAACTATGCATGATTGGTTTTTATTTATTTATTGCATTAGGAAGAATGTCCTTGCATGAAAATGATCAATTGTCATTCTTATTGATGGAGGGCTTATACAGGTTCATAATTGTAAACACTTTGGTGAGGGTTGGAACTTGTGTTCAAGTTTGTTTATGGTTTTTTTGAGAGTTTTTTATGTATTTTTCTTCCTCATCCTCCTCATTCAAATGACCAATGGTTATTTTAACTAGTCAAGTTATAGAAACCCCTAGTTGACCCATTACTTATGTTGGTTAGCCTTCACAAGGTGGGTGTTGTCAATTGAGATAAGGTATGAATTTGATATATTATTTCCTCATGCTATCCTTTCTTTCATTATTTACAATAGAAATTGATTATGAGTTAGTACTTGATCATTACTGTTTATAATTCTAGACTCTTTTAGTTACATCATGATAATTTCATTCAATAATGTTTAAGTTATTTTGTTATCACATTGCCTATATTGATGGTGAGGTTATGTTGTAAATTTCCTTACATTTCATTATGATGGACATGACACATGTGTGTAGATTAGTTTATTTTATTATATGTGATTCTTGTATAATGAATGATGAAGTCATTCTTATGTGGTTCTTTAAAAAATTATTCACTTAGCTAATGCCAGATAGGTATGTTGCTTTGGGAATTATGCTTGGTATCAAAACCTATGTTAAAATGTTGCTATATTTAGTTTATTAACTCACCCATGTGATCACTCAAGTGATTTTTTATGTGAGGTAGGTGAATGGATTCTTGTGTTTAATTCGTTAGTGTGGTGCTATATAGAGTTATGTGTGTGCTAATCCATACAATGTATTTGTGGAGGAAGGATGCATTGTAGGCCTTAATTCACTTCATAGGGAAGGAACGATACACTTGTGACATAGTCAAGACTAGAGGGCCTTGTTAGGATATCCAATCTCATAGCCAACTAACGCACAAAAACATAGAAAAGCACAACAAGAGAGAAAAACACTTTCATTTATTAATGAGGAAAACATTATAGAATTACAATGCCATCATATGGGCTTTCATTATAGTCTAGCCTCTCTAGTATTTCTCTCATTTTGTTTGGCTCCCTCTTCCTACTAACTAGCTTGCAAGCTCCTAGCTACTCTTCTACCACCTCTCCTCTCCTCTATCCTATCCTATCTCTTCCTAGTCCCAAGTTATATCTTTATGCTATACACCTTCATCATGTAATCCTTGGTATTCTTCCTTCCCTATTGTAGTATCCACCATGTAGTTACCTCACTATCTATAGCTTCCAATCATCAACCAACGAACATAGATTCCACAACAATGGTGTGGAATTATTGAATATCGCTTCATCAGATTTCATGGTCTCACTCATCAACCAACACCATTAATCATCAGACAAATTGTACTGCTCAAATTACCACCATCTCCTTGTGGGTGAGACTACTAATCACCTCCCACCAATGGAAGGGAGTCCTACTGATAGATATGCATACTACCAACTCAAAGAGATTTTGGTCTATTAGGGAGACCTTAACTTGACTCCCATTGATACACAAGCATCTCATTGATGTTCACCTTCCACTCTATCCACTTCATCGCCACATCACCACAATGAATCCACAATAAGAATGTGGATTACCCAATATTTCCATGCCAAGCATTTGCTTCATCACCACTATCACCAATGTCATCATGGCTAGATCCTACCATGGTCATCTTCTTCATCGCCATATCACTAAGACCTCAATACATCTCCTACCAATCAACCATGTCTTTTCAATCATCATTTTTTGGCCCATTAGTTGGGAAAAGACTAATGTCTTGTTGATACCACATACTCACATCAATGAACCCATTACATTGATGACCTTCAATTAGCCAACACCATTGTCTTGTCATCAAAATGAGTAGACACCTCCTATTGATAAGCGAAGTTCCACTAACAAGGGAGCAACACCGGCCAAAATGGGGTGGTGAACGATGCTCTTACATTAGACTCCCAAGGTGATTAAGAATCATGTCCTCCTTCACATGGGGTGTTTCAAGCCATCCTTCAATTTTGATTTATTTTTACTTATCTTCAAGCATCTTGCTGGAACAAGCAACCTCCTCTAAATTCATCTATCATTCACCTTTGATCTTATGGGATTCAACCCACCATAGTCTTTCCACTACCACCAATTTGCATTGATGCTTAACTCTGCAATACCATGGAATTCCTTCCTCACATACCAATCATTTTGAACCATCTCATATGCATTCACTACCTTATACATTACCTCCTTCTTTGGTAATGCTACATCCACTTGTTCATCTTTACCTTCACTATTAGATACACCTTCATTTTCTAATAATTTTAATTCCTCCAAAGGACATTCATCTACTACTGCAACATCATTTTCCTCTTTGATTTCTACACTTTCACTCTTCTCAAGGTTCTCAGTCAATTTGAACATCTCCTTTATCTTCATGATCTATATGAGATGAATATTCTTCATCAAGTTCTCTATCAAATATAGTACTTCCAAAAATATGTGTATTATCACCCTTCTCCCTTGGGGGAACACTCATTTTCTCTAGTCTTCTCACTATCCTCAAAGCATACTTTTGTATTATTTCCTCCCTCATGTTCACCTACACACACAACTATGAAGAACTTGTTTCATTTCTTCTTCAACATTTTGTTAATCACTTTCCACAAACTCTTAATGCTTTATTAAGCAAGCTTCAGACTCTAGAGTTACAAGTACTCGTGACAACAATATCTCCCTCTCTATTAGGGTATTGACCCTCTACAATCACAAGTCCTTCCTACAAAAAATCTCTTGAGGATTCAAGCCCTTTGTAGTTGAAAGTCTCTTCTCACCTGCAAAAATATCTTCTAGAACTCAATCCTCTGCAACTATACTCTACCCAACAAAGAATCTAGAAGATGCTTCCTCTACCCACCTTCTCTTTCAATGGAGGAACTCTAAACCTTCTACCCAACTTTATCTCTCTTGGAGGATACAAGTTATAGACACTCTTTCATGCATGTAACAAAAATTCTTTCCATAGCTCAACTCATCACTCGTAGCTCTTTTGGCTTCAACCCACACTCACAAGTCCTACTACAACTACCTAACATTTAGCACTCTATTACAAACTCAGGACAACTAGCTCTAATACATCTTGATGTAGTGGAGACTAGAGGGCCTTGTTAGGCTTTCCAACCTTGTATCCAACTCTCTCTCACACACACAAAAAGACACAACAAGAGAGACAAACACTTTCATTTATTAATGAAAAGATCATTACAGAATTACAATGCCATCGTATGGGATTTTGTTACATTCTATCCTATCTTTCTCTTGTCTCTTGTTCTAGTCAGCTCCCTTTTCCTACCAACTAGCCTTGTGAGCTCCTGGCTATTCATCTACTACCTCTCCCCTCTCATGTCTTATCTCTTCCAAGTATTGGGTTATCTCTTTAAGTTGTACACCTTCATCATGTCAACCTTGGTGTTCTTCCTTCCCTGTCGTAGTATCCACCATGTAGTTACCTCACTATTTGTAGCTTCCAATCATCGACAATGAACATGGATTCCACAACAACAATGTGGAATTGTCAAATATCACTTCACCATATGTCGTGGTCTCATTTTCTGACCACCACCATTAACCGTCACATGAATCATACCACTCACATTACCACTATCTCCCTATTAGTGAGACTACTAATCACCTCCCACTAATACAAAAGAGTCCTACCAATAGATATGTATACTACCAACTCAAAGAGATATTAGTCTATTAGGGAGACCCTGGCTTGACTCCCACCGATACAAAAGTTTCCCATCGATGTTCACCTTCCACTCTATCAACCTCATCAGCATGTAACTACATCGTAATCCACAAAAAGGATGTGGATTACCAAATCTCTCCACAAAATGCACCAACTTTGTCACCATTATCACCCATGTCATCATGACTGGGTCCCACCATGGTCATCTTCTTCGTCATTATCATATCACTAAGACATCAATACATCTCCTATCAATCAATCATGTCTCACTCATTGTTGTTTCTTAACCCATCACTGGGAGAAAGACTGATGTCATGTTGATACCACATACTCACATCGATGAACACATTACATCAACAACCTTCAATCCATGAACACCATCATCTTGTCATCAGAATGAGTAGACACCTCCTACTAATAATCCAAGTTTTCATGACAAGGGAGCAATGTTGGCCAAAGGGGGGTGGAGCATGATTCTCCTACATCAACTTAGTTGGTAGTGTCCAAAATTCATAGTTACCAATCTCATATATATTCCATGTGGCATGTCACTATGTTTAGGGCCTTACTATCATTGTGTATACTTTGGGTGTTAGGTGTTGTTTCCTATTTCCTAATCATGCTTGATTTTTTTAAGGAGTGCTTGTTTGGATGGTTAGTTAAAACCTTTTGATTTGTAATAAGTTTCTTTCATGTGTGATTACCTTCTTAGTGTTCTAAATTTTTCTATTTGAGAAAGTGTTTGACTTGTATGGGGTCCTAATTATCATATGTGCACACCTACAATGGTAAGATTGTGAAAATATCAATGAGTAAAAATGATATTTTATGTTCTTGGATTTAATTGAAAATTGTGTAACTAGTATTTTTATTTATTGGATTCCATATGTGTAAAATGACTATTCCAATCAATAATATAGTTTTTTCATTTTTTACAATAGATTCATTTGGATGAATGTGTAGGTCCCTAGGTAATAATTTTTTTAAGGATTCTTGTAGGAGCCTATGTATATGTGTTGTAGAAAAAAGGACCCTTTGCTTGACATGTAATTAATTCAAGATAATTTGACTTAATGAGGCCTAGATTCTAGTGTTTTAAGGTATTTTATGTTTCCACACTAGGACTTGGACCCTAGAAAATAAAATAGCATACATGTTTATTGACATCTTGTAAAGGTGTTGTAAAGTCCTGTAAATGACTTTCATGCTTTTATAGACTTAATTAACTTATTTCTCCCTAATTCAACATTTTAAAATGTGTTCAATAACATTATCGCATCAATCTAGAAGGATCTTAATGTAAACTTAATGATAAACTAGTATTGTAGTGTGATTCACACATTCACATTGGCTTTTGTGCATTTCTAGGCTATGTGGACCTAATTTTAGTGTCATAAAGGGTATTTAATCATAGTTTTACATTGATTTATGTGTCCCAATCCCTATTTAACATTTACATCATCATTAATAGTCCTCTATCAACCCATATTGTGCATCCTAAGGCTTTAATTGATCAAATACTCGACAAGATGGCATTTTAGACCTTATTTATTAATTCCTTGGCTTCTTAGGTGTCAAAATGACCCCCTCAAAACCCATTCACCATGCATAGTGAATCAATCCCATCCAAGTGGGACCCATTCACCATTTTTAGTGAATGAGTCCTATTTGGCCCCCTGTAACGCCCCGCCGTGCGAACCCCAAAGGACAATTACACAATAATTATAGCACAATTTTTTTTTAAAGTTAACATAACATACATGTAAAACACATTAAATCATGACATAAATTTCTTTTAAATAGATTCATTAACACATACATCCCTTGGGGTACACGAAGAGTCATTACGCGACTTAGATCCATACAACAACAATAAAGAATAAAATCCAAAGATATAACACATACATGAAAAATTCATTGATAAGAAACCATCTGTGTACATAAATACCACATATGCAAGATTAACTTAACGCATTGAATAACAACTTCCATGGCCAATATCCATACAGAGTTTAACATTACATTACAGTACAATGTTTAAGAAGTACAATGATACAAAAGTGTTCCAAATATGAATGGAACCCATACACAAGATAACATGATGCACAATATTATGACTGATTCCAAGACTGATACAACTCTGGAGTCACTGCAATAGTACCAATCTAAACCTCTCGATCCTCGAATGGGGACCCAATGGGGTGCTTAACATGTTCCACCCGACCATGTGAGTCTGAAGTCCCACCCCCCGTGCTAGGAGCTAACAAGAAAGAGACCTCAACCAAGAACATCCAACATGGAACCACAAGACTCAACAACATACAAAAGTATCATAACACTCAAGAATTACAATGACATAATCAACCACCTCCAAGAGCCATAAATCTCATCACATAAATCAAAACAATGACCAGTAAACAAGTAACCAAAGGATGATCATGAAACACATCCAAATCAAACTGAATTAATAAACATAATACAATTCCAAATTGCAATTAAACAATACAATAACATCATAACACAGTATCATAGGAGTACAAGGTAATAAGTCAAATATCAATGAGATCATACAAGACCACAAAGTACACCAAAGATAAAACCATAAATCATGTAATACAAAGGACCACTTCCAGAGGATTTCCAAAGAAGCAACATAATAAGAAGTGTTAGAGGAGAGTGTCATCGCATGGCTTAACATGGATTCTCCAGACTACCTATTGCAAGGTGCCGCCTCCATCTACTGGCGTATTATCCAGACAACCAAGTGCTAGGAGCTGCCTCCATCTATGGTTATCCAGGCTACCTATCTCAAGGAACCGCCCCATAGGGTTGCTCATGTGGAACCATTCCCTTTCGCGAAGACAAGGCAATGATCATGCCAACCATGACCTTCTCAATCCCCTTTAGTTTGTGGTAGCACAAAAAGGCGGATGAGGCATCAATTATTTTTTTTTAATGTGATTCTACCCACCCCCTAGTTAATTACTTAGGTTTTCACTTATTAATCACACTCTAACGAGGGCTATCCTGGCGCCCCTTTGTGCACCGACCACCCACTTAGAGCCACTCTCTCTCTAGACACTCAAAACATAAAAACCAAAATCCAAGGGTTGTACAACATCACAAGAGCATTTGATCACAATAGAGAAACTTGCAAGGCATTACCCATCTCGCTATAAACACATAATCAAAATCTTACAATTCTCGTACAACCCTTTCAAAATCCAAATACCAAAACACCTGCCACATCAAAGGAACATAAAGAGAGAACTTTGACCAACCATAAACACAAGCCTCTGGAAGATTCCCAAAAATTTTACACTAGGGTTTCCCCATCAAAGAACTGACAACAATTTTTTGCAAGGCCACAAGAACTATTTTAAATTTACATATAATGAGTGAATACACCAAAATCAGATAAACAACTCCATTCAAACAACATCAACAACCTTGATATGAACTAAATTGGAAATCCAAGGGAAACCTCTATTTTCTCCTCTCAGAATACCCATAACTCAAAGGACTTTTCAATTTGGCTCATTAACAACTTAAGCAGAATCATCAATCATGACAAAGATAACATTAACCGATTTACCACTTAGGGCAAAGAACCAAAAGAAAACATATGGGTTCCCAACGAATAACAACATACATTAATTGAGAGAAAATTCCCAACTCAAAATCAACTCATGAAAAGTCACATCGAAAGGATCCATAAAACCACACATGCTAATACAATATATCCATTCATTCAATAAGAAGTAACTTGAACAATCTAACAAGAACATTATTTTAAAGATCAATCATTCTCAACATTTAAGGATATCACAATATTGCGAAGTGAAGATATAATCTGATGTTTTTAAGCCATAAGACACTAATCACAAATCAACAATGGTGTCACCTCAAATAGGGAAACGAAAAAGAAAATCAACCTTTAATTCAACAAAATCACTTAATAAAACCAAAAGCCACCAACTAGGTATTCCCCAGGAGACCTCAATTTTCTCCTCACAAGAACCCCCTTATAGTGGTACACAAATCATTTTCATAAAATCAGCAACATAGCAATAACAACAATTATCTATCCGTAGTTCCAAATAAAAGAAACCAACCTACTTAATGACTAAAGCAATTACCATCTCAAGATTCTAAATAAGTATCCATAAAGAGGACTTACAAATCAACCATTAAATGAATATAAAGGAAGTCAATTTTCAAAAGATTAAAATCCCATTTCACCAATAGACTATCCAATTCAAGAATACCCTAATCAATCTCTAACCATGCCCATACATTTAAATTTCTCCTTTCATCTATCAACATAATTGAAGACTACTTAATAGTTGGGTAGTTAACCCATTATTATTTCATAACTACTTATGTCCAAAACATTATTTCCACTTTCCTTTCATCCTACTAACTCAACACTCACTTCCAATATTTAAATTAATTGCGAAAACCACTTAAGACCAATTGTCTATACTTTAAAATGATAATAGTACAATACTCTAATTAGTTAAACTACATATTAAAACTCACCACTTAAAATCTTAAATTTATCTAAATAAATTTACACACAACATATTTATTTATTTGTATAAGACAAGGCAGTGATATCAATTATTTGATATGGGCGCTAGCGGTATTAATACCAATTAAGGTATAATGCAGCAAGAATAATGAGCAAAAAAAATGAATATATAAAGAAACTAGTGATATATTCCATCAAATGGCAGTAAGACAACAAAACTATCGAAAGAACAGATAAGAATGCCTTACCTAATTAGTGATTCTTAAAAAACATGTCAAAAGGAATCAAAAGCGCAGTCAAATGAAATATAATGGATGGGATGGCATTACATTCTAGAGACAACGGTGGCGAAGGACCACTGTGCTGGGAGGAAAAGACTTCGAATACCATCAGGGAATACATGCAACAATCCTCAACTTCATACGCAATTAATCGAATACCAGCCAAAGAGTTAAATAAGAATGTCATAGAAATAGATCTTAACATAAATAGCTTACAACTATTATAGAACCACCGAAATAGAAGAGGTACAGTGAGCCCTAAGGTAAAAGTATATACTTCAGGTGCGGCATTGTGACAGGTTTCAAAAGAATTAGAGAGTCTGTATAAATCTATAAATTTTCTGTTATGTTCAAGTATGCGGCTGAGATAGGTTTTCACGGAAATAAGAGAACTTATTTAATTTACTACACGTTTGCAAGTCCAAAAGTTGCGGCTGTGATAGGTTGCCAAAAGTTTCAGGGAGGCTATTTAATTCTGTACAATGCCTCAACTCTAATTACTGTAACAGTGACAGATTGCCAAGTGTATTAGAAAGTGAATGCAGAATTTGGAAATATTGCCATCTACTTGAATTAATATCAAATCCCAAATGTTCTCCTCAAGACCAAAGGAAGAAGATAGGTGAGGTGCAAATACGTGGCTTGGGAAGAGGAGAAATAATGTTCAACTTTTCTTTTTTTCTTAAAGCATTTCTGTTTGGCAGCGAGTTTCCAGAGACGCGCTCAAGTTGATGTTTGGAAATTAAGCTTTACCACGACCAATGAAAACTCTCTATTTTATGACAAAATCTTATTTTCAAAAGCTACAACTGTGATAGATTGCCAGAAGAATCAAACAGGTTAATTAAATCTTTAAACTTCCTATCAAGATCAAGCGCTACAGCTGAGACAGGAAATTATGCGCAAAATGCTAAGGCACAGATGAGGCTCATGAATTGTTTGACAGATTGCCACAAAGAAATGTGACCTCCAAGACAAGGCACGAAGACTATCTGATAAACCACCTCACAGAGATTTCAACGCCTAGAAGAAAATGATAGAGGGATACACGCAAAGAATATACGTCCTAACATGAGATACAAACAACAACACACTAGGAAAGAATGATACAGACTTAAGGGGCTCCTAATGCAGGGTCAACGGTTTGGGAGAAAGGCGTCAAACCACAAGAAAACATAGACTAGATTAGATGAGACAGCTAAGCAACTTCAAAATCCAAATTACACGGAGACCATCATAAAACGAATCTTCCCATCGAATGAGCAAGAGAAAGAGGTATTGACCTCCCAAAGCAAGGAAATTCATCCTTAACACAAGGCAAAACCAGAAGATCAATGCAACAAAGATTAAGTTGGGAGAGGTATGCAAAAATTGAGATTTTATCCTCCAGAAAGCGGCAAAGTAGCCCACTGAACAATTTGCATTTTTATTTACAAAGCGAAAAGCAAGAACTCATGGATTGATCGACAAGGCCCATAACTTAAAAGTAGATTCAAATCTATTGAAATCAAACCGATGCAACAATTTCCAAACAAGATATATATAAAAATGGTAACCGGTAAGAATGAGATTGTGGCTCTTCGAGTAAGTCACCTACAGAAATTTCAAGGATAGAAAAGAATCTGGCTGAGTCATTGCCATCCCATCTTTACAGTGCGATTTAGCCTATTCAACCATATTGAAAAGTAGACCCAGAATACCTTGAATGCTATATGATTTTACCCTAACTGAAGAAATTGGATCTTTGATGAAAATCCTCAATTCACTACTGCATCCCAAGGACTCCTTTCCCCAATTTGTTTCAGGCCCGAAAGAGAGCGTACCCCCCATCAACACCCCCAAATTTTCTTTTTATTGTCCTGATCTCCCCCCAGAGATGACTCTTCAATTCCTAACTGAATGTCTTTTCACATTCCCCATAACCGAAACTTGAATTTCAAATAATATTTATTTGCATGTTTTTTATTTATTTCACACAGAAATAATAATAAAATCTTATTTTTATTGCATACGAAGTATAATAATAAGGAAGTCATTTAATTTTTTTTATTGCACTATTATTCATTACCTCCACAATCATTTATTTATTTATTTATTTACTTAATTATGATATTCAAGTTTGATTTATTTAATTCATTTTAAATATTAATAATATTTTATTAGAATTTATTTCGTCACATTGCTTACCATATTAACATTATTAACTTATCAATTATAATTAGGTACCAAACTTTTAATGGCTTTTCTCATTTTTACCTTCATTCAAACTTAAGTGCAATTTTAATATTTAATCCTCTCTAATATTTTCTCACTATTAAATTTATTAATCAAATTTAATCATTAAATGATAATTACCTTTCCTCATCTAATCCAATTACTTTAAATAACTAACTCCCAAAGATAATTAAATTAACATTTATTATTGAATCTAATTCTTTATTTAATTCCAAATAAAACAGGTAACCTTATAATTAAATTAATTTTATTAATCAAATCCAAACATATTATTAGTGTTACCTCATAACCTTAAAATTAAATTAAATAATAAAATCACCACATCATCATGACATTACTAACAACTACTTACTTGACATCAATGACGACCGAAATGGAGGGCACTACACCCCCATTTTGACCTTTGAGTGGGAAAAAGTGTAATTTAAAGTTTATTTTCACTACATGTCATCTTGTGATGAGATATTATTAGGTACTAAGGCATAATTGTCTATAAATAAGTATTTTTACCCTCATTTTTACATCTCATGTTCATTATTACATCTCTCATCATCCATTTATCATCTATCTTCTCCATAAAGTCAAGCAACTTAGGGTTTTTCCATTAGAAATCTTCAATTTAGCTTTCTAAAGCATTAAAGGGTTCATTTTATATGTATTGTTGTAGACTTACAAGATAAATCATCACTGCAAGGTAATTTATTCCATTATTTCATGTTTCATTCCTATTGTGCAATTTTCGCATGCATGCCCCACTAGAGGTGGGGACCCTCTTTTTCCTTTTGCATCTCTACCGCTTGGCTTGGTCAAATTTTGGTTTTGCTCTTCTTGGGAGGTTATTTTGGGATTAAGTCTAGACTTGGTTTGATGAGGACAATATTTTAAGGATCTAGGAGAAATTCATCTATCTTGGAATTTGAAAATGGGGATTTTGAAGTGAATTTTCAATGTTATATGTAAATATTTTTGCACACGTGGATAGAGGACGAAAAATTAGGCTGAGTTGATTTTTGACATTTTAGAAAATTCCTTCTAGAGAAAAAGCTATGGAGTTTAGGGGATTTTGACCTTGTAGGAAATTTGGGTATTTCTGTCCTACTAGAAAATCCCAAAATTTCTATGACCCCCTCACAAAACCCAAAATTTTCCAAAAATGGAATTTTTTTTCCCGAAATGGAAATTTTTTCGAAAATGCATATTTTTTAAAATGGATTTTTTGAAATTTTAAAATGTTCCTGAAAATTAAATTCTTGAGATGGAGAAAAAAAATTCAAAATAAAAATTTACAAAAATGGAAAAAAATTTGAAAATCAAAATTTACTAATGATGATATATGTTTTTCAAGATTAAATAAATATTAAAAGGGGTACTTGCATATGGATTCATTCCAAAAGGGAAATTTGGAAGAGTTCAATTCAAATATTAAAAGTGGGACCTGCATCAGAATTTGTGCCCAAACTGTCTATGGCTAGAAGGAGTTTCTAGAAGACATGTGAAGTTGATTTCATCATCCAATCAAAATTTTCATTAATGACAGGATGTCATAATATTGTTTTCTCATTGTTCCATGATGTAACTGCTTTTATGCAATTGGATGATGATGTACCATGAGTTCCCAAATTAAATGTAATTGTTAGATGCTTCTAGAGGTGTAATTTGTGTCATTGGATTGATTTAATCTCTAGTCCACACTTTTAATAATTTACTGATTGTAAGTTTTTGTGTAAAGTTAGTCTAGGCCTTATTTTGTGCTTAGTTCAACTGTGGATTCTTGTTTACATTGTGCTAATTATTGGGTATGTCAATGAATATTCAAATTCTGAAACATCGTTTATGTAGAGTTGTAGGCTTTTCCTTGATCAAACAAATATTGGTTTCGTTGGGATCTATCCATCTGCAACATTCATCATTGTTGTGATTGATCTTAGGTTTTAGTCTTGGAAATATCTCTGAAAGCCTTACCTCTTTTGTTGTTTATTTTGAATCTAGGTTAGTTTTAGGATTAAAAGCATCACCATATTGTTGCATATAATGAAATTACACTTACAACATTTTTCATTAGTAAGGTCCCTTTGTGATTACTAGCATTTTCACATTATCATTGAGTTGTTTATTCATTGTCAATATCTAACATTAGAGACCTTGGGGTTATCTCTTAAGGCTTGTTGATAGAGATTTACCTTTCAAGAGAGATAGGATTTCCATATTCTATCTAAGTTTTTTCCATGCAAAAAACACCATCAACAATTCCTTTCTTTCATCAATTTGGTTTAATCACCTAAATGGGGTTTGACCAAGGAAAACCCCCATGCCTTAATAATCAATAATTTATCTTTCTTGTTTTGTTTGTATGAATATTTAAGACTCGTAAAGGCTTAAGAATCATTCAACATTTAATTTCCAAGTTATTCATGTCTTTTTCTCTTCATCCAAGTCAAAATACCAAGAAAAAGTCAATTTTAGACCCAATTTTGACAATTTCTGAAGTGGACACCTATAGAAGGCAGAAAGGAAAATCTAAAGCTACAAAATCAAGTCCTAAAATTTTAAATCCTTGAAGGAGGATTGATTCACCAAGCATGGAAAATTAGTCCCATCCATGGGTCTAAAAACTATTTTTATCAAAATCCAATTCTTGGTAGACAGAAACCTATTTCTGGAAATTTTCACCAGAATAGCGACTTAGTCACCCTAGATGGTGAATGAGTCTAGTCAAGCTTGAGAAACATCATTATTAAATATTCCATAAATTCAAAATTCATCATATTTTTCCCAAGTGCACTTTTATTTTATCCATCTCTTTATGTTTTGCATATTTCATCATTTTAGCAATACATAATGTGTTTTCAAACATTCCATAATTCATTAGTTTTGCATGTTTAATCATTCAAATTTTTATCTTAGTTTCATCTATATCATTCTATTTAGTCTCCATTCCATAATAGATCTCTTAGATTGAGTGAACCCCCTAGATCTTTGAGGTCTATCTCTCTACTTTCGGTGAAAAACCCTAAGAGTGCAAGAGAAGTACATAGATGCAAAACTCTATGGTTCATTTTGGTGAAATTTCTTTATGAATACTTTTTTTTTAATTTGGAGTCCATCATCATAGATCTATCTTGCATTAGGATTTGCGTGATTCATTTGCATGTTAGGTGTTAAATTTTCCATTCATAATAAGTGCATTTAGGTTGCATTTTTGGTATCTAAATTCATTTAATTTTTTTTGAAATTCTGCATTTTTCATTTATGTTTGCATAATAGCACTCATAAAGCATCAAAATCACTCATTTAAAAAAAAAAAAAAAAAAAAACTCTAGATTGGGACTCATTTGTCACCGTTGGCAAATTACTCCCTTCTGACCCTTGAAACAACATTTTACAAAACTCAAAAATCTATTGTTAAGATTTTTTTTGTCACCTTAACCTACCTATATCAGTTAGTTGCATTTTTTTAGCATGCATTTCATAAAATATAGCCTTAATTAGCTCATTTGGTGCATGGTTTACATTTTCCATTTTCATTTTACATTGCTACATAGCATAATAAGTCAATTATCATCTAAAAACTGCATTTGCTTTTATAATTTTACATTGCATTTTTAGTTAGCATATATTTCTCTTTCAAAATGTTCGTCTCAATATTTTCCAAATTTGCAAAGGAAAAGCTAGTTAACAAACATTCAAGTTCTTCATTCAATTTATTCCCTAGTTATGATAGTCTCCTAGCACAAGAGGATGAAAATGTTAACGCTTGGCTTACAATTACACTCCCTCTTATCTCTCCTATCAGTGTGGATGATGTGTTAGAATGGAATAGAAACATAGATACACATGATGATCATAATTGTACTTCTCCTGATACCTCTCCTTTTAGTGATGAAGGTATCTTGGCAAATGAAGGTACAATCATTGGGCATCATGAGGGTCTTGTTTGTCCTTCTCCTCATTCGCCTTGGGAAGATAGTGTAACCACACACCACCACCTTACCTAATCTCTATTCCTCTCCCAACACTTCCCGTATTTGTGACAATACTTTCATGAATGATTATGACAAAAACATTTGTGAGGAGAATATGTGGGTATCAAGAAATCCAATGATTGAGAGAACTATAACATTATTTCTCTCCTTCCTACTATTTCTAAAAATTGGAAGGCTCTATTTGAACAATAATATCTAATCATTGACACTCATACAAATTTTAGTTGTCCTTCCCTGCATGACTCCCCTATTTGTGATGAAGCTTCGACATGTGATGCACCTCTTGATTGTCACCTTTTTCAAAGCTCTCCTACTAGGGTAGATACTATGAACCAATATAATGAGATTAGGGACACCAATCAACTTTTCCCCTCTCCTAATATCTCTCCTATTAGTGAAGATGATATTATGGTTACACTATCCAATCCATGAAAATCATGAGAATCTTATGTGGGAAAACATCCTAGACCAACACAAATCCACCATTAATAATTCCCATAGTAATGATGAAGTTATTTTAGATGAACCAAACCTTAATTGTCATGAACATATGTTTTTTTATTCTCCTAACAACTCTCCTTCTAAGGAGGAAATTATAACCCAAGAAAAATATAATATTCCCTTCAAAGACAATGAAAAAGCTCTCTTGCTAAGGGATGTTAGCAATATTCAACCTCAAATTACCCTTTATCCTCCTTCACATAAACCTTTACCCAAACCCAAAATTACCCTTTACCCACCTTCACATCCACTTCATCCTTTCAATAAACCTAAGCTTACCCTCTACTCACCTTCGCATCTCATTCATCCCTCTAATGTATCACAACAATCTAGTAATGATACTATTGCTCATACATATAATAATCAAAATAATCCACAACCAACCACAACTCCTTTACCTTTACCAAATCTTCCTAGTGCTCCTCACTACACCCCACTTACAAAGGAGTATAATATTATTGAAAAATTAAAGAATACTTTGGAAAAAAATTCCCTTTGGGATTTACTTTAGATCACACCAACTTATAACAATTTCTTCAAATAGCCTTACAAAAAATTGCAACTCCTCATGCTCCAACTCTGAATGATGTGGCAGCTTTAATTCATAAACCAAATCAAACTAATCTTTACATTAATTTTCATCAACATGAGATCCCTTCTTTGGAGTTGTAAATACAACATGATTCCTTTATGATAATTGCTTAATACAAACGGACAGGAATATAGATAACTCTTATTGGCAATGGTTCTACTCTTAATGTGTGTTGTTTGAGTCTCCTTGATCGATTAGAAGTTGATAGGTCACAAATAATACCTAACTCCAATGCTATTTGAGGATTTGATAATACCAAAAAGCAACCACTCAGTGTAATCACTTTACCTATTATTTTTGGGGTGGTTGCTTTTCAAAATCCTATTCATGTCATGCCTTATGATCTTTTGTACAACCTTCTTCTAGGAAAATCATGGATTCATGAGATGAATGTAGTGCCTTCAACCTTTCATCGTATAATGAAATATGTCTATAACAATAAAATTTATCAAGTTGAAGTTGATCCTAAGCCTAAAAGTTTCTTGCATCTTGAATAAGGAGCTACAAGTCCTCTAAAAACATTGATTCCCACTTCCAACATAGAAATTGAACACAACAATGAGGAACGACAATATAAAGTCTTTGGTGATGATTCGGGATCCTTAGAGTTCACACATCATTTATGGGTGAATACATATTCTCACAAAAGATAGAAAAAAAATAAGATTGACCAACCATCACATGTGTTAACACAAAATTCAGATAGCCTTTCACAAGCATCCACCTTAACCACTTTAGACAATGCCACAAACTCTACAATCACCCTTGACAAACACAAAAATGAACAATCCCCCAATTCCAAAGCACTAAAATAGCTATATGGAAAAGGGTATGACTTTATGAAAGAATTTGGGTATCATGGAAAGGTTGTGGTTCTCAAGAGAAAGGTATTTGTAACCCTATAGAGCTTAACACACAATAAACAACTCAAAGTCTTGGTTATTCTCCTTCACACACCATCAATACTATCACACAAGACTCTTCCAAGCCTCTTTCTTATTCACATCAATAACCTTAGTTGTTTCTCCTTTCCATGTAATAGTTATAAGATAAGGACATTCTCACTATTAAGTGTCTTGCATCCATTGCAAGGGGTAGCATACCATCATTCACTTTAGGCTCACCCTTGTCCTGTACTAAGTGGGGGGAAAAAGGTTAAACAACCTTATTCCTTGTACATCACTTGTCATTGTCTCTTTCGACTACTTGTTAACCTTTCATGAACATATAAGAGAAAGCTTGAGATGTGAATGACATGTCTTAAGACTAGCTCACATGTGACATTCAACCTTTCTTTGATTTTCATTTCCCTTGACATGATGTGACCTAACTTTGAAACATATGACTTGGCATAGGGCTTTCCAAGTTGGCTCTCATGTCTTGTTTTCTTTTTTCATTTTTTCTTTCTTCTCTACTTTTTAAATTAATTGCTCATAGAATAATGTGTATCAATTCCTTTAAAGTGGTGGGCATACATTACCATTATTTAATTTGCATTCATGCTTCCTAGTGTAGCCTTGTCATTTACGCAATGCATTCATCAATTTGTGGATGACATTGGGTGTGATGTCCTTCATAAGTGTGACATATCTTAGCATATTACATTCCTCTCAGTGGATTTATGTGACACACTACATCCCCTAAGTTGTGAATATACTATTCTTTGATTAGTGGGTAAGTGCACCAAGATGGTTCCCAAAAAGGGGGCTTAAGTGACCACTTTTTTCTGAAATTAGGAAATGTTGACCTTGGATGTGAAATTGAGGATAGTTACACTCAAAATTTTGAGATGGAACAAAAACAAGGATCGAAGTGCTCTGAGTCTACTTTCTAAACTACAAATTTATTTTGAGAATGGTTGATATTAAGGGGTTCAAAAGAGGGATGTACAAAAATTGGTGTTGTTTTTTTCAGAAAAACATAACATAGAAACTCTTGTACAACCTGAGCACGGTGAAATTTTTTGTAGTATTTTTAAAATCACTTTGGTCAAAAGTTAGCTAATAGCATCTAGTTGGTGCACAATTTTTCTGATAATTTTTTAATGAATATTTGATTTTTTACTAATTTTCTAAGTGGGCACTTCCTGAAAAGCAGAATTTTGGCCGTGTTCCCCCTACAAATTTTTGAAAATAATTGATTTTTTTTTCTTTTCTTTTTTTAATTTTTAGAATCAAGTCTAGTTTCTAAAATGTAATTTATTAAATTTTGATTAACGGTTAATTTATAACAAAAAAAAACACTAAACACTACTTTTTGGCAAAATAGACATACAAACAAAATAAATTATGGATGAAAGGCTTAACATTGTCAAAAAGTGAAAAAAATTATATTGTTGGATAGCTAAGAGAGAACCTAACATTACCCATGTTTTCAATTTTTTCAATATTGAACTAGATGCAATCTTGATGGTGAGCACATACCCGATTATGTGAAAAATTGTAGAATTTGCAAAAACACATCTCTGGCCTTGTTGGGAATGCCCTCCAATCCTTTGGGTTGGTATTCCAAGGAAAATAATTTCACTTTTTTCTTTTTTTTTAAACGCGAAATAACCCGCTCGTGTTATAATGCGAGCGCGTTTTTAAAAAAAAAATATAAGTGGCTAGAAAATTGGTACCCAACTTCATGCACCCGCCCTAGTCCTCTCTTGGAGACATTAGACACAATGTTCCCTAAGTGACTGACCTTGCATAAACTGAACAAGACTCCTTTGAACATCCTTCACATTTTTTGCATTTTACATTTTTAAATTTTTTCCACCTTGCAGAACACAACTTGCATGATTATGGTACCTTTCCTTTTTGTTCATGGAATTTTTCTTTTTGGCACCTTGTTAAAGTTATCAAGCAATACAATTTTTCCATGGTTGAGAAAGAAGCCCAACTAGCGGCATAAATTTTCCCCATAGATACTTTTTTGTTTTGTGAGTGCATACCAACTAGCATATGTATCTTACTTTTTGGGGCCTTCTCACCCTGCACACAACTAGTTCTGTGGCTCCAGAGTGAGTATAAAGTTTTTCCTTTCTCACCCAGTGGACAACCATGAACTCTCATCGGCCCAAAGTGAGTACATCTACACCATCTTTCATTCTTTTCATTGCATTATTTTGTATCTTGGGGGCTTTCCCTAGATGTGGACCCCTCTTGAATGTCTACTTTAGTGTGAGTTTAGGGTAAGTTCATCCTCTCACTAAAGTCGAGGTTAAATGTGTCGTAGGGAAAAACACCCTTTGCTTGACATGGGATTAATTCATGATAATTGGACTTAATGAGGCCTTGATTCTAGTGTTGTGAGGTATTCTATGCATCCACACTAGGACTTGGACACTGGCAAATCAAATAACATGTGTTTATTGATGTCTTCTAAAGGTGTTGTAAAGTCTTGTAAAGGACTTTCACACTTTTCTAGACTTAATTAACTTATTTATCCCTAATTAAAAATTATAAAATGTGTTCAATAACATTATTACATCAATCTAGAAGGTTCTTAATGTAAAATTAATGATAAACTAGTGTTGTAGTTTTATTTACATGTTCACATTGGTTTTTGTTTATTTCTAGGCTATGTGGACCGAATTTCCGTGTCGTAAAGTGTATTTAATCATACACTTTCACATTTATTTATGTGTCCCAAGCCCTATTTAACATTTGCATCATCATCAATAGTCCTCTATCAACCAATATTATGCATCCTGAGGCTTTAATTGATCAAGTACCCAACAAGATGGCATTTTAGACCTTATTTTTGGATTCCTTGACTTCTTAGGTGTCGAAATGGCCCCTGTGGGACCCATTCACCATACATGGTGAATCAATCCCATTCAAGTGGGACCCATTCACCATGTGTGGCAAATGAGTCCTATCTGGCTCTCATTTTGACCTTTGAGCTAGAAAAAGTGAAATTTAAAGTTTATTTTTAGTACATGGCGGCCTATGATGAGGTATTATCGGGTACTAAGGCACAATTATCTATAAATAAGTATTTTTACCCTTATTTTTACATCTCGTGTTCATTATTACAGTTCTCATCATTCATTTATCATCTATCTTCTTCATCAAGTGAAGCAACTTAGGGTTTCTCCATTAGAAGTCTTCAAGCTAGCTTTCTAAAGCATTGAAGGGTTGATTCTAAATGTATTGAAATTTGTAGAATTACAAGATCAATAATCATTGAAAGGTAACTTATTTCATTATTGCATGTTTCATTCCTTTCTTTCATCAATTTCGTTTAATTTCCTAAATGGGGTTTGACTAAGGCAAACCCCCATGCCTTAACAATCAACAATTTCTCTTTCTTGTGTTTGTATGTAGATTTAGGACTTTTGAATGATTAAGAATCATTGAATATTGAATTTACAAATTATTTGAGTCTCATTCTCTTCATCCAAGTCAAAATACGAAGAAAAGGTCAACTTTAGACCCAATTCTGATAATTTCTGAAGCAGGCACCTTGAGAAGGAAAAAAGTCTAAAGCTACAGAATAAAGTCCTAAATTTTCAAATCCTTGAAGGAGGATTGATTCTCCAAGCATGGCGAATTAGTCCCATCTATGGGTTTTAAAACTTTTTTCATCAAAATCTAGTTCTCGGCAGACAAAAACCTATTTTCAAAAGTTTTCACCATAATAGGGACTAATTAGCCCTAGATGGCGAATGAGTCTAGTTAGGCTTGAGAAACATCACCAATCAACATTCTAGACATTCTAGATTCATCACATGTTTCCCAAGTGCACTTTGATTTTATCCATCTCTTTTGTTATGCATATTTCATCCTTTTAGCAATACATAATGTGTTTTCAAACATTTCATACTTCATTAGTTTTGCATCTGTAATCATTCAATTGTTTAGCTTAGTTGCATTTATATCATTCCATTTAGTCTTCATTCAATACATATCTTAGATTGAGTGAACCTCCTAGATCTTTGAGGTCTATCTCTCTCCTTTTAGGTGAAGAACCCTAAGAGCGCAAGAAAAGTACATAGATCCAAAAATCTAAGGTTCAGTATAATATTGTATTTTGTCATTTTAAATATTAAATTAAAAGTGGTCTAACTAGGCCATATGCATCAGAATTATATTATTTTGGTGGAAATAATAATGCATTAGTAAATCTTGCAATGGTTAAATCAAAAATTCTGTTTTTTCCCCACTTAAGCATAGCGTGCATGTTAGAATTGTAAAAAAAAACATGCATTGCAGAATTATTGCATTGGTTTGGATTAAGGAAACTAACTTTATTATCAATGAAGTATAAAAAATATTATTCTATTATAAAATAATGTATAGATTCATGTTTTTTTTAAATGCATGTCCCATGTCATTAGTGACTTTTTTCCTAATAATTGTCACTAGACATAATATTGTGAATATAACATGATCAATGAATTCTTCCTTGATAGAAAGATTTATAATTTGAATGGTGGAGTGATCATGGCTATCTTATGATGTTTGAGGAAAATGGAGTTTTAAAGGACTCACGTGGACCTAGTGTTCTTGATATTTCTCTCTAAGTAACCTTTAGCTTTAAATTCCAAGTGTCTAGTGTATTTTTCTACTCTCTTAATAATGGTTATTATTAGTATTCTAGTGTATGTAAACCATTCCTTCTAATCCTTACACTTTGTTTCAATTATTTATGAATTCTCTAATTGTTCTAAGGATAGGAATTTATTTATTACTTTTTGTATAGTCTAGTAATAAAAATATTAATATGATTATCTTTACCCTTTGCAATGCTCAATTTATTGTTGAAATTGAGCTTATTTTATGTTTTAATTTTTGAATTGATATATATTCCTCCTTGGAATAATGTTATTTATAATATTCATGTAGTCTATAAGTGAGTAGATTGTGAAGAATATACTAGTTATTGGTATGTGTTAGAATTATGTTTAGAATTAAATTATTTACTCCAATAATTTAAATGAATACTTAGTGAAGTGTGTTTAAAACCTTATGAATTGCATAAATGTATATGGATTTTTTTTATGAGTATCTTTTAGCTTGGTATAAATGGATTTTATGTTTATTATTGAGTGAGGTGTAATTAAATATATAAAATATTGTTTTGGGTATTCTTATATTCTTAAATTTGAGAATAAATGGTAATAATAACTCATATTTTCTTCATGATTTAATTGGTACAGTAGATGGTCAGACATTAACTTACTCAACCAACAACATTTTCTCTTGTAGCCTTGTTCTTATTTTATCATGGTCTTTTGGTTATGTTTCCTAATTCTCTTCTTTTAGGTAATTGCTTAATAAGGTGGTTTAGACATTTAAATCATATAATTGGACAACATAAAGGTGCACATCATAAAATTTAGATGTGATTTCCATAGCTACACTTATGTTTTACATATTGTAGGAGATGATGGTACATTAGTAAGTGTAGTGTCAAAAAATGTCATCAGTGAAATTTTCACACTTGTTTGGGACCTCCTTATAAAATTAAGCTTAATGATGTCTTGATTTAGAGTTTTAATGTGTTTAACACACTCACATTAGATCTTGGGCCCTTGTAAAATAAATAAATTTTATCAGACCTTATTTAGAGTGTTGCAAAGTGTTGTAACATATTTTCACATTTTTCTAGGGTTTTATTTTATAATTGAACTTATTTATGCTTTATTTGGACTTATTTTTCATCCACAAGCCTTAATTAATACATATTTTTTAGGATAATCATGACATAACCAAACATCCAATCATAATTCAAGTTTTTTTATGTTTTGTTCCCTAGATTTAGTGATTTGGGACTCATATTCCACCTTGAGTGTATGAGTCCCATCTAAGGTTTTGAGTCCCAATATGGATTTTACACCTTTCTAAGCATTTTTGAAAATGGTCCCATAATTTATGCCTAATGGGAATCATACACTAACTTAGGAATATGAGTCCAGTGTGGCCCAAAATTAAATTTACTGCAAATTCTTAGTGGAATTTTATCCTCCTAGATTTGATGTCATCTTGTAGTGTTGCAATTTTAGGAATATTGGTATAATTAAGTATAAATACAAGGCTATTTCACTCATTTTAACCTAAGCATTCAAGATATCATCCTAATCCTTCATGTGTTAATGCATTATAGAAAATTGGAGAATTCAACTGTTTACAAGAGCATTCAAGAGTCTTCAAGGGATAATTATCAATTATTTTAGAGTATTATTCAAGAATCAAGCATCATGTTTGTTTTTGCACTAAAAATTGTGATATATGGTTTTATGATTCAAGTAAGAACTCAACTCATGATCTTTCACATTGGGGAAAGAGTCAAGATCTAAATCCATTAGAGCCATTTCATACATATTTTTAGCACTTCATTGCTAGGGTTTGGTGAGTTGCAAAATTACATTTTTTTCATTCATCATTATCTTTTCATGTTTCATTTCATTTAAAGCTTTGGTTACAAAAGCAGGGTTTGACCAAGGAAAACCCCTTTCTACTAACAAATCAACATTTTTTCCTCTCCTTACTATGTGATTTGCAGGTTTAGGTTGAAGGAATATTGAAGAGTAAGTTTGGAGAAATTTTTAAAAGTGTTCAAAGTTTTCAAATTTGTCACCTTACATTGAAGATCATTGGAGAACATCTACAGTCTGCAAATTGAAGATTTATATCTAAAAATCAGGCAGAAAGGATAAAGCAGATATAGAAGAGTAGTTTCAGACTTTGAATTTCTAGAGAACCCTAACTAGATTGATACACCACTCCTAGTGTATGAGTCCCATTTTTCTCAATTTTGTAGGTTTCAAAAGTTCTAGACACCCTTTTTCCAGATTTCAGTTTCTTCCTAGAAATCCTAATCTAGAACTAAATCACCCAGACTGGCTAATGAGTCTTGACATGCTTTAAAATCCATGTTTTCAAAATTTTGGGCCTTCATTTAGTCATCTCTAGATTTCTAGGTGGACACCCTTCATCTCTCAACTTTCTATTCTAATTTACATGCATTTTTAGGTCATTTAGTGAAGCATTGTATCACATTAGGTTTAAGCATTAGTTATTGCATTTCATTTTTATTTCCAAGCCCTAGCTTGGTGTTGAACCCCTCATTAGTTTATAATAAGGCATTAGGACAACCCTATTACAAAATATCTTCCTCTTTTACATACCTAAGATTGAGATCTCTAGGGTTTCCCTTCAATGAAATGGTTGTGAAGTGTGTTGTTTTATGTCATAAAACATAAATCCATCATTTTCCACATTTCATTTTGGTGAATATGGATTTAGAACATCATAATTTTGATTTGGAATACATCGCCATCCTAGATCTTGCTTGAATTAACTTTGCATTAGGGTTGGCACTAGTTAACTGGCATTCTAGGGTTTCTAAATTTTGCATTAGTGAAAGTGCATATAACTTGCATTTTTTCATCTTATACGGGTATGTGTAAGATCATCATGGAAAAGACAAGCCCTTAAGTGGAAAAAAATTTAGAAAAATCAGAGTTACGCAACTTGACGTAAAATTTTGAATAAGTTATCTATATTATTTCAAAAATATGTAATAATAGAATCTATAGCAAATTGAATGTAGTTTCTAAACTACTAGTTTTTTTTTTTTTTAAATCTATTTTGGTGAAAATTTAAAATTTCAATGCAGTATTACTTAAATTTCAAGGAAAAAAGAAAAATTAGGTGTTTGTCTGACCACACTAGCCACAATAAAAAGATAATATTCTTTTATAATATTTTAGATATAAGTAGAGGACTCATGTCCCAATGTGATGCATTTATTTTTTTAATTTTTTTCCAAGAAAATAATTAGTTATGAATTTTTTATTACAACTTTAAAAAAATATAAAAAACTTGTATGTCCAACCACCTTAACTTGGTCAAAAATTCATGAAATTCAATTTTTTCTTTTTAATCTTATAGTATGCAAAGTATAGAATGTGACACATGTTTCAAATTCAAAAAATGTGATACCATTTGAAAGCTATAGATTTTTTTTCAATCAGCCTATATATTAGGACTTTATTTGTAATTAAAATAGAAAATTAATAATTATTATTTATTAAATTCAAAGTAAAGCATAATTTATATTGGTGGAAAGCTAAGAATCTCCTTTAAAAACCCTTTTTGTTTCATCAATTTTGGGTAAAAAAGAAGTCGTCAACCATACACCCTACACATACCCATATCATTAAAAATCATCTAAAATCTACAATTGCATTTAGTTTATAGATCATACAAACTAAAACTCATAAAAATCACTTAAATTTTTTTGAAAATTAAAAAAGAAAAACCCTCACTTGAACTCATATGCCCCTTTGGCTGATTTAGTCCCAGTGCAGATTTTGAACTACATTTTCTAGAATTTAAAACATTATTTAGGAGCATCTATTTGTTGTTGATAACTTTTTGTTTCAGTTTATTGAGTTTTTGTTATATTAATTTTATTGAATTTAGCTTACATTTCATTTTCATTCATCTTGCCTTTAGTATCCCTTGCATGAGCATATCTACTTGGTGTCCTATTGCTAATACTATATTGAGATGAATTTTGAGACTCATGTCATCCCACAATAGTACAATTGTCATGGATCTTGGATTTTCTAGTACTTTCACTCCTAGTATTTACACTAGTTCACTAGGTATGTACCATACCTTTAATAATTCCTTACCTTCAAGTAGTGTGACACATGTTGAAATAATAGTTTCTAGTATTCCATAAGAAAACATGATTCAAATTCATGAAGACTTAGAAAACCTACGAAATCAAATAAGTACTAAGAACATTTCAACCACTACTATCCCTACCATAGATAACATACATCGCATGATTAAAATTGAAGGAGTTGATCTTATGCATAATATAATTTAGATTTTTGGACCATGTCTTAACTTAAACACTAGTTGTCCTTTACCTATGAACAATGTCACAAGCCAATATGGAATTCCAATTCCTTCTCCCACAACAACTGCTTTTATTCCTACCTATACCAACACCCAAGTTACAACAACAATACAATCAACTAGTAATGTGATTCCTTCCTTAGGTATTTCCACTAGCATTGTTAGTACCTTTGTGGCATCACATGTCATATCTCCTACCACTTTACCACCTATAAGCATTCCATTCACCTACCCTTCCAACACATACACACCTCCACCATTTTCAACTCCATATCACAGCAAAATCAATGGCTCTCTCATAAACCAAATTTTCCAAACCATTTCATCCCTTCAAAACAATTTTTCACTATCAACCAAAATCAAAAATGGTACACCTACATATTATTTTAAAAGGAATCCTTTTTCCTTGGAGATATTGTGAACACAAATTCCACAAGGTGAAGAGGTTCCTAGATTCAAGAAATATGGGGGAAAAGGAGATCTTTCTAATCACGTTTCCACTTAGCTTTATGCAGTGAATTTGCTCTTGATGAAAAACTCTTGGCTAAAATTTTCCCTAGGTCCTTGAAGGATATTTCCTTAAAATGGTTTTCTTTGTCACCCAACAACTTAACTTGTTCATGTAATTAAATTTGTGAGGAATTTATAAACCATTTTCAAGTGCTTATGAATGCTAAGATGACCTTGGCTGATTTGATGAGATGTAAGCAAGAAGAAGAAGAAAATATTACTAACTTTATTTCACATTTCCAATCGCTTTATTTCTAAATCAATGTCAAGGTTCCTGACTCTCACCTTCAAAATATGTTCATATAGAATTTAAAAAGTAATACACAGGACAAGTTTACCATGATGAAATTCCTCTCTTGCATACAATTATGCACTTTCCTCTGTGATTATCAAAACTGGGTTAGTCATCATGATACAAAATCCACCTCTAGCTGAAATAAGAAGTCTAAATCAACAAACCAAAAAAATTACCAACATTTTAGAAAATAGAATAAAATCTTCCTCCAAATTAATAACCCTCAACAAACAATTTGACATACCAATTGTAGACACACAAAATTGACAACATGCATTCCTCATATTTAACTAATTCATATTCACCCATTAATTAAATAAGTCAAGGTTATTTGATTGATCTCCTAAGGTTATATTCTAATTAAATAAATCACTTTTATCTCCTAAAGTCTCTTCATTTAATTCAATCAAATGTATTTAATTGAATAGATACTGCATCAATTTCCTCCCTTTTGATTTAAATAAATCCAAGCATCTAAGTCAAAAGTCAAAATCACCTAATCATCATCTTAAATTAATCAAGCCATGATTAATGCTAATCCTAATCCTCTTTTCTCTAGATTTTGTAACTTGTGCACATGAATAAATTTAATTGATTTATTAATTCATCATTTTCATTCAAAATGGCATATTTGAGGGAATATTCTTCCAATTTAAATTTTCCCTCCCACATGACTTGTCCATCCAACAAAGCATTTATGAGCTCTTACATGTCTCTTACACATGTCAAATTTTCATTTAATTCATCTTTCATCCCCCCTAAACATGTCACTTCATCAAATTCAAATTTCAAACTTTCACACACATCAAAATGTGCTCAACCTTCATCCTAGCACATGTTGACAAGTGACATCTTGTCATTGGTGGATCTTTAGTCCCACATTCACCCATTTTGCATGTCTCTCCATCATTCTCTCTTATAAATAGAGATCTCATCCTTTGCATTTCATCATCCACAATCTTAGTATCTTTGTTATACACATCATCTTGCATCATCAACATATCTGGAGCTTATCAAGGATTGCAAAAGGGCGTCTTTCCAAAAAAGCACCAATCCACTATGAGATAAGATTTACTTCATGTTTTATATGCTTTAGTTATCTTATCATCTATTTGTATTTTGAAGCATGATTTATTATTTCATAGGGATGTTGAAGGTTTGTTTTGTTTTAAAACACTAATCATGCTAATGATGTATGTGTTAGAGTTTTAACCATTTGTAGAATTTCACCATATACAAAATGGCACTAGAAGGAGGGCACTTTCCAATTAATTTCACAAGAAATTTCTATTTTTGTCATTAGATTTGTTTCAACTTCTTAATAGTTTGTGCTCTTAAAAGATAAGAAAAAGTCTTTCCTACAATGAGGTTGTTAAATATCTAAATCTATAGTGAAGATTAATGTGAAGCCTCGTACAAATGGGTGTTTTTTTGATTAGAAGTGGGTGCATTTAGCTTTAAAATAATGTTGTGTAATTCTTAATTTTTCTATGACGTGTATATTTTGAAATCTTATGAGATAGGCTATTGTTCATATCAAATGCATACTATTTGTATTTTTTTTAGGGAACATAAAAAGATTTTGTAGTTTTCCTATGGGGCATTTTCTTTATCTTGGATTACATTTTCCATAAGGAAAGTGGATGTAGTGAGTGTCTTCATGGAATAGACTCATAAAATCATTTCTCGTTGAGTTCTTGTTGTAAAATGTTTCTCTAGTCCATACAGTTAGTGTCAATCCTCATGCTTTCAATCATTATTCTAACCTTCTGTTACTCATTATTAGCAAGCTTGTCTTCTAAATTATGCACGCCTTTCCTATCTGCTGGAAGAGGCCATGGGTTTGAATTTTCACCTACCAATGGTATTTGCTTGAGGATTTCTAATGAATCTTTAAATAAAATTCTTATTGCATGGGCCATGAGCCAATGTCTTTTTTAGTCATTCTGTCAAAAAAAAATTCCTACTCTATACTTCCATTTTAGCATAGGCAAGGAAGCCATGGGAAAAGGGCGCAAATGCTCAAAATGAGTGATGTGATCAGCAATGACAAAGATTTGAATTTAACAAATTTATATCATTGAATAAACATATAGGTCGAAGCAATACTTTTAGGTGTAGGTGATCCACATGATAGAGGAGTTGGGAGGAATGGTGTACATACTCTCAAGAAACAAAGGAAGCAACAAGAGCATTTCCCATGCTTAGGCCCTGCGCATCTATCTCACACAGGTGAAAGGAGTAAAAATATTGGTGTACTAATTGAAGGCTATACAAATCCAATTATATAGACATTGTTTTGTTTTTTTCATTACTTTCATTTCTTTAATGCTATGTCTTAAATTTTTCTTTATATCACTATCTTTAAAGGGCATCAACGTCAATGACTGAGCATTTAATGCTTGTTACAAGTTGACATTTTTTTTAGATATTTGAAGTTTGGTGCATATTGTCTAATCCATTTTGTCCCTTCTTAGGTGTCATGATAGCCTTTCAATAAATAAGAAAATTATGATCAAAATTTAATGCTGAGAGCTATTGGAATCTTTATGTGGCATACATTAGACCATAATTTCTTTTGCGCATTGATTTGGCCTTTGTTGTAGGTGTGATGACAAATAGTTTAGTATCTTATTGAGGCATCTTGTCAAACAATAACACTCCAAGATGTTTTCTAGTACATAGGGGATTGGATGAATCTGAATATGATCTATCTGAATGGAAATTTTTAAGTAAAATTTTATATTCATTGTCAAATCTAGGTGTAGAATTCACTGAGTTTATTCATTTAATAATAAACCACTCAGTCAGATGCTCCTCATTTTTATTTTTTCAATTCTTGAAGCATATTGTCACTGGATAATTCATCAAAGCATTCAAAGCACTCTATCATCAAAATAATCTTGTTATGGGGATATGAGAGCACTATCAACATGAGGATCATGATACTGAGAATGGAATTGTTTGCTCTGGAAAAATTTCACTAATTTCCATCTGCGTCTCACATTTTTTTATATGATTTTTCATTTATGTGATCCTTTGTTTTAATATGGCTATCAATTCCTTCATATAACACTTTGTACGGAGCCATTCAAATTCCTAGAGAATCAAAATTTTGGCCTATAAAGAGTATTTGTTGGATCAATGATTGCGCCTTCAAAAGATCTAATGCAAATTGTGCCAACTGAGCCTCAGGAGCAACAAGAGGATCATCCTATTTCAATCCTTCTCATAGTAATTGCAATTCAAGTAGAGGTGCTTCCTTTAGTTAGCAAGTTTAATCTTTCAGAGGACCAAGATTCACCGTAGCAACTCACCAAATTAGAGAAGTGAAAGCTTAGTATGTATTCATTGTAAAGCATCAAACGTTGGTATCATACTATATGATTCTCACATTATAGTAAAACATCAAACACTGGTATCACACTATATTCCACTTCGATTCACTATGGAGTGAAGTTATTTAATGCTAGATGTTGTTTTTCATCAACATTGATATAATAGTCTTACTTTTGTAAAATATTTTATGATAATTCTTTATTGAAAAGTATCTCACAAATCATCTAGTTTATGTTAGAATAGGTGGTGCTTCCTTGAATTGTTGCACAAAAGCATGTATAATCACACACATCTTGCATAACCTAGATCAATTGTACAAATCATGTGAAGATTGGCTTTTATGCCTTGCATGTCACAGTAGTGGTAGTCCAACATGCAAATATGAATACCCAAGGATGAATTCTTTATTTTTCAAGCTATGCAAATATCAATTCCCATCCCTCTCAGTCAAAGATTAAGTATGGGTGGCTATAAGAAGAAATTAACATTTACTGTGAGAGGATCATATATCCAATGATATATTTTGAATCCTCACATTAATGGAATTGTAGAGTCTATGTTAAGCCACACATAATAGATAGGTGAAGAAGAAGTTAAAAAATTTCAAAAAACTTTAATGGTTGGCTTATCTATTCTTATCCCCACTTTCTTTTTGCTTGGGTGGCACATATGAAGGTGCATAAATAGAGGGGAATTTTTTTGATTGAGAGAGTGGTGTACAACATTTAATCATTTGTTTATAACATATTCTTGATCTAACCTAACATTTGTTTGTTTATTTCCATCGAAGACCATGCTAACCAAAATCTATGGGCACATAGTCTTTTTCTACATGGTTTTTCATGACATAAACTCCATTCAAATGTTTCCCTTAGTTAAATTTCATTTTGATGTAAGATCTCATAAAACCTAGGATCTATCTGAATATATTAGAGGCACATAGTCCAATGTTGTTTTATCTTTTCAATAGATTCATTTGTTTTTATGTTTGACATATTTCTTTGTGCAACTTATATCATGAAATTTTGTAGATTTGCAGTCATGTGGACTGAATGATATTCACATAGAGATTTAGAATCATTTTCAAAAATCTAGAATCATTGTCATCAATTGGAGGTTGGCATCAAGAAACGACAGTGATTGCTCTCATGTAGGAATCAAATAACAATAGATTTGAATTAGAAAGTGGGCACTTGACTTGGAAAAGTTATTTTTAAATGCTTATTGTAATAGTCTAAGATTATCCATTTTCCACTTTTGTTTTCTATTTTAGGCCAATGAGATCATTGATTTTTTTTCCAAAGTTGGATTAAAATTGAACTTAGACACTTATTAGCTTTTCAATTTGGGTTCTAAAAATTTTACAAACAACTTAACATTTAGCTTGGTGCTTTAAAATTAATTCATCATTTCTTTGAGGCTAAAACAAACAAGTGCTTGAATTGATTGATTTTGTCTTTGGTGCATTTTGAGTGTGTATCCTCTCCCCTTGTGTTTCATGTGATCTTAGGTATAAGAGAAATGCTCAAAATTCATTTTATTGCTTTGAGTCACCTTTAAGAGAGGAATTACTATGAGAAACACCTCACAACAATAAACTCATAGGAAAGTTCTTGCAAGAACATTTACCAGTGGGCTATATCAAACTGTGTGAAATCATGAGAAATTAGCACCAATCCATGCCAACAAAAAACTCCACCTAATCCCATGCCTTAAGTGGCCAAGTGGGTGAGTTTTGGTTTTGGTGTTCATGGTCTATTGCCATTAAGATCATTTTTTATTGTAACCAACTAGTCCATCCAACAATTTTATCAAAGTGGTGGATTGGAACTTACATTCTAAGAAGTTACTTTTCATGTCCAATTTTGGTTAAAATATAGAGGTTAAGACTTCAATCTTAACATTCCTTTATATTTTTTCCTTGGTTTCATGTAAAATCATCTCTTCTACTATGAAGGGCATGAGGCAAGCCCACCAAGAAAAATGTACCAATTGAGATCTAGGATGTTATATTGCTTGTGATTCATTTTGAAAACACAATGCTTGGATCCAAAACATTGAGACAATTAAACAAATCATTCAAATTTCAAACCCTTTAGGAGAAGCAAATATCCTTTAATGATTTTTCATGCCCTTGCTTTCCCTTGGGATTCATATCCTTAGAGGTTTCTAGGCATTTGGATTTCATCTCAATTTGCTCCTACTAAAGTCAACATTACGTAACCTTTGTCTTGAATTCCTTGATTTCCACATAATGCACCTTGTGGGATGAGAAGAAGTTAGGAAATTGAACATTTAGTTTCAAAAGCTAATAAAAAGTGTGTTTGTGATAAAAATAACTCATTAAGAAAAGATTAAATCAATTGGAGCCCACACATGTGCTTGGCATCTTTTGGTCATATGGTTTTCATGAAAACATTGGTCTTTTGGTTTTGAACTACTCTTGGAGAAAATCATGTTATTCAATTTATTGGTCTAGTAAACAAGTCCTTCTTAGGTTAATTTAGGATCAAAATAAAACACTTCATCCATCACAAACATCTATGAAAACTCATCCCACCAAAAAACTTTAGAGCTTTGGAAACATCATTCTAGACTTGGGTAAATCATCAAAATCAAAATCACTTTGTTTAGTTAGGAGTATTGGAATGCATCCTTTCTCATACCTCTAGTTAAATTAGCACCCCTTTGAAAAATTTCATCCTAAGTTAACATCTAACATCTTAGGGTTTACAAGTTTATTATCCAATCAAAACCAATCAAAATAAAATCTTAAAGTCTAGCATTGATCCAAAGTTCCTAAAAAGTTCAACGCCCATATCATTCACCCTTTTCATCCTTCATCTTATCATTTTTCCTAAACACCTTAGAGGACAGTTTTGAAACAAGTTCAAAACACAAGAAGAACATGGAATATAAACTTTCTCCATACATCATGAGTAAACCAAATCAATTGAAATTTCAAAACCTTATAATGTTGATTGATTATCAAAACACACATTTATACAATCTGTACATGGGGTCATTATCTCCTACAAACCTCGATGATACAACAAATGTGAGTATGCCTAGTCAAAATTTTGGAACACCTTTCCCGATAGCAGATGTAAATCCAAGTCCAAACCTACAAATCTATCAACTAAAGACTCAATGCATGAGTCTTCCACAAAACGTCATCCCACCAAATCCATCCATGCCAAACGTGAATATACCAAGCACAAGTTTACCAAACATGAACATTTCAAATCCACCCTTAGTCAAATTTGGGATGTTTTTGAATCATAATTTTTTTTTTCAAAGTCCAAACAAGATGATAATGACTCCATGAAAAATAAAAGTTACCTAAATCAAGGGAATGTGATTCCCAACCACAAAAATGTTCAATTTTAATCTATAATGCCAAATTTGAACATCATCCCAAGTCAGAACAATGTCCAAAAACAATTTTTCCATGATCCCATACAAACACCACAAGTATGTATCCAAAATCTACCTTAACAAAATCCAAATCAACTATATCAAGGGTGTCAAGATCAAATTTTGCAAGATCAAATTGCTTCACTTGCTAAAATAATTGGCTCATTTTGTCAAGACACATCTTCACTTCAAAATCAATACACTCTTCCATTGGTTGAACCATGTCATCAAAGCATTGAGTTGTGTCCACAACCACATCAAGAAAAATATCTCCAATGTTAAGAAGTCATATATCAATATCAGCCACATCAACAAATCCAACCCCCACATCTTGAAGATCAATCACTACATGGTCAATTCAAAGTGCAAATCTCACAAGGGAACAAACATAAATACACACCACTTGGGAGACCAATCGAATAAATCTTGCAACAATTAGTAAAAGAAAATATCATCAAACTCCCCATCTATGGGAACTATCAAGAACCCCTAGTTAAACCACCAAGGTATAACGAGGAGCACCATTATGCTTTTCACAAACAAAGAGACACACAACATCAAGTTGTATTCGACTCAAAAATATCACCCAAGACTTCATTGATCAAAAGATAATCACTATTGGTGATAGTGAGGAAGATTCAACCACTGGTGGTAGCATTGACAATCTCCCCACCACAATTGTTGAAAAAAATGATCAAGATCTATCCATCAATGAGCACCTTGAAGTTTTGTCTACCTTATCCAATGATCAAATCAAGGGTATGTGTAGGATCATGATGGGCAAAAAAGTGGCAATATGATGGGTATGTGGTTGACAACTTCTTTTTTACCCAAAATTGATGAAATGAAAATGGTTTCTAAAGGAGATTCTCAGCTTTCCACCAATATAAATTATGCTTTACTTTGAATTAAATAAGTAATTATTATTCATTTTCTATTTCAATTATGACTAAATTCCTAATTGATAGGCTGATTGAAAAAAATCTATAGCTTTCAAACCATATCACATTTTTTGAATCCAAAAAATGTGTCACATTCTATGCTTCATATACTATAGGATTAAAAAAATAAAAATTGAATTTCATGAAATTTGGACCAAGTTAAGGTGGCTAGACATACAAGTTTTTATATTTTTAAAAAATTGTTATAAAATATTCATAATTAATTATTTACTTAGAAAAAATTACAAAAAATATGCATCACATCGAGACATGAGTCCTCTACTTGTATGGGTATGTGCAAGATCATCATGGAAAAAAAGGCCCTTAAGTCACAAAAAATTTAGAAAAATCAAAGTTAGGAAACTTGACGTAAAAATTTGAAGAAGTTATCTATATTATTTCAAAAATATTTAAGAATAGAATCTGTAGCAAATTGAATGTAGTTTCTAAACTACTAGTTTTTATTTTAAACAAAAAAAATCTATTTGGTGAAAATTTGAAATTTCAATGGAGTGGTACTTAAATTTTAGGGAAAAAGGAAGAGTAGGTGTCTGTCTGACCACCCTAACCATAGTAAAATGATAATATTTTTTTTATAATATTTTAGATATAAGTAGAGAACTCATGCCCCGATGTGATGCATATTTTTTTGTAATTTTTTTCTAAATAAATAATTAATTATGATTTTTTTATTACAACTTTTTAAAAAATATTAAAACTTGTATGTCTGACCACATTAACTTGGTCAAAACTTCATGAAGCATAGAATGTGATGCATGTTTTGGATTCAAAAAATGTTATACTATTTGAAATCTATAGATTTGTTTCAATCAACCTATCAATTAGGACTTTAGTCATAATTTCAAGAGAAAATGAATAATAATTACTTATGAAATTCAAAGTAAAGAATAATTTATATCGATGGAATGCTGAGAATCTCCTTTAAAAACCCTTTTCGTTTCATCAACTTTGGGTACAAAAATAGTCATCAGCCACATACCCCTCATATTGCCACTTTTTGGTCCATCATGATCTCGCACATACCCATATCTAAAATGTTATAAAAAAAAAATCGTTTTATTATGGTTAGGGTGGTCAGACAAACACTTACTTGCTTTTTTCATGAAATTTAAGTACTACTACATTGAAATTCCAAATTTTCAGCAAATAGATTTTTAGTTTTTTAAAAAAACCTAGTAGTTTAGAAACTACATTCAATTTCCTATAGATTCTATTCTTACATATTTTTGAAATAATATAGATATTTTATTATAATTTTTATGTCAAGTTTCTTAACTCTATTTTTTTTGAATTTTTTTCCACTTAATGGCCTGTGTTTTCCATGATGATCCTACACATACCCTCAACATATATCAAAAGCCACTTTTTGATCAAAATCTACCAACAATACCCAAAAATGATCCAATTCAAGAAATGTTAACATCACTTGACCCTATGGTTGAAGAAATTGACAATCTCTCTACCACAAATGTTGAAAACAATGTTCAAGATCTCTCCATTAATGAGCACATTGAATATTTTTCTACCTCATCTGATGATCAACTCACCATATATCAAGAGCCGCCTTTTAGTGATCTATTTCAAGGAGTGTTAGAATTATTTGATCCCATTGACATAATAATTATTTCTATGATCCATCGACCAATGACCTTATTGAAAATGTCTCTACATAGCTTTATGATTTAGAGGACATATCTAAAGAATTTATTGCAAAGGAAGATCCAAATCTTTCATCAAGGTCTAGCAATGGTCCTTTCCAATAAATGTTGACCCCATTTGACCTTGTGATTGCAAATACTAAAGGAATCCTCAACTCAAAACTTGATCCAAGTCCACTCACCATGACTATTGAACCACTTACCATGACTAATGATGATATCCAAGAACCCCTTGAAAGCAATCCATCCTTTGAAACTAACCCATGTCAAGAAATTGATCCAAAGTGTGTCAAAAGTAATCCCAAAATAAATCAAGATCAAGAATTTGTATCTCCAAGATACTATAATGATCTAATGGACACTATCATATTTATACAAGATATCACAAATGATGATCATATCCCCATAACAAATACTCCTCCATCTACTCATGAGATACTTTCTATGGATGGATACATAGATGATCTTCATTCAGAACATGATTCCTTTACTCCTAACATTATGACACAAAAAGAGCGGATTATTGATTCCTACGGTCAAACTAAGTTGTCAACATCAGGATCAAATATATCCCAAATTCAGAATGAGGACATCATGAATAAATATATCCAACATTATCTACTCAAGGAAACAAGTTAGACAGAATAGGACATTCTAGAGTTAGCAGAGTAGCAAATTGAAATGTCATCTATAGTGGTCATTTATCAGAGAATGCTTACTGAACAAGACATCTCAAAACAAGAAGAATCAAGGAACAAAGGTGCTACTACCACCATAATGGGGGAAACTATTTCTTAGGAAAACATCAACATAGGGAGCATGAAGAGTCCTTATGATAAAACTAATGCCAATACTACAGCCAGCCATGTCATGAATCTTCATCCACCTATCACCCCATCCATGATTTGGGACCAAAATCAAAAGAAATATTTGAATCAAAGTACAAAGAACATCATCAAAGAAAAATAATCAAAGAATCATATCGAAAAAATTAAATACAAGTGGATACCAAAGAATACAAAGGAAGACTATCCCTATCAAACTTCATTAGTCAAAGAAACTATGGAGAAAAATAAAAGAGGAAAGAGTATCCATCAAATATGTCCACAAAGGAAAAATCAAGCTTCTAAAGCGACATACAAAGTATATCAAGCAATTGGTCCTAATTCCACATACACTTTTGTATCCACCCATCATTGCTCATCTTCCCAAGTTTGGAGAGTCAAAGGTTCCAAACTATCAACCAATCCATCTTTTATTCCTAAACATACTCCATCAATGCCTCCACACATGATATCCAATTCTCACATTGACCATGTATTGGCAATAACCCTTCATGTCATAAGGATTCAAAAGGCACTCTCTTGCGATGTGTTCACAAAGAAAAAGTGAACTCAAGTATTAGTAAAGCAGATTACAAATCTCAAACATTGTATTCAAGTGCACATTTATTGGAAAAGAAGATTCTTCAAGTAGGATATCAATGGAATGTTATAATAGAAGCATCTACATCAACAACACAAGGTGGTTTAGCATGAGCTTTAAATCTTTCACAAAAAAATACAAAAAATAATAAAAATATAAAAAATATAAAATAAATCAAAAAAGGGATTGAAAATAGTAAAGAAAAAAATTATCCTCCAGTGAAAACCACTATGGTGGCACTTTGGATAGGTACCATGATGAAAACCTTAGAAAAAGACATCATGTGTAGAATAAAGCATCTACATGCACTAATTCAAGTGAAAGCATCTCATTCCACCCATAATAAAGCCAACATTCCATCCATATTATCCATAATAAATCCATTCATCCATGAACTAGTTATCCAATCCATTTTCATCAATTTGCATCCATCTTGATCTTGACAAGGTTTGGTGCACACTTTGCATTTTCTTATGGTAAACATCTTGACATGGGTCATTTTCATTATCCTTCGTAGCATTATATGAGCCATGAAGCATTATCCAAATGAACATCCTTTGTTCAAACATCGTATCTTATCACAAGATAATCCTTGGCATCATTTGCATGCTTACCATATCCATCCATCCATACACCTATCCAAGCATCCATCCATGTCATTTCATACATTGCTAGACAATGGGGGCATATATTTACATCTTGCTTCAAGAATAAATCTTGATCTATATCCTCCAACTTATGTGGTAATCTGAACATTGACAAACATAAAATCAAATTGGTCCACCACTTGTGAGCAAAAACCCAAATCACTAGCCGATGGCATATTTTAACAAAAATATTTTCCTTATCAATCATCTTTCATTGAACTTCAATCCAAACAATCACTATCAGTTGCACCTAATGTGTTCTTCAACATCACATCAAATCATCCAAAACATCTTTTGTTTCAAGCCAAGCTTCAAAATCTTTATCAATCAAATCCAATCAATCCATCATCATTTCGGGATATCCTTCCTAGTCCTCATGTTACTTAACACTATCCTTGCATTGTTGTGCATCCTCGATAATGTTATCATCATTGATCCATATCAATTAAATCCAATCAATCCCTCATCATCTTGGGATATCCATCCTAATCCTTGTGTTTCTTAACACTATCCTTGCATTGTTGTGTATCCTGAATAATGTTATCATCATCAATCCATTGATCTGATCAATCAACCTTAGCTTGGTTTTCAACAAAATTCCAAAAAAAAAGCACTAATATCATCAGAAATATCCATATCCAAATCATGAAAATCATGCAAAAATCCAGAAAACATCAAAACATCAAAAACATCCAAAAACATCCAAAATTTTTGAAAAATCCAAAAACATCAAAACATCCAAAAATCCAAAAACATTCAAAAAATCAAACAATCCAAAAACATCCAAAACATATCAAAATCCAAAAACAGGTCAAAAATTCAAAAAAAACATAAGAAACATGTAATCTAAACTACATCATCTCTAAGCTTAAACGTAGGCAAGGCTAATCTTTGATCTACCCCCAAGACAGAAAATCCAAACACATTCAAAAAACACCAAAATCCCAAAAAAAATCATAAAATCTTGGAAAACACCAAAAATATTGGAAAATTTGAAAATCAAAGAATTTGCAAAACCTTGAAAATAGCAAAAACTACCTCAAAGCATTTCAAAAGCTCAAAAAATAGCCAAATATTTGAAAAAATCCATCTTTTCCATCTCATTTTCACCTGCAATAAATTAATCATCCATAATAAACAAATCATCACACACTATTTGGAAAAACAAATAGAAGCAACCATAACAACCAGCAAAAGAAACATTCAAATGCAAAATCAAAATCAAAGAAGCAAACCTTTAAATGCAAAAATAAAACTCTTGATCATTTTCAAACATGTTAGTCAACCTTATATCAAAATACTAACAAACAATTTATCAACCCATCATCATCCTAAACAATGCATGTCCTAGGATATATCATTCTGACAATGGGGGTCATTTTGGATAAACACTTTGGATACTTATCCTAAACAAAACACATCCCTTTGGCTAGAGGTATGAAGAACATTAACTTGTTTGTGTGCTTGATCTTTTCTTTTTGATTTATCTTATTGCACTCATCCCAATGACATCTCAATGATGTCTAATCAAAGATATTTAGAGAGAAAGGAATGGGGCAACAATCATTATATTTTTTCTACTATGCTTGTTGGATGTTCTTGTAATATAACTTGGTGAATACTTGCTTTGTTAGGTGCATGCTAGCATGGTTTCCATATGTCAAGTGTGAACAAGAATACTCCTATTTGTTTGTTGAGTCAAAGTCCATTGCACTAGATACAATGCCATCTTGGATCTTTATACCTTGATGCATCGTTCTTATGTGTGTTATCAAAAATAAGGTAAGTATCCCTTTTAAAGTCCTGATTCTTGATAAGAAAATCATCCATCTCTAATAAAGTTGGCTTGTTTAATCCTCTTGTCATCTCCTAATTTCTTCTTTTCCACACTAATATCATACCAGGATAGTTAATCATCCATCCTGCATCCACAAATCATCAGCATACATAAACCCCATAATCATAATATATCACATCATCAATATCATCCATCTCAGATGCATACGTCTATCTTGAACCTCTTTGTTGTGAGATCAACCCTTAAATTGAATATTTTTTCTCAATCTCTTGAGAGGGAAATGTACTAGTATAATTCTTTCCGTTGGGGCATCCAAAAAAAAATTAATTAGAAATTTTTAAATTTTTTATCACGGTAAGTTTATTCTTTGAACCAACACAGCAAGTACATTACTTCAAAGAGGGGAAAAATGTAGACACACAAAATTGACAGCATGCATTCCTCATATTTAACTAATTCATATTCTCCCATTAATTAAATAAATCAAGGTTATTTTATTGATCTCCTAAGGTTATCTTCTAATTAAATAAATCACTTTTATCTCCTAAAGTCTCTTCATTTAATTAAATGGATAGTGCATCAATTTCCTCCCTTTTGATTTAAATAAATCCAAGCATCTAAGTCAAAATTCAAAATCACCTAATCATCATCTTAAATTAATAAAACCATGATTAATGCTAATCCTAATCCTCTTTTCTCTATATTTTGTAACTTGTGCACATAAATCAATTTAATTGATTTATTAATTCATCATTTTCATTCAAAATGACATCTTTGAGGGAATATTCTTCCAATTTAAATTTTCCCTCCTACATGACTTGTCCATCCAACAAAGCATTGATAAGCTCTTGCATGTCTCTTACATGTCTCTTACAAAAGTCAACTTGGCATTCAACTCATCTTTCATCCCCCCTAAACATGTCACTTCATCAAATTCAAATTTCAAACTTGCACATGGATCAAAATGTGCCCAACCTTCATCCTATCACATGTTGACAAGTGGAATCGTGCCATTGGTGGATCTTTAGTCCCACATTCACCCATTTTCCATGTCTCTCCATCATTCTCTCTTATAAATAGAGAGCTCATCCTTTGCATTTGATCATCCACAATCTTAGTATCTTTTTTATACACACATCATCTTGCATCATCAACTTATCTAGAGCTTATCAAAGATTGGGAAAGGGATTCTTTCCACTGAAGCACCAATCCACTATGAGATAGGATTTACTTCATGTTTTAAATGCTTTAGTTGTCTTTTCATTTGTTTTCATTTTGAAGCATGATGTATTATTTCATAGGGATGTTGATGGTTTTTTTTTTTAAACCACTGATCATGATAATGATGTATGTGTTGAATTTTTAACCATTTGTATATTTTCACAATCTACACGAATATCCAAGTATCTTTTTTAAAAGAAATGATCCCCTTTAACTATGGGGACCCAAAAAGATAATTCACTCTCGCACCTGATACCCTTCATAAAAAGATGACAACTTTTAGAACATCAAATGATTACCTCTCCTCTCATCAAAACACCCAATCCTAATAAGGCTCTACCTCTGAACTTTAGATCAAATCCTTATTTCCATTATCATTGACAAAATGGACATGATACAAAACATTGTAAGAATCTTAAACATCTTGTGCAAGACATCATTGAATCTACTTGGATTTACATTGGAGGTGTTAATGATCAAGGAAATAAGTCTGTTGCCCCTCCTAACCAAAACTTGCAAATATTTACCAACCCCATTCCAAAACATAATATTTCATTTGGAAAAGCTAGTGTAACTACTAATACTAATGTGATGAATGTTCAAATGGATTATGAGAACATAGATGCAATTCAACAAAGTTCTATGGACACTAATCAACAAGAAAAAAATCATATTGATGATTTGGTTGCATGGTTCAAAACTCAACATTGTAAGGGACAAACTAAAAATCCTCTTGACATTTCTTTCTCATCTAAAGATATACTTAAATATCCACCTGATGGTCCTCTTTAAATAGCCAGTTGAATCTATGATAATCCCACTAATGGGATATTAATAGATCCCATCTATGGAGAGAATGTGATCACTGAAGAATTCTTACTTCTATATGAGATTTATCAAGAAATATATGAAAAACCAAAAGCATGGATTAAAATGGATAATGGTTTTTCTTTCCCTATGATGGGATCAATCACCTTATCTTTAAAAGTAGGACCCAAAACACTAGATGTCTCATTCTTGATCATATCGACATTGGATCAATTCCATGTGATACTTGGTCACCCATGGCTACACTCCATGGGAGTGGTCCCATTGGTTGTGCATAAATGCTTAAATTTTCCGTTTAACAATGAAATTTTTAATGTTTATCATAGTGTCTTTAACCCTTTTTCTTCACGTGGAAAATTTTCCTTAGAATTCTTCTAGCATGAGCCTATGGAACCTATAAGACCTTGTGAGGATTTCTTTTTCAAATCCTACCAAAAGTTTAAGGAAAAATGTGTAGCAAAATTATCCCTCTAAGACATTCCTCTACCCACCATTGGGCCTACCATCCTTGAAAAAGCCATGATTGAACCTAAATACATTCCAAGTAACCAAGATCAATCTAAGACATAACCTTCACCTATTTCCTACAAAATACCAAGAGACAACAAAAACAATCCTATCACACCTCCTAGAATAAAAAAAGTTTACAAAATTTAAAGAGAAAGTGGTTGAACAACCTTCCATGGTTCCTTCTATTCCTCCCCTTAGGGAAGAAAAGAAACCTATGGTTGATCAACCCACTCCTACACAACTGTAATTGGAAAAAAAAAAAATTAAAAATAGAGGTGCTAGAGATCGTAGGCATAGATGTCATTCGCTTGCTCAAAATTTGAATGAAGAAATTAACAAAGAAAATCAAAATCCAAACTTTACTAAAGAAATGCATGAAAAGTCTCCCCCTTCACCGAAAAAAAATGATCCTATACAACAACTACAAAAAGAGCTAAGCCCTTCATTGTAAAATATAATTTTACCTCCTATTGTGATTAATTTGGATGATGATGATGAGATTGCAAAGATTTATGAACAACTGCATAATAAATTAAATACATTTCTCTCCTCTTCCACGAGCTAAAATGAAAATTCTCCTAAGAAGCATTGAATTTGGTGATGACCCTAATTAGTACTTGATATTGTCCCTTTGTCTAATTGTTTATTTTCTACATATGATGAACATGATTGGGATGTAGATGACCTACTCATTGTTGATATTATCCATGCACAGTCCCTAAAGCTCTAGAATTTTCAATGGAGGACCTTTTTAGGAAAGATAATCAACCACACAAAAAATGTTGCAACTACGCATGAACAATGGAGATTATATATTGATCTACATTATGAGATTAGATGATTACAAATGTACAAAATGACTTGAATATATAGGTAGAAGAGAAAACCTAAGATGCATGAGATGTTGCCATGTGTCATGATCTAACAACATGTGACAACATGTGACAACATGTGAACCCTAACAAGGAAATTATTAAATGTTGAGATAAGTTCTAGAAGGAAAAATCATATTCTAGAAGGAATATTATTCCTAAAAAGAAAGAAGGAAAAATTACCCCATTGTTAAATTATTTATTAAAAATGCAACCTAGGACTAATGATATATTGCCTAAGTTAACTTATGCTAGTGTAATAATTAATTAATTACACTAACACTCCCCCATAATTTCAACTTAGGGAGGAAAATACAATGATGATGATGATGATGGGTATAAACTATGAGGCCATGTTAGGTACCCATTTACATGAAGATATAGAGAATATCCCACAACCAGAGAAAAGGGGAAAACCCAATGGGAAAAAAACCCCTCTCCAAAATAGAGATGAAAAAGAAAAAATGTGAGATATGATGGGAAGGATGGAGGACTCCCAAATACCCCCAAAGGAAACCATATATCACATGGATACAATACAATAGCCCCCCCATTGGAGGGAAAGAGATACTATATAGCCCCACTTGAAGATGTGATCACCTGCAGAAATGGTAAGTGTGTAAAGACAAAACAAGATCCAATGTTGACAAAAAACTTGTCTCCCTTTTAGAAGAAACAAAACCAAATACAAGTGTAGAGATTCTTTCCATTCTCGCTAGGAATTGAAGGAAGAAAGGATGAATCTGGATGTTGATGATGTCTCTAAACTTTTCTCAAGTGTCTCCTTGCCTGATGATGAAGATACCATAGTCCTAAATAGTGAAGAGGGTGACAAATCAAGATGATGTGGAAACTGATACTGAAAAATATCCAAAGATTGAGATGTGATAAATATGATAGAGACTTGATAGGCCCCCCTAAATTAAGTGTCCTCAAAACCACTGCAAGAAGTTTGAAGCCATTCCAATGGTATATGTTGAAGAAAACTCAAATCAATAATGGAATGATAGGGAAGAAATCTCATAGATGAAATCTATGAAGAGAAACCAAGTGCCTCCAAGATAGTCTCAGGATTCCTAATCAAGGTCGAGACAAAGGGATGAGGAGACTCAAGAGAACTCTCCAAGGTGGGATCTGAATAGAGGAGTGATATCCCCTCAAGAATGTCCTCCAAACCTATAGAAGAAGACAAGTCAGTGATACTTGAAATGAAGCCATCTTATGATGTCAAGGATGGAAAATTGAAGATATCCTAATGAATGATGATAGTGTAAGCCTCAATCAATGAATTTGGACAAGGAATCACTGAATGTGAAGGGATATGAATAGTATTTGATGGAGAAGAAGACCTAAAGGAACCTTGTCAACCTCTTTAGAAGATTCAAGGCACTCAAATTCCTACACAACAATAGCATCATGGGTTACTTGATCTAAGGAATGACATTCTAAATCATGATCATCGGGGAATGGTGGAGTATTTGAACCTCCATATATCTCCCAAATCTTAGTGCAAAGGATATGAGGACAATCATAATGATCAATAGAACTCAAAACATCACAATCAACTTGCATCTGAATAATCTACAATATAGTGTATCTGCTGCAACTCTAAGCAAATTCATGAATACCTTCACTTGGGTGAGGAACTATACCATATAGATGTGGCAATAGATCAAGTGATTGGAGATCGTGGTTGATCCCATCTTTCCATTGCTTATTGTTACCCTTATGAAACATAGCCAGAGGAGTATATGCAAGCCCCATAATCAACTTTATCCACAAAAACACAAATACATCGACCTTCAAAAACAAATAAACACTTCCAACGATGACGAACAACTGAAGTGATGTTACCTGGATCAAGAAATATTTTCCAAAGCTTCACGATATCCAGGTTATTGAACAAATGCACCAAATAGAAAAAAATAAATGCAAGAGTATCTAGAGTTAAAACTAATCAAGGGGTTTGGATTGATGAAAAAGCTCTCAAAAATCTTCCTGATGCCACTAGAATCATTGAAATCTGATGAACAGTTGCAAAGATATGAGCCTTTATGTCCAAATTAGGGTTTTTTCTTCATTTGGATGAAGATTTTTTTGTGAGGAAAATTTCATAGAATGGATGTGACCACTAGAAACTACTTATAATTACCTTTCTAACAGTATCTTGTTTTCTGATTTTTGACATTGTGGGTGAAAGTTATGATAAAACAAAAAAAATGCCTATATTTGGCACTTTGTAGGCTAATTTGGTGAAAAAAATAAGCACCCGAGTGCTAGGTCAGAGTCATTGATATGACCTCACTTGTTGAGCTAGAAAAAAAAAGCACCACTGAATAGGTAGTGAGGGGGTTGAAGAAAAGAGTGGCATAGTTGGAGAAAAAATATTCCGCTAGTGGAGGGAATGATCAGTTGTTAGTAGCAAATTTTGATGGTTGGGAAAGCAACCGGTGATGGCTTCAATAGTCAACAGTCAATGGGAGCATGGAAAGTGTGAACTCCAATCAGATCAGTAAGAAAGGAACACCAACAAGAGGAGAGACAAGATCCGATGGGGAGATTACTAACCGATAGAGACCACCAGCGAATGGGATTATGTTGATGGTGAATAGAGGGCCTGGTCAGATGTGACAAGGCCGAAAAGGGTATAATAGTCCTTGTAGCTAACAAACCCCTTCTCTGTAGACAAAAAATTATGGGCCGACTGATATGAAACGATTTTTTAATATTGCAAAATATTGCAATGAGAAAATCAAAAACCCATTTTTGCTGAAGAAAATAATATGAATGTCGACCATACAAATGAATTTTATGTTGATGATTAAAAATAGAAACCCAAATTTTTAATAGAATGTTGATGAAGGAAAATAAAGCCTTTGGATTTAAAAAATAAACCCCATAGTATGCCGAAAAAAATGTGGATGCCAACCATTGATTAATAAAGCAGGTCACACAAATTTATTTTTCTACAACTATAGTCATTTCCCAAATATATGATGATTTTTTTCCAAACAAAATAGAAGATAAAGCTTGAATTTTTTTCAAAAAAAATGGCCTGCAACTAAAAAAATTAGCCTCAGAGGAGAACTAATGGGGGTGATTTCTTTTACTACAAATTTGTATAGATCATACTAGTTGATTTTGCAAAACCAAATACCTTTGATGGCTTCCGGGTTGATGAATATGATTTTTATGATTGGTTAGGTGATCCTAGGGTTTTGAAGCCTTTTGAAGACAATGGTGAGCTCAAATCTAACTCTATCTACTTCAAAAATCAGCTTGGTCCCAAGGTGGAGTCAAGTATCCTTCAATGGAAACCTTCAACCTGCAGAGAATCTCGCACACCAACTTTCTTGATCAAGGGATGACATTTCATTGGACAATCTCTGATACCATGTTGAGATTATGGATGCATAGTCCTTGAAGCTCTGGAATCTTCAATCGAGGACCCTTGCTAAGAAAGATCCCTTGCCAAGAAAGATAATCAACCACACAAAAAGTGTTGCAACTAGGCATGCACATTGTAGATTCTATACTAATCTACATTATGAGATTGGATGATTACAAATGTACAACATGTGAACCCTATCTAGGAAATTATTAAATGTTGAGATAAATTCTAGAAGGACAACTCATCTTCTAGAAGGAATCTTATCCATACAAACAAGGAAGGGGGAATTACCCCATTATTAAATTATTTATTAAAAATGCAACCTAGGACTAAATGATTTATGACCTAAGTTAACTTATGCTAGTGTAATAATTAATTAATTACACTAGCACTCATAGGTTGAATTGCATATGCCTTACTATTCCTTTCATTATTTCTTTTTCTTTTGTGTGATTGCATGTGTGTAATGTGATCCCCCCTATTGTTCTATTTGATGTATCTCTCTCTTTGTGACATTCCTCTTTTTATACCTTCATTATTATTTATGGCATAAATAGATTTTATCTTTGCCTTTATATTTTTCATTTGTCTTGTGTTTTCCTTTTGGGGATGTTGCAAGGCATTGAGACATTCATGTCTCTTCCATGTTGACCCAAAAGATTTTTATTTATCTTTTTCATTTTTCTTGTGTTTTCCTTTGTGGGATGATGCAAGGTGTTGAGACATTCATGTCTCTTGCATGTTAAACTAAAAGGTTTTTCTTTTTTTTTTCTCTCTTTGTGTCATTTCTTTTCACACTCTTTGTGTCATTCTTCTAGTATTATGAGTATTTGGGGAAGATGAAAATGATGAGATTTCTACAAAAACATTGTAGCAAGAAAATATTGACCTCAAATCCATAGATCCCTCATGTGTGTTTGGAGTTTCATTTTGGGGGAAACCCCTTATTCTTTAGATGATGTAGATTTACTTGGAAACATATGACTTGGCGTAGGTATTTTCAAGTTAGATCTCATGTATTCTTTATTGTTAGAATTTATCATTTTCTACTTTAAAGTAATTTATCATAGCATGGTGTTTAGCACTTTCTTTAAATTTGAGGCATACATTGGCATTATTCTTTTGCATTATTCTTTTTTCTTGTTTCATGGTGCAGTCTTCTTGCTTTATGTGATGCATTTTTTTCTTTTTGGATGACATTAGATGTGATTTCCTTCAAGATTGTGATCTCTCCTAGAATATTATATTCCTCTCAGTGGGTTGATGTGACACACTACATCCCCTAAGTTTTGAATCTTCTATCATTTGATTGGTACTCTCTTAGAGACATTAGGAACAATGTTCTTGAAGACAAAGACCTTACATGAACTAAGAAAGACTCCTTTGAGCGTCCTCTACATTATTTCTTCATTTAAAATTTTAGTTATATGTCCACCTTACATAACACACCTTTTATGCCTATGGATCCATCTTGTTTATTCATGAGTTCCAAACATACGAAACTTTTCTTGTATCATGAAGATCGAAGTCCATTATTGCATGGTGCCTTTTCGAAGTTATCAGGAGGTATAACTTTGGTATGGTTTGATGGGAAGCCCATATAAGGCATGAATTTCCCTTAGCCACTCGTGTGTGTGTGTGAATACATACCAACAATGTATGTGTGTCTCACCTCTTTTGGATCCTCACCAAGTTGATGGCCTGATGTTTCATTTCCTTAGAGTGAGTGTGCATTTTTTAAGACAAACAACCTATATATAATACACATTTTGCTGGAAAAATGGTCGAATCTTGACCCATCCACCCTTTTTTTTTTTTTTCCAATTCTCTTTCTCCTTGGAACTATATGCTTGTGCCCTAATGATTCTCTTTACATCATTTTTCATGTGTTATTTTGTGCCTATGTTGGTTTACCATGGGATCTTCATCCTAGGGGCTTGATCACCCCTCTTGGTCATGACCATCCTATCTTACTAGCACTAGTGCACTTGGACACTTCTTGAAGAAAGTTCATCTACTTTAATGTGGGTTTGAACCTATTTCATCCTCTCACTAATGTGGGGGTTAATTTTAGTGTCAAAAATGTCTTTAGTGACATTTTCACACTTGTTGCGGCCCTCCTTATAAAATTAAGCTTAATGATGCCTTGGCTTAGTGTTTGAATGTGTTTAACACACTCGCATTAGGTATTGGGACCTTATAAACTAAATAAACTTAATCATACCTTATTTAGAGTGTTTTAAAGTGTTCTAACACATTTTCACACTTTTTAAGGTTTTTATTAAATAATTAGGCTTCTTTATGCTTTATTTAGCCTTACTTTCTATCCACAAGCCTTAATTAATATATATTTTCAAGGATAATCCCAACATTAACCAAAATCCAATTATAATTTAGGTTTTTTTAGGTTGTGTGGCCTATATTTAGTGATCTAGGACTCATACACCACCTTGGGCATGTAAGTCCCACCTAGGGTTTTGGGTCCCAATCTAGATTTTACACCTTTCTAAGAATTTTTGAAAATGGTCCCATAATTTATAAATGTGTAATGGGAATCATACACCACCATAGGAATAAGAGTCCCATGTGGCCCAGAATTAAATTTAATGCAAATTATTGATAGGATTTTATCCTCATAGATATGATGTCAGCTTTTAGTGTTGTAATTTTAGGAAATTTGTATAATTAAGTACAAATACAAGGTTCTTTCACTCATTTCCACCTAAGAATTCAAGAGATCGTCCTAAGCCTTCAAGTATTCATGAATTATAGAAAATTAGAGCAATCAAGTGTTTACAATAGCATCCAAGAGTCTTCAAGGGCTGATTATCAAGTGTTTGAAAGCATTATTCAAGCACTAAGCATCATTTCAAAGTCATCATGCATCATGTTTGGTTTTGATGTAATGATTATAATGTAGGGCTCTATGTTTCAAGCAAGCACTCAACTCAATATTTATCACATTCAAGCAAGATTAAAGATCTACATCAATTGGAGCCATTTCATACATGTTTGAAACACTTCATTTCTAGGGTTTAGAGAGTTGCAACATTACATTTTTTTCATTCATCGTTCTCTTATCCTATTTTATTTCATTTCAAGGTTTGACCAATGACAACCACTTTTTACTAGCAAAAAAATATTTTTCCCCCTCTTTAGTGTGTGATTTGTAGGTTTATGTTGAAGGCATATCAAATTTTTTTCTCAAAGTGTTTAAAGTTTTAAAAGTTGTCACCTTTCATTGAATATCATTGGAGAACATCTACATGCTGAAAATTGAAGATTCAAATCCAAAAATTAGGTAGAAAGGATAGAGTAGACATAGAAGAGAAAATTTAGACTTCTAATTTCAAAAAAAGCCTAATTGGAATGATACACCACTCCTGGCGTATGAGTCCTAGTTTGGTCAAATTTATAGGTTTCATAAGTTCCAAACATCCTTTTGCCATATTTTAGTTTCTGTCTAGAAACCCTAATCCAAGACTGAATCACCTAGAATGGCCTATGAGTCTAAGTAGGATTTAAAATTAGTATTTTGACTATTTAAAGCCTTGATGCAGTCATCTCTAGATTTCTAGGTACACACCCTTCATCTCTCAGCTTTCTATTCTAATTTACATGCTTTTTTTGGTCATTTAGTGAAGCATTGCATCACATTAGATTTAAGAATTAGGTATTGCATTTCATTTTTCTTTCCAATCCATAGCTTGGTGATTGAACCTTCATTATTTTATAATCAAACCCTAGGACAACCCTATTGCAAGATCTCTTCCTCCTTTGCATACCTAAGATTGAGATCTCTAGAGTTTACCTTCAATGAAATGGTTGTGAAGTGCGTTGTTTTATTTCATAAACCTTAAAGCCATCATTTTCCACCTTTCAAGAAATATTCAAAATATGATTTATATTTTATATATTATAATTATCTATCTATTTTTTTTATTTTATTTGAGGTGACTTTGGTAGCTTTAGGTATTTTCCTTTTAAGTGTAAGGATTTTCCTAACATAGTGCCTAAATGGAAGTAGTACTTGAATGAGAATTTGGTATCCCATGCATTATATTTTTAAGATTTTTTTATATTTATACCATAATTTAGTTCCTTGTCTTCTCTATGGATTTTGATTTAATGATATTTTTGAATTTATTTATCTTTAGGGTTATTAATAGTTTATCATATTTATGATGTAGATCAATGTTTCACTTTCTTTTTTTGTGTTTAAATGTCTCCTTGGATTTTTTTCTTGAGATTTTTTGTTCACTTGTATATTTATTAATTTGTGAGGTTGGATTTGGACAATAGTTTTGAGAAGCTATTCTCATTGTGGTTTTTCCCATCTTGAGTTTCCACATATATCTAGTGTTCAATTGTGTGAATGTGTGCTCAATGCTTGATTATTAGTAGTGAAGATTCAACTCACATGGATTGATATTTTGAGAAAATAAGAATTTTGAATTGATTAGATCTACTGATTCACCCACCCCTCAGTATAATTTCTGCCCTTTAGTTCAAGCTTCCCTTACAATGATTTCACCTTACATTCTTTCTACCAAGCAAGTCTCTTACCAAATGCGTGAAGAAATTCACCACATTGAGAAATAGAAAAATTCCATCAATTCGTATAAAAATCCCACTCACTTGGCTTAGGTATAGAATTCAATTTTCCAACAAGAGTAGCCACACATCACAATTTTTTAAAATGACAAATATTATATTTATATGACATATTTATCACCAGATTATTGTTTTCATTTCAAGTGAAACTGAAAAAAATATAGGAAAGTGATTGAAAACTATAGAAGAATAATCCAATGTCACATTTCCACTTGAGGTATGATGGATAGCATGTAAGTTAGGAGAAATCTAAAAGCTAAGAAATTTTCTCAACTTTCTATCATCCTCGAATTTGACATTAGACCATGTGTACCAATTATTTGTGTAGTAATGGAAAAGATATCCTTTTTTCTTACTTAATTTGGGAATAATTATCATTGAATTAACTTAATTGTGCCTTGGAATAGTGTTGTAGTGTTTTGTACACATTCACATCATTCTAGGTCTCTTATTTTTTTAAAACATACCTTCACTTGTCCTTTTCAAAAGTGTTGTATTACACCTTCACACCTTTCTAAGGTTTATTCAATTAATTAAGCCTAATCGTCCCCTTTTAAAGAGATGTGCCTAATGTGTACCCTATTTATGGTGTTGTAAAGTGTTGTAACACACTTTTTCACTTATATAGGGTCATGTTGGTTATTTTTTAGAACCAAACTTGATCTCACCAAATGCCTGTGAATTTTCCACAATTCAACGATAAGCAAAGATGAGGATTGGCCAATGGACAAGTAAAGCATTGTTAAATCTCTACTTCTACTCTTCGAGCTCTGTGAAACCTAGGAGGGTGATCTTAACAATTTTTATTTGATGCTCTCATTCCATTTTATCATGAACAATGAGACAAATAGATGTATTCACATTAGATGCACATAGAAAAAATTCTTTAAGGATTTGGCTGACCCTTTAATTTATTAGTATCTAAAGTTGGGAATGAATGGTACTTCCTAATAGTTTACTACAATTACAAGTATGTCAGAAATTGTAATTAAGGTTTGTGTTCTTTTTCAGGTATGGGTAGGATCACTGAATTCAAAGATAATAAAATAAATGGACAAGTGCCTTATCTATGGGCAGTAAACTAACACTTGCAATGAACTATAATACATCAACAATGAAAATAAAACATTTAAATACTATTGTGGACTACTTTGCAACACATAACTCAATACATCTAGAAATAGAAACTTCTTAGTAATCCTTGGATTTCACTTACAAATCTATGATGTCATTTAAGCAACTATTTAGTTCTTTGAACTAAAGTAGAAATGACATCACACATTCAATCAAAGTGATTGAAGAGAAATAAAATAATCTTGATCTTTTTATTTATAATTTGAAAGGAAAAATATAGAAGACAAAAACTAATTCCAAAACTCTCAATTATCTTTCACATTCCATTTCTATTGTAAAAATCTTATGCTCATTACAAATCTAAATACATTCCTAAGACTCAACACTAATCAATTTCTTTGTGATTGAAAATACAAATACAACTCTTACATGAGCTCATAATTTCCTTAACCATCAAAACATCCATGTCATTGGCCTTGAATTCAAATTTATAGAAAATATGGGAGTAATAAGAATATGTCCAAATTACTATCAAAGTCACATTTACATTTGAAATACATTTCATTTAAATTTCAAAATTCCCCAAACAGTTATATTTGAGTAATTCCTTTTGAAAAAAATTACTTTCATTTTCTAAAGAAGATAAACCCACCTTCCAAAATGAATCTTTCATTCATTGCAACACCACCAAAATATCTTCTTCACAAGCTAAAATTATTATTCACGTGCAATTCCCAATCAACAAAACTCCAAAATCATGTAAAGTAATAGAAAGATATAAAACTAACCCATCCAAGTTAGCATTCATGCCACCAATTTCCATGTTTGGGAGAGAACAATACATTGTAGTACTTCAACAAAAGACTAAGTTGTAATATTTTTAGGCTATGCATTGTTTCTCTCCCATCTATTAATCACCATGGTTGTAGACTTCAAAAATTATACTTGCCACCCCACAATTGCAACTCAATCCTCCAGTACATCCAATTATTTTCTCTTCCAAGCCTAGAATTCATCCCTAGTAGGCCAGATAAAGTTCATGACACTATCAACCCTTTGTCCATAAGGTGAATATTTGGTAACAACCTGATTGGCTTCCCTATCAAACTCTTCTAGCACAATCTCTACCAACATATCCATGTTCCTCTTTAACATACCTGTATCATGCTCCTAACAAATTGAAGCAGCTTGAATTTCAAAATGACATCATTATTTTCCTTTCTCCACTCTTGTAAGGTTTTAATGTTACCATCATCCCTTAGAGTATATGGGAGGAGGCCATTTTATTTTCATGACAACTTATAACCAATTTCCTTATCCTGGTCCACAAAGGCTTTATGTTTCCCTTGAACTCCTTAATTTCATTTACAATTTGAATGGTGGGCTTAAGCTTCTCAGGGGGGTCAACATCCTACTTATCTCCAATAGACATCATTCTCAACACTTAAAACCTCAGAATCCATGCCTCCATAAGTGGAATAGCTTTCTCTAGTATACTTCATGGAGTAATAACTATCATGAATGTTTTTTAGTATATTAATAACCCCTATATTTAAGTGCTCCAACATTGTAGTGAAAACATTCATATTACTAGAAAATATTTCCCTATCATGATTGTCACATTTTTCTTTGTAATCACTTGGCTGGTTAAGCAACTCCTTCTTGTTGGCACCTTCCTCTACCTATGGTTCTTTTGATGTGTCTATCTCTACTACTAAAATGGGTACAATTCCCATAATGTATTGCATAATTTCCCATAAGGAACTTGTGGAAGAGGTATAATCAATAGGTGTTGGCTCATGTGAAGTAGTAGGATAGGTAGCATCTATCCTCTTTTTCTCTCCTAATTAAAAGTTTCAAAATTTATCCCTCAATAATGCCATCAATGTTTGTATTTGCATCTTTTATTGTTCATTCTTCCCATAATCAACTAGAAAGTCATTGTATTTCTTCCTAAACTACTCCTTCTCTATAGTTACTAACTCGACTATGGATTTTGTAAATTGAACAACATGCACTGACAATGTTGCTTCCTCGAGAGCTAATGTATGTGACACTCTCTTTATTATAAAGCCTCCATTCTAGTCTAGTGCAGGCTCTGCAATGTTAGGATTTCATATACTTGGAGCTAAGGCCCATATATCCATCCCTCTACTCACTGATATCCTTGCAATGAAATTGTAGTTTCCTCCTTTGAATTATAGAGAGGCCTATCATACCTTTTTGTATTATCAAAGGCAATGATAAAGGATAAATCCCATTTCAAAAACAAAAAACCACTATTCATTACCAACACTCTCCCTTCTGCTACAATAATTCCATGAAAAATAGCTTTCATTTCCTTCAAAGCATGTGCTTGACTAGTTTCCTTAGACAAATTTGGATGAATAATTCTTTGCTCAGCCACAGTAGTAATATATTCATCCTTCTTAGCTTTGTAGGAAAACTCTATTAAAATCTTGGAATTTTAAAAATAAATCATCATCCATAATTTTTTTGCATGCTTCCATCCTAACATCATCATTATTGTTTATGCTAGTGAGGTTAGCCTTGCTCAACCTCATACCCATTTTTTGCGGCATAATTATTGTTGGTGTAGAATGCATTCCTTATTACATTTCTTTCTTAGATACCTATATTTCCTCATCAAATTCATCATCACAATCCACCAAACTTGTTGATTCAACCTTTTGCTTCTTAAATAGTGGCTCTTTTGGTGGGCAAGTATGTTGTGATGGGGCATCAACATCCATAATTTTAGGCACAATTGAGTGGAGAGAAGCTCTTTCTCCTATTGCTAAGACAAAATAGTAGTTGCATCATCTTTTTTTACTCTGTTCTTCCTCATGAAAAACTTTATTTTATGTTCCTTAAGAGGCTGATCCATAGGCCTTTACTCCATAACATGGATTTCCCCTCCACCCTATTCCTCCTCCATGGGGGATTTCCCCTTATATTGAATCATATTTTCACCTTCAAGGTAACCAACTACTATTTCAAAATACTAGAATAGATGTTTCATTCTCTACATTATATTGGGGATTTCTACAAGAGTAATGAATTTAGGATCCTTTTCCCTTATCTTTGTTTTCATTTTTCTAAAAGCAATCCATTTTTATTTTCTATCATCTTGTTCCACAAGATAAAAAATGTTCCTTATTGTACATCCTTAGGGTACTAGAAGATATGCTCAAATTTGAAACTTCTTTTCCTTAACTTTAACTAGGCTATGAAAACTTTGGGATCATGATACTCTCTTTCCCCTTCTATTTTCAGGTGAATAGTTTTGAGTGTATCATTTATATTGTTCCAACCTCCTTTAATCATTACAAAATCAAAGAAGCATGTGTATGAAGGGAAGAATGTTCCATTTCCTTGATCCTTCAAGTGATTATTCTCCACACTTCACAATGGGTAGATTACCTCAACAAACCTAATTATTTCTAGTGCACATCTGGGTAATAAGTGAGGTGAGACAGTAGCACCATACACTCTCAAAAAATTATATGCAGGATAAGGGATAATGTCTCCCCAATTATGATAAACCCGCAATTCAGGCCTCCTATACTTGGGTCTTAAAGTATCATGTAGGGCCTTGGGAATTCTTGGCATATTCATAGCCAAATATCTTCTCAACTCAAAGGAAAATAGATTCTCAAATATAAAAAAATAAAAATTTATGTCATCTTTATCTAGGATAGTAATCTAACATTGGATCAAAAATTTCAAATTACCCTCTAACCTATCTAGTCTCATATTACTCCCAAAGTAGGGTGCACCCTTTAATAGAAAATTGTGCATAAGCAGTGAATACCAAATAAACCTTACTCCCATCTCACCCTTTTTTAGCTTTACTAGACCCTCATAAATTTTATCTATAAGAAATCTTGCATAATCATATATTATGCAATATTGGGGGTGTTGGATGTGTTCCAGCATATACATCCATGACATGGGAATTCTAGTGATCAGGTCATAACCAATTATCTAAAAAATGAAGTAGAAACTTATTTGGAAGTAAAGGAAAAAATAATTAATAGGATAGGGCTACTTATCAAATGGTCCCAATGTAACCTTACAACCATTAATCTATGTTAGGTACTTTGAAAATATATGGACCTTGAATGCATGTTTAGTTTTATCATATTTTTACCTAAGAGCCTTTTCATTTATCTCAACCAGGACCTCACTTGACTCGGTAAGTTTTAACGCACGAGGAATATCTTCCTTTTTTACTTTAACCATACCAATTTTGTCAAAATACCACATAGTCCTTGTGACTAGGTCATAATTAAAGACTATTGCTTTTAACAAATCAATATCCAGGTATACATTCGATATAGTCAACTTTCCCAAGTCAATTTTTTGAGGGTTACCCACTAGAACACCACAATTCCTATTTCTAAACCAACTAGAAAACAATTCCCACCTAGTGCAGGGAAAATTGGAAACCCTAATAGCAATAAAACTTTTAGTCAAGTCCTCAACTACTTGTAGACCTCAGAAGAGAAATTAAAATTTAGGTTTTTCATTGGTTGAGGGTGGTAGTTGGTTAGCTAGGTCTTTACTTAAAGGTCTTTTGGAGGTAGAGGCTTCCTCCTTTGATGACAAAGCTTTCATTTTAGGAGCCATCACTCAAAGAATTTTATAAAATAGTGTTTTGGTTCACGAAACAAAACTTACTACTCGAACAAGGGTTTGACACAAATTATAGCAATGTAGTATTGACTAAATGTTGCTAAATAAATGTAAAACCTTTAAAGAAATGTAAAACCAATATAACCCTAATGATAGAATGACAAAGATAGTACAATTGAGAAAGTTCTTAATAATTTGAAAGGCAGGAAAGTATATCAACTAACTAGCTTGGCACGAGCTTGAAACCCTAAATTCAGTTTCAAACAGGCTTGAAAATGTAGCATGATTTTTCTTAGATATGTGGAATGCTTTTATCAATTCTCAATTTTCTTTAAATAATATTTTAAAATCCTTACAATCTCTTAATTTGGTAGCTCAACATCCTATCCACCATTATGGATCACTAGTATGAACTAGAATGGCTGACTTTTCCTTGATCTCCACTTTAAATACTATTTGTTGATGTTGTAGCAGATTGGAATAACCACAAATTCAGATTGAGTCAACATACTTTGAAAAAGTTGACTATAAACAACTATTTCCATCATCCAACCAAAACTAACCATGTGTAACTACTTGCTAGTGATCTATGGGCTCTACCATCTCCTTGTCTTTGAATCATAAGATAACACATTAGCTTTCATTCTCATGTGCAAATTTTATCAATGAGAAGATGGGGAATGGTTGAGATTAAATATCCAACCTTCAATACGCATGTATCTTAACATGAGCTCACATGCCTATGCTCATAATCGTTAGGTACAATTAACAACCACAATTAAAATATCCTTTGTATATTACAGAATGTTCCTTTGAAAATTCTTTCAACAACCATGACTTTAACATCCTCAATTTGTGACAAAATATTTCATGAATTTCCTTCCATTTCATAGTGTTTCCTTCATAGATCAAGTGACACCACACAACATTCTCTCGATTTCCTATTGAAAGATGGGAGGTAGAGGTGGTCCCCTATAGGATGGTGGGGTGGTTAGGATTGACCCACATCACTCTTTCTCAATCGTTGATCTCATCTAAACAAACAATATTCTTTCTTCAAAGCCTACTCGATCCCATGGACATATGTCATCCACTTGCTACCCTGTGATAGTATTTAAATGCAAAAATAATTTGAATGAGGAAGTGGAGAATGATCCAAATGTAGCCATGCCACTTCATCACCACTGTTGATGTACTCCATCTCACCGCCTTCTAATTTTTTAACAATGTAAGGCTCACTCATGTAGAAGACACATCATGCTCACCTTCCAACCCATGAATATTTTAATGTGAAATTAAATTGAATCGGAGCATAGGGAATGGCCAAGATGTGCTCCAGGAAACGAATGGTCATCATAAAATAGTAAACTAGCATATGTCAATTGTTAGTTCATAAAAAGGGGATCATTTATATTCGAACGATGGTTGTGGACATAAAATATTAGGATAAAACTTAGGACCTAACAAATATTTCAATGACATTTCACTTGCATAGTATAAAGGGAACTTTTTATTAAGTTGACAAGTAATGACAAGCTTATTAAGATTTATAGGCTAGTCAATAGAATGAGTTAATAGTCATAAGTCACTAATTGGATGACCTGGTATTGGAAACAAGAGGTCAATGACTAATTAGAACTATAGAAAAGGATATAGAGTTGAGGTCATTTGAAAATGGTTTAAGAAATATAAACCTTAAGGCATGATTAAAAATGACACCTCGAAGCCCAAAGACATGAAACTAGCCATACTTTGTAATTTTTTTAGGGGGAACACAAATAATTTTATAAGGGTTCAACTTGTGGCTCTAGTTGTGGATGTTTATTCCTCCAAGAAAAAGAAAGATCCTAGAATCTCAAGTTAAGCAGACCAAACATATAGAACCGAAAACTAGGACCTACTTGGACAAGGCAGGAAAACCAGAACAAAGAACACCAACATATATACAAAATTTATATGATTGTACAATGTACAAAAAAAACATATTTTAAGATAAATATGGCTTCAAGAACTATCCATGTACTGACAGCTCAAAAATTTCACCTATTAATTCTTTTAGGAAATATGAATCCTCACCATGAGTTTTGTTGATCAAGTAATGTCCAAGCAACAATTCCTCAAACTTTCCATGTTTTCCCTTATCTTTAGATCTTGCATTCCACATCAACACTAGGTTTCCTACTTGAAATTTTCTTGCAGATACTTTCTTGTCATGCAAGTTCTAGGATTACAACTAAAAATTGGAACTTCTTTTTTGAGAATCGCTCCTTTTTTCATCTACTTCCATTAATGCATCAATCCTATCCTACATTTCATCACATGTCCTCATCATACTCTTGGAAAAACTTATACATATGTATGAGGTTGTTTTGTGGTAGCCTAGTTGAAATTCCATATACTAGATCAAAAGGTGAATAGATAGTTTCCTTCTTAACAGTCACTTAATATTCCCACAGGGCTAAATTTAACTTGGAATCCCAAGCTTTGTTGGTCCTCTCAAGAATCCTTTGATAATTTTCATCCAGCTTTTATTGCTTGATTCTTCTTGACCATTTCCTTGAAGGTGATATGGTGAAGAGTATGACATCTAGATTCCATGTTTTGAGAAGAAGTCTATAAATTCCTCATATTTGAAGTACATTACATTATTTGAGACAATTTTTTTAGGTACTCCAAACCTAGTCAATATATATTTCATCAGGAAGTCTATAACTACTTTACTTGTTGCTTTTTTTGTTTGAATAACTTCCACCCAATTTGTAAAGTAGTATGTGGCCACAAGAATCCATGAATGTTTCCCACTAGACATTTCAACTATTTATCCAAAGACATCAATACCCCATTATTGAAAGGGTTCCTGCATGATAACTAGTCGAAGAGGCAAGTTACCTGTAAATTTTAGTTTCCTAGAAAATCTTTGGCATGCTTCATATGCTTTTACCAATATGTATGCATCCTTAAAAGTTGTAGGCCACTAGAATCCAACCTTTAGTACTTTTTAGGTAGTGATTTTATCCATGTAATGTACGCCACATACCCCACCATGCATTTATTTTAACAACTCAGAGGCCTTGGTCTCATCAACACATTTCAACAATACACCCTCCAAGTTTCTCCACCACAACTCACCACTTATGATCACATATTTAATTGAGTGTAACTTAAGAGTTCTTTTCTCATTTTGAGTTAATCCCTCAAGGAACTCTATTCTCTGTAAGTAATAAATTCCATCTTTATACCAATCAAAACACTCCATATAACAAATGTATGATCTTCTGGAATCATCTTCTAGATTTATCTGATCGGTATCCAAGTTCACTTCAGCCATTAACTTATTCAATCCCTAACCTCTCACCAATTTGGTTATTTGGATGTCAATATTGAATTCTTGAATTCTATTTATCGACTTGCATCTTCTACCTATGACTTCTTCTTGTGTAAATATTTCCTTTATAGCTCTAGTTGGGACATAAGCAATGTTTGTGTTTCTAACTAGATAAGTCCTAAAGTTCTTCACAACCTTAACAGGTGCATATTCTTTCTTCTCCATTGAATCACATTTCAACTTTTCATCTTGAAGTAATTTACTAAAGAAATCAATTGGTTTTTCAAAAGCTTCTTCATTCTTCTATAACAAGATAACAACAATAGTATGAAATGAAGCAAATGAAAAGATTTGTAATGGCCTAGAAAAGTTAGGAGTCCTTAAAATTGGGGCCTCCTTGATAGCCTCTTTTATGCTCTTGAATTCCTAACTAGGCTTCTCACTCCAAACCAAATTTTCTCCCTTCATCATCTTGGAAATAGGTATTGTAATATTTGCAAAATTTGTTGCAAATCTCCTAAAGAAGTTGATCTAGCCAAAGAATGACTAAATTCCTTTTACATTCTTTTGTTGGGGAATCTTGTCTATGGTAGCTACCCTCTCATGGTGAATTCTCACCCCCTCCTTGCACATAATGTTCCCCAACAACATTCCTTCACTAACTTCAAAGGCACACTTTCTTGGTTGAGTGATATTCCATATTCTAGTTTCTTGATGTATTAATATCTTCTCCAAGTGCATGCAATGATCCTCCTCTTTCTTGGAGTAAGCTGGAAAATAATCTTGGTAAATCAACATAAAAAATTCAATAAAATCAGAAAAGGCTACATACATATCCCTTTGGAAAGTGGAACCTACATTAGTTAGACCAAATTTCATCTTGAAAAACACATAGGTGCCCCATGGAGTTGTGAATGCAGTATTATTCTGCTCAAAATCCTTCACTTTTACTTGGTTACATCCAGAAAACCATCCATCATTGATAGTAGTTCATATCCAGTTACCTTCTGCAACATGGTTTCCATGATTGGAAATGGATAATTATCCTTTAATGATGTTATAATTAGGTTTCTAAAGTCCACACACAATCTTATATCATCATTTTTATTTTTGACTAGCAGTAAATTAGAAACCCATGAAGAATGCCTAATAGGCTTTATGCTACTTGCATCCCTTAACTTAACGAATTCCTCCTGCATTTTCGGAGTGAAGGTTGGTTTGATGGGATTTTGATTTTACTTGAAAGGACTCATTTTTTCTTTCAAAGGAATCTCAAGCTGGAACAATTCCTCTTTGTATGATTTTAGGTCATTATTTGACCGAGCAAAGACATGTTTGTATTTTCTCAATAAGGCAATCAACATTTCCTTGATCTTAGGTTTCATCTTGTTTCCCACATATACCTTTTCATGAGCATTTTTAGTCCCCAAATTAACTTCTTCCAAATCTTCTAGATGGGTGGCAATTGTTTTAACATTTTTTTTATCCTAATTATCAATGACCCTTTTCAAGTGCTACAAGGCCCTTGGGTATCTTGTTTTTCTTAAGCTGAATGACTTCATTTTTGAAGACTATATCCTTACCATCTATATTATCAACAAAATCACCAAAATAAATCTCCTAAACCTCATACTCTTCAACAAATTTTTAAAACTTCAAAATATCTTCATCATCATTGAAGATTTTCCAATTATGTACATTGTTAGGGATTGATGGAATCTCTTGTAGCTCAACCTTGGAGATACCTACAAAGGTTATGCCATCAGGTCTAAGTGAAATGTTTGCAAGTAAGTCTACCACTATATTCTAACCTATTTCCATCCAATTGATTCCAAAGGAATCAAACTACTCAACGAAATCCTAGAGAACATTTCTATATTGTTTCAATCTATTAATCTTCCATGCATATCTCGATCTCACTTGGGATATCACCAACTCAGAGTCACCTATCATCATTAGCTCTTTTATCCAATGTTTTTCAACTAGCCTATATCCTATTAGAAATGCCTCATACTTTTCCACATTGTTTGTACAAATAAAAGAAAAAGTGAAAGAAAACTTATAAGTGTTAGCCACTAGATGATACTAGTAATATACCTGCACCAGACCCCTCTTTAAAACTTGCACCATCAAAGTACATCTTCCATAATCCAACCTTGTCAGATAATCTTGTAACGTCATGGTCTATAGGTGCACACAACCTATCACTTTCTTTTGGTATCTCTTCCACCTTAAAATCATCGATATTAGTATTTATAAAAATAATTGTCATCCTTAGGAGCATGTTCCAGCATATGGGGAACTTTTGGTTCTATAACCACTTGTACATCCTTATCATCAATAAGAAAAGTAGCATATGATATGTCACACTACATGCTAGCTCCCATGGTAGCACTCCACTTCCTACAACAAAACATCCCATAATTCGGTGGGATATCTACCACCACTACACTCATCTTGAATTCTTTCTCTAGATATGCAGCTAGTCTATAAGGAAGTTCATTGATTACACTAGTCACAGGGACTTGCCTTGAATCCATATCATAACACTTACCATGGTTGCTATCAAATTTTAGTCCTAGTGCCTCCATGATCTTGGTTGGAATTATATTATTGGATGCTCCAAAATCAATGATACATTTTTTCAAAACATTTCCCTCAATAATTAGTGTGAGCAAGAATGGGTCAATCTTTCCAGGATAGGCAGTCACTAAATTTCCTAGAAAAATATGAGATATCTCAGTGATTACTCCCTCAACTTCCTTATATTTCTTCTCCTTTTCACTCACTTTGGGTAGAATGGACACCACTAATTCAGTACAGGTTGTAGCATCACCATTGATAAGGGAAACTGCCTTTTGTTTGTGCTCGACAATTCTCATAACCTCAAGCAAAGGAACAAAAAAATTTACTTGATGAAACAATTGAAATATCTCAATAGGAGTGTATTTAAGTAAATCAATTGGGATCATACCTTGTTTTGTACCACTCTCCTTTTTTTTATTCTTTCTTTTTTCAACTCTAGGCTTGACATCTTTTCTTGTAGCTTCAAAATTCTGGTTTTATTCTTTTGGCTTCATAGTAGGGGATTTGATCTCTGCATCTACTTTTGGTTTATCAACTTTCTTAGCCCAAATTTTATCACATCTACTTTCCTTATATTTAAATGATTCCCCTTTACCATCGTATTTTTCTCTTTAGCTTTTTTATTATGTTATTTGACAAAGAGTCTAGTAGCACTACCCTAGTAACCACCAATTGTTCTATTCCTTACATGATATGAACCTCTAGCTTGCATAGCCAAGGCCACTATATATCTTAAAATTTATTCATATAAAGTTCTCCTCAGGGATACATTGTCTTAAGCTACTTCCAATGTATACACATCATTATGACTATCATCATCTTCATTAAAGACAATTTTCCAATGATATGTACTAGAAATATGTCATTGGCCTTCCACATCCATTTCATGAGAGTCCAATTCAAAAAAAAACTCATTATCAACAAAATTAGAACCATCCATAATCACATTAATCTCAACATCATCCTCATTAGATTGATCACAATATTTAGGTACATCTCCTTTGACTTCAACTAACTATGCAACTGCACATTGATGAGGAGAATGTGGCATTTCACAACCATGCACTAAGGGGTCTCATCAACAAAACTTCTTGAGTTTTTTGCAAAGGATCTGGAGGAACCTTGTTTTGAGTATTTTTTATAATTGTTAGGAATGGGCTTCCCATTACACCAATTTGTGTTCTATGGATGATCCTACAACTAAGGAGGTCTCTCATTCCTATGATAATTAGACTTTTCATTTGATAGACCCTTTTCTTGCCTTGCAATTTTGTTGCTTAGATCCTTCATGGTAATAGTAAAATTTTCAATATTATACTCAAGATAACCCCCCTTAGAACTATAAATTTTATCCTCTCTCTAGATTCTTGAGGATCTCTCTTTACATCATCCCTTCTCCCAACATTTCTAGTTTCTCTACTGATACTGGAAATATGGATGACCATCTTATAAGCCTCTTTTAATGTATGAGGATTATTATCCAATATACAATAGCTCATCTTTGCATCAAATAAATTGCAACATTTCACCAAACATACATTATCATTCAATCTTAAATGAGGAGGTTATTGGTTCATGGAATTTTGAAATATCACATTGAAATCAACAAAAAACTCATTTTAACTTTTAAAAATATTATTAAATTGATTCAAAAGAAACATTGAATCATTTTTATCACCATACTACTCTCTGAACAACCTCTTGAATTCTTCCCAAGATCCAATACTCTCAGTAGGTAAAATTCTATACCACTCTCTAGAATCCTTAGTGAGTGTTTGCATGAATAAATTTATCATTACATCCTTAGAATCTACCTCAAACTCATCCATGAAATTAGAAAAATATTTAAGATGGTCTTCACCACTTAAGGTGTTGTTACCATAAAATCTAGCCAAGGAAAGCCTGCAATCTTCAAGAAAGGGATTAGGATAACCAAGAATACCAATGAAGCACAACTGTTGATACCTCTCCACTTGCTTTGGTCTCTTGATAGCTTGGTCTCTATGAACATTTCTAGGATCATCATCCTTTCAGTCATTAGATTGATTCTTATCCTTTCCTTTTCCATCTCCACCATTACTACCTCCTCCCTTCTTTCCATCACCATATTCAATATATGAATTCTTGTGTTTATCATTTTTTCCACCTCCACCACTTTGATCTCCACCACCACCTTCACTAGTAGTATGGCCTAATTTTTTTTTATTTTTTGAATCATTCTCCATATGTCCAAAACTTGAGGCAACTAAATCATGTATAAATATCTTAAGGAAAGAGATATTTCTCACTATTTCTACATTTGAAGCTTCCATTTCAGCCTTCTTCAATTCTTGTAGCAACTTATCATTCTTCAATTGAAATATTAGGATCTCTAGGTTTAGGGGTACAATTTATGGGGTAGGATCAATCTTGATATTTTAGGTGGAAGCATTAGTAGATGAAGTATTGGTACTTGTATTAGTGTTGGTATCGAAGGTATTAAAGGTAGTTTTCTTTGGTTGATCAATGGGCTTCTTGCCATGATCTATAAATTATAATTTTTTTGCAGCAATAGATGGATCTGAAGCTTTACTAGTTTCAATGGATGTGGTATAAGTATTGGAAGAAAAGGTTCTGATTTTAATGGTTACCTTAGGTGGATGAGGGGTCATTTTAGTAGAAAACTTAGAAGAATTTTCATAAAGTTCTATTTTCTTTTCTTCTTCTCTCATATTTTCTATTCTTTTCCTCCAAGCATCTCTTTCTTACATCTTAGCCCTTATTCTATCTTCTTTTTCTTTTAACTCCTTTGCTTTCCTCTTCTTCAATTCTTCCAACTCCTTGAGCCTACTTTCTTCTTCTTGCTTAAGCCTATGCTCTTCCTCTTCTAAGGCTTGCATATCTTTATCTATGTCTTCTTCATCCTCTAAGGCATCTCCAATCTCACTCCTCTCAAGGGTATAGAAGGTTTGGTTACTATGTTCTCCATCAATGGAAAGGTGTAATTATACATTCAGGGATTCACCTTTGGACTTAAAATTGCTGCCATTAAAGATAGGTCCAACTCTAGGAATTCAAGGATCTTGAAATTTCTTATGCTTTTCACATAATTCCTACCTATCTTCTTCTCTCAATAAATCTAGTTCATTATCAGAAACATCCTCAATGGGAAAAATCCCATGATTTACATTAGGAACCTCAAATTCACATGATTCTTCATGAACATTTGCACTATTTACTTCATTATTAAAAGTGTTGGTGTGAATAATTGTTTTGTACCTAGCTTATTCATTCACTAGGTAATTAGGGGACATATTCACATGGTTAAGTTTACTTAGGGCAAAGATTCCTTCTAGAAGGCTTAGTTGGGTTATCTAGAACTTATCTTATCTAGCTAGGATGCATCATTTCCTAGGTGATTAGGTTGTTGGTTGTCTCATGTCATAGGATCATGACATTTGTCAACATCATAATCATACCTATCTCTCAACCTTGCCCATATAAGCAAGGCATCTCATGTACATTTGTATTCAAGTAATCAAGCAATTAATCAATCTTGCATTTTGAAGCAATATTTCTTGCCATTCTCTCTCTTGTGGAAGTGGTTTTGGTCGCAACTGATCTTGGGGGTGTTGAGGAGTCACCATCAACTCCTACATGGTATCAGAGCTCTCCAGGTGTTGCAGATTCCTTCCCAGATCTGAGGGTAATATTTTGGCTTGAAGATTTTTGCTGGATGTAGATTGGGGTTTCAATAACCTCACGGTTGAATTCAGAAAGCTCCGCAGACGAATTTTGACTGTAAATTCGCCTATATTAGGTAAAGTTGTTTTTGAGGCAATTTTTTTTTGCTGGGACAGCCTCCCGAGCGGTACGATTTTCATAATTTCGCAAAAAAAATATTTTTGAAAATATTTTCTGCGATCTGTTTATTCTGTAATTTTGGGGCAAAATTATATTGTAAATCAGGCTATTAAAAATAGTTTTGGGCTATAATCTTATTTGTATGGACTTTATTTTGTAAAAATGTGGGCGAAAATTTTGTTCTACGGCCTATGAGAGTATTGTCTACAGATCCGTATAAGGTTCTTTCCATAGGCGTACCTCTATAGTCAAATCACCGTCTGATCTTCACATCCACATAATCGGCAGTCAAATCTCTGATCGGCCTATTGCCTCCACCGGCGGGTACGATTTCAGGCCTATGTCATTTGTGATCTGAATGGTCAGCGGGTCTGCATTCATCTGGCTAGTGGTCATCGATAGAGGCTCCATCGGCGGGTACGAGTACCTGTCTCTGTCATCGGCAGACTTTTTGGCACTTTAATTTGTCGTGTCCCATTGCAGATCTATGGCAGTACAAATATTTTCGCCACCATATACCGGTCACATTGTATTGGCCGGTGCACTCTCCATCCACGGGTATTCTCCATTGATCAGCGTCATCTGTACAAGGCGTCGGGTACCATACTGCTGGTCTTCATCCACTCCTCAAGCCGTACACAGGTGCCTTGGTTAGAAATATGGTCGGTTTAATATTTCATTGGCATATTTTATAAAAAAAAATTGTTTATAAAACATTTGTTATATTTGAATACTCGACCACATATATTTGTAAGGCCGACGGCTCATTGGCCATGTCTTTTATTTAAAACTTTTGTAAATTTTTTAAGGCCGATGGATGTATTATGGTCGGTGTCTATTCAAAGGCTTATATTTTTTGTCTTGTCTCTGCCCTCAGTCATATGGCCGACCTTAGTTAAGCCCCTGGTGCCAAAAAAATTGCTCCATTTTAGCCGTGTATTTGCCCCCAAGTGCCTATTTATAGGCCTTTTTTTCATTTTTTAATAACTTTGGCTAACGGAGGCGAAATTTTTCAAACAAAATAATGACGAAAAGGTGGAGATCTGAAATTTTCAGTGGTGCAGATATTTTTTAGAGATTTTTCAGTTTTGTACCTCTTTTTCCAGGTTGAAGCCTGATCATCGTTTGCTGCTTCGAGCTCATATCTTTGTGCTCCGATCTCTGATTTTCTCCAAATTTGCGGCATCAGAAAGGTATTCAGGAGTACTTCAGATCTACTCATGTACTTTTTGCAGATTTGTTTCCATATTTTCATATTTTCAGTTTGTAGCTGATTTGATAGTTTGGGATTCCTTGTTGTAAATTTGCAAATAAAGTGCAAATCTTGTTGGGACAAAGGGGTTGATATCTTGTATTGTGAGGGAAATTTGTTGTTCTCCTCTTGTAATATCTCATTGTATCATGGATTTGACAAAATTTGTACTTCTAACTCCATATAACTATCATGAGTGGAAATCTCAAATGGAGTTATTATTGTTAAAATCAAAGTTACAACGAATCACATTTGGTCAAGATCCAGAACCTGCAGGAGTAAAAGAGAAAAGAAAATGGCTTGATAGAAGGGATGAAGCTCTTAGTACTTTGAAGTTGTCCATTTCTCCAGATCTTAGATATCATGTTGCATCATGCACTCATCCTAATGAAGCTTGGAATACTCTAGAGAGTCTCTTTGGTAAGCCAGATAAGATGAGGAAATTTAAGTTGGAGAATGAACTTATGGGTCTTAATCCTTCAGATTTTGACAATGTCCAAGACTTTTTCTCTAAGCTCAATTCTCTTAGATTGCAATTATCTAATTGTGGGGTCACTAAAGAGGATGAACAGTTGATACTTTCTATTCTTGCTAAGCTTGGTCCTAATTATTCAGTGTTTGTTTCTACTTTCTATGCGACAATGGATGCTCTTGGAAATGCATACAAAATGCCTTCTCTTGATGAATTTTCAGCTCAACTCACAAGGGAACAAGCAAAGTTAGTACACATGGGCACAATGAAGTCTTCTAGATCTCATGCTCTTGTTGCAAAGGAGACAAAGGATTCAAGTGGCAAAGGTAAGAAGCAGAACAAGGAACCCAAGTCTAATGAGCAAGGTAAAGATTCTCCTTCACATAGCACTCCTGAGTCTACATCGTCTTCTAAAGAGGAATCATCTAAAAAGAAGAAGTCAAAATGTGCATATTGTACAAGATTAGGACATGATGAGCATAGATGTTATAACAAGAAGATTGATGAACTGACACACCTTCTTCAAAAGAATAACATTAAGCTGCCCTCATCAGTGTCTGCTACTTCTTCTTCAGCATCTCAATCGGCAGCCCCATCATCGTCATCTCAGTCATAGGACACAGGATCTACTTCTGGGCTACACAAGATGAAAGGACAAGCACTCTTGGCCTCTACAAGTCCTGCATCTCATAGATGGCTTCTTGATTCAAGGGCATCTCATCATATGGCATCTTCTATGGACATGTTCTCTTCTTTTGAGCCTTGTAATTCACCTCATATATTGATGGGTAACAATACATATATGAAGGTAAGTGGGAAGGGTTCTATTGATATGGGGGAAGGGAGCTTCAATGATGTACTTTTTGTTCCTTCCTTGTCCACTAATCTCCTTTCTATTTATCAAATTACTCATGGGGGTCAAGGTAAAACAGTTGAGTTCACTCCAGATAGGGTGTACATAAGGGACTTGGAGACTAGGGATATTTTTTCCATTGGGATGATTGATCATGCATCTCGTGTATATTCCTTTTCTCATTTTTCTTCAGACGATGATAATGTTCCTTTGACTGCATCACACACTTCATTGAGTGTGAACCATGATAGTGAGGAGAAGTTTGGTCATCTACACCTTGGTATTCTAGAGACCAATGTTGAGCTTCCTACTCCTCCACCTCCTGCTCCTTCAGCCATTAATGCTTCTATTCAGCAGGATGATCATATTTTTTTAGATCTTGCTTTGTGGGATGAGTATTTGACAGGGATTTCTAACTTGTTCATAGAGTCTCATACTGCAGATTTGGAGGAAACACTTGAGTGGATTTCTCTCCTCTTTGATGACAGTTTCAGTACAACTGTTATCCCATCTACTTTGTCTTTGGAGATTGACATTCATGAGTCTCCTCCATCACTTGATTTGTCATGTTTCTTGGTTCAGTTTGACCTTGATTATGTTGTGTCTCATTCAAGCTTGGAGGATCTTCATCAGTTTTCAGAGGCATACATGAGCATTCATGCTTCCTCCTTTCAGTTGGACATGGAGTGGCTTCATCAACAGCTTATGGATTTGTTTCTTCCTAAGGGAAGATGTGTTGCTTGTAGACATTGGGTCATCTTTTATTTTCAGGCATTCTTCATCAGCTTTGGAGCTTCTTCATCATGGGGGGGATATCTTATCTCTCTACTTCCTTCTTATGGGGGGGTATTTGATTGTATATACATGATGCATGTTGTCCTTGGGGGGTATCATTGAGTTCTCCATACATCATGTTGTCTTGTTTGTTTTGTTTTGTTTTCTCTCTTTTGGAGAGGAGTTTTGTCCCACAGGGTTTTCTCCTTTTCTCCGCTTGTGAGAGATTGCATCATTTGCATTGTAAATGGGTACCTAACATGGCCTAGGAGCCGGGACCCATGGTCATAGTCTTTGCACAGTTTGCATAATAATCTTCTCCCTAAGTTGCACTTAAGGGGGGGTGTTGGTGTGAATAATTGTCTTGTACCTAGCTTATTCATTCACTAGGTAATTAGGGGACATATTCACATGGTTAAGTTTACTTAGGTAAAAGATTCCTTCTAGAAGGCTTAGTTGGGTTATCTAGAACTTATCTTATCTAGCTAGGATGCATCATTTCCTAGGTGATTAGGTTGTTGGTTGTCTCATGTCATAGGATCATGACATTTGTCAACATCATAATCATACCTATCTCTCAACCTTGCCCATATAAGCAAGGCATCTCATGTACATTTGTATTCAAGTAATCAAGCAATTAATCAATCTTGCATTGTGAAGCAAGCTTTCTTGCCATTCTCTCTCTTGTGGAAGTGGTTTTGGTCGCAACTGATCTTGGGGGTGTTGAGGAGTCACCATCAACTACTACAAAAAGTAGGATATGCATTAACGAGAAGTTTAGTAGACTTATGTGATTCAACATGTTTCTTCACCCAGGTTGGTTACTTGTCCTTTGAATGCTGAGACTCCATATTCTATTCAGGATGCTTCTTTGTGTAACTTTTGGTCTTCTACATGGTACCAAATTGTATCTCATAATTCCCCTTCTCACTTTCTCTCTTGGAATTCATTCTCGCACTGGAATGAGAGATTTTAGAGTCACCACCAAGGATACTAGGAAATATAAATTTATCACACTTTGGATTTGCACTCACAATCTCTAAGGATACTTTGAACATAAATTGACACAAGATGGAGGAATGAACCAAACTTTGAATGATAAAACTAGACTTGACTTATATGATGAAAATTTAAACCAATTGCTCTCCAAGTAGTGAATAACAATGAAAATATTGGACTCTAACTATACTAGATCTGAACTAGAGACTTTGGACTAGCAATTTCCCTAGTAGAATCACCAATCTATTGGTTAATTTTTTAGAACCAAACATGATCTCACTAAATTCCTATGAATTTGTCATAATTCAATGATAAGTGTTGTGTGGTATCACAACATGCTCGACAAATTGAAGACTTGGTGACCCCAAGAGAATTATAATACTTATGGTAGGTGTTGGCTAGTTGAAAAGATCACTACAAGTGAAAAGAAAAGAGAAATATTTTTGAAAAGTATGTCATAATGTAAGTGTTTCGGGTACTGGATACTGAGAACTAGGAATGTCAAAAATTGAAAAAGGTAATGCAAACATTGAGCAAAGTGTTCCAGTCCAATAGTCAAGGTCTAATAAAGATGGAAGTTTTGGTAAAACTGAAGTCCAAGAATATCATGGGTAAAGTTGAATACCATGTTTTGAGTACTGGGTAACAATGCAAATCAAAGTTTTAAAATTTTAAGGTTACCTAGGAAGTCTGATAGTTGGGTAACCCAATATATAAAAGGATAACTATGCAAGAATTTGTGATTTTCTTGAAGTGTGTTATTTATGATGGATTTATATGATAACAAATTAATGATGGTTTTATTCACATGAGAGTTTTTTATAAATTTTTATTTTAAAAAAAGGGATTTAATAGATGGAATTTGTGATTGTAGGAGAAGAAAATTGTGATGTAGAGTTTAGGTATGGACGATCAAGAAAATTTGAATCTTAGATAGAATCATATCCAAATCAGGTCGCATATGCTAGGAAGTTATATGCAGAGGGTTTTGAATCCATCAGAATACTAAGGATTCCAGTATTTCACATATGGCAACAAAAAGCGCCAACCTTGGAGGAATCTCATTCCTAAGAGTAGAAAGCATTAGGTAGAACCAAAGTGTACGAATAGGGTGATAAAATAATCATTCTAAATATATGGAAAGTTCCTACAAACTATCTTGATTCAAGTTATTTTCATAGCCAAAATAAGAAGATGAAAAATCTTAAGGTCTTCAATGTGTTGATGGAGGTTGAATTTTTTTGACTTCGGTTACAATTCTCTTACCAGTCACCACATTCCATGTTCCTTGATGTGAATTGTCCCTTGGATTTCCTCTCATGTATTTTTATTATCCTTCATGCGTCTTACTTTAATAATAGGCTAGCGAATATCTTTTTCAAGTTAAGTTCACAAATTGTGAATGTCGAAAGAGCCAAATTTTTTCTAAGTTTTGTTTTTTTCTCATTTTTTTTAATCATTCCGAACTAAAAACTTGTATGCACATAGAATTTAATAAATATCAAATCCAAAACTTCCATCTTTATTAGACCTATCTCATGTATTTTTGTAGATGGTTTTGTCATTTAAGTTGAACAATACTATATGTTGTGTTGTTTAAGGGTGCAAATAGAACCTACTTGATGTCCAAATGAGAACCCCCTTCTATAAAATCTTGCTCCATTTTATGCCTAGTTGTGAAGCAATCTAGTGAAGCATAAAGTAGTTTTCTTTGATTTGAATAAATTTTGGGGAATGCATGTAGAATAACTGAGAGAAATATTATTTTTCAATATTTTTATGCTTTATTTTAGATTAAATGTTTAAATTATTTAAAATATTCAAAAACATAGATAAATGAATAGAAATTTAGTGAAAATCATTCATTTTATATGAAATTGTTGAATGCTTCAAGCTAAATATACTTAAGTGATAACAAATTTATTTGAAATTAATGAAATAGTATTACAAATCTTTTGATTTCATGAGATTAGTTTATGATTGAACTTGAGATCTTGTATCAAATCCTTATGATTCTTAATGAAATTGGAGATTTTATTAATGAAAAAATGAATAACCATAGACCCCTTGAGATTAACAACAATGTCGCATTATACCCTTGAATGAACCTAGTAGGGTCAAAAATTGACTACTGAAGACTTGGGATTGAGCTAAGTCAAACTTTTCCTATAACATGGACACTCTGAAATTGCCCTATTTCAGTCTTTCAAGAAGATAGGTTCCTCATGATCTTCCTCTAGGGATTTTATCTCCACTTTTGGTGAGAGTGACATCGTCGTCAACAGGAACTGGCACTAGAAGACCAACCCATTTCATTTCATTTTGGGCTATCTTTTATTTTTTAATCCTTATCTCTTTGTTTTTCTTAGGAATCTATATTGGTTCTGGGTTTAAAAGGTAGCTTGTAAGGAAAAATTCTAATGCAAGCTAATATTTCAAAAATGGAAGTTGAAAACTTTAGAAAGTTCTTATCTAGAGGTTGCATCCTTTGAGTTTATTGATCTTTGGTAGGGTCATCGAGTGTAGAATTTATGATACAACTGATCACAGTGAGCTTGATTATGATTTTTTTTAACTAGGGTAAGTTTGGATATGTGTAAGGTCATTTAATTAATGAAATAAATTTTAACTTCTAGAAGAAAGGGACTGTTAATGAGAAATATGTTGAATTAGGAAAAGGAGTATAACCCTATGTTGATTCCACAAAGTTGGTTTACAATTTTTGAGAGATTTTGATTTTTGCTGAAATCAAATATTTTTAGAAAATATTATGATTTAAGCCTTTAAAAGTTCAATTTAAAGCATTCCAATTGAGGAGGGTTTGATCAAACCCCCTTAGATAGAACCCCACTAGTTTTAAACCATACCTATAACATAGTCTCCTTTACACCTATCAAAATGTTGATAAAAAACCACTCTTGATTTATCTTTTGGGGGATCAAATGAATTCATTTAAATTTTATTTTTTGTATGTATGTAGTCATTATATGCTTCCCAAAAAGTATAATTTTGAATAAATTTAATTTAATTATTCTATTTATTTCTTATTTCTTGTGAATGTAGGTTTTTCACTGAAAATCAAGCTCTTTGTTCTACACGTGGAAAAAATAAGATTATTAAATTTTTTTTGAAAAATATGAGTACATGAGATATTGAAGTCCTTGATCCAACAAAAAAAAAAAGAATTTCAATACATACAAAAGAAGTTATGTTTTATATAGTATGCCTACGTCTAAATTGTAATTGGTTCGACTTTGAAACTTGATTAAGGAAAAAATAGTCAATAAAACACCGTGAAACCAATTGGAAGCACTAGATATAATAGTTACAAATATAAATTAAAAAAAAAAAAAATTACCCTTCATTAAAAAAAAGTTGTGTTATACAGTGCGCATCACTCCTAAAAACGTTTACTAAAAAAAAAAAAATCGAAGGAGATGGAAAAAGAAGTGCAATTTGATTCAATTTTTTTTGAAAAAAATATATTTAGAATCTACAGATAAAATTTCACAATCACTAGTTTGCATCATCTTCAAATTCCTCATGGTTTAGCCACTATAGGTGCCTGAAAGTGAAGATTTAGTTAGAAAAAATCATTTCAGTGTCCAGTTTAGCCAAAAATTGTAAACCAGTATTGTTGGGTCACTGCCTAGTGGAATTGAAAATATTAAAAAATTAACTGATATATCAAAACAGGTTGATAATTGTAATTTTTATGAAGAAAATCCTAAGGTTTTGCAAGAAGATAGGCAAGAATGATGAGACTCAAAAATATTGCACCTAAGACAATGAAATGACATTGATGAGTCATCATTCTCTTCATATGTGTAAAATGTAAATGAAGAGAAGGATCAAGAAAATCGAGCAGGATATGCATGTTTTTTTTCCACAATTCAAAATTTACAAGCTAAAAAAGAAAATTTTCTTGATTTTATGCAAGATACAAAATATCAAGTTTTTTACTTTTTCTCTCTTTGATAACAATATAAATTGTGATATTGTTTGGTCTAACAAAGTTCAAAGTGAAGGAAAGACTCAAGACACAAAAATTTTTGGGAGAGAAGAAAATCGAGAAATGGACACAACTATACATGGAAGTGGATAGAGTAAAGAGGAAAATCATGAGTCAGTGCTAAATGAAGGTAGAGTAATGCCAAATAAGAGAAAGTGTGTTCAATCGACCTTTAATGAGATCTTTTTCATTTTCATAAATATGAGCCAAGTTATTGGTAAATACAACTTTGAATTTACATTTGTTAAACGTAGAAAATTTAAACAAATTCATTGTTGGAGTAGGACATTTAAAATTTTGTTAAGTGAATTTAAAGATAAACGTATTGTAATTCATACCAAAAAAACAATAGAAATAGTCATTGAACTCAAAATAAATTGCTTTATTAGGGTTAGTCATTTGTTAGATTATATTTTTGGTTAGTTAAGGTTAGTTTTCTTTTTGTAGGTTTTTTTTTGTTTTCATTTTGTTTTCTTTCTTTTTTTTGTTTGACCCTTTGCATTAGCAAATTTTTCTTAACTTGTCATACACATGGTAGAAAATTGAAACAATTGTAACATTTTCTTGTGAAATGGAAAATAATAAAACCACACACAGTAAATACATGCTTTAAAATGTATGACAAAGTTGTGTGTGTGTGTGTGTGTGTGTGTGTGTGTGTGTGTGTGTGTGTGTGCGTGCGTGTATAGGGTACGTGTAGGATCATCATGGAAAAAACAAGCCCTTAAGTGGCAAAAAATTTAGAAATATCAGAGTTAGATGACTTGACGTAAAAATTTGAATAAGTTATCTATATTATTTCAAAAATATGTAAGAATAGAATTTGTAGCAAATTAAATGTAGTTTCTAAACTACCAGGTTTTTTAAAAAATATTTGGTGAAAATTTGAAATTTCAATGCAATAGTACTTAGATTTTAGGGAAAAAATAATAAGTGGGTGTCTATCTAACAAACCTAATCACAATAAAATTATAATTTATTTTATAAGATTTTAGATATAAGTAGAGGACTCATGCTTTATGTGATGCATATTTTTTTGTAATTTTTTTCCAAGTAAATAATTTATTATGAAATTTTTATTACAACTTTTAAAAAATATAAAACATTGTATGTCTGACCACCTTAACTTGGTCAAAACCTCATGATTTTTTTTTTTCAACCTATAGTATGCGAAGCATAGAATGTGATTCATGTTTCGGATTCAAAAAAATGTGATACTATTTCAAAGCTATAGATGTTTTTCAACCAGCCTATCAATCAAGAGTTTAGTTGTAATTCAAATAGAAAATGAATAATAATTATTTATTAAATTCAAAGTAAAGCATAATTTATTTTGGAGGAAAGTTGATAATTTCCTTTAAAAACCCTTTTCATTTCATCAATTTTGGGTAAAAAAAGAGTCGTCGGCCACATGGGCCATCATATCACTTACATATCACCACTTTTTGGCCCATCATAATCCTATACATACCCTATATCATGTATATACATGAAAGTATCAAAATTATTGTTGTAAAAAGAGAAAAAGATCAAAAAAGAAAAAGATGGAGTTGAGCTATAGATACAAGTAGCCATTCAATCAATCTAGGATTTGTTTACCCATCAGGGATAAATACCCTACATAGGAAAGTTATAAGTGAACTTCAAAGTCAGGAGTATGGAGGTTAGTAAGAAATGGCTAGAGTGGAACCACTTTCCCATGTTCCAGGAATCAAGGAATATCAGATCCATGGAAGGGATTCCAATGGTCAAATGTGCAACAACAAAAAACAAGATCAAAATTCTCCAAATACTCAGGCTACACTATCCACTCTGTAGTTGAGTGAACATCTTCAATAGGAAGCTCAATAACTAGGAGTGATGCTACAAAGCAAGAAGCCATGTCAGATTAGAACTGGTAGTAAGCTTTGGATTCCACATATTGTTCCCCAAGGACTAAGCACAAGTTTGGCACAATGAAACTAGTAGTCTGAATGAAGAAAACCATTTCAATCCTTTGAGTCATGATACAACCCAAGAAAATATTCTGGTGGTGAGATCTAGTCAAGATAATTGAATTATCCATGACCTGGAAGCAAAGCGAAAAGAAAAATTAAGTTGGTATGGTAGCACACATCATCACCTGGAAATTTGAAAGAGATGATACATGCGCATTGAGGTGTATGAATTTAATGTAGAATAATGTGATCAGGCTTAAGTGTAATCATGACATTTTTAATCCATTAATGTGCTATAGCGCCATAAAATTAGAATTTCTAGCCAAGTATTTAGTAGTTGCCATAAAATTTGATTGGAAGCATGGTAATTGATGGTTCTAAATTTATATTTAATTTTGGTGATTACGTTCTTTGCTGCTAATTTTTAATTTATGCATATCTTATAACATATAGTGAGTTGCAGTTAGTTGGAATTTGGCATAAAAGTGGTAAATTTTAGCAAGAAATACACACCAATAGGGAATTATTAAATGAGTTTTTGGGAAGTAGTGAGATGATGAAGGGATTTGCATTGAATGAAAAATCAAAAGGTAACCTTTACTACCACTATAATTCCCAACCTAATAGTAGACTTCATTACTTACAAGTTGAAATCAGCTATCAATAAAATATTGAAAGAGTAAAAATGAGCTATCAATGAAATATCAAAAAAAAAAATTCAACTCTCTAGGCTATCCAAATATCTCTATCGAGGCTATAGATGTCTGGCTAGAAGTAGAGCTATGTTTGGGGGAATTACATAAGTAACCTTGTCAGGGCTATGGATGCTTGACTAGCAACAAGGCTCTATCCCTAGTTGGCTTTGGAGGATTACCATATTATGTAGTTCAACAATGTCAATGAACTGATTTTTTTCACTAAGTTCCCAAAAATTGGAATATTTCTAGATGAATTTTACTATTTTTATGTTATAATATAGGTAAAGGAAAAGATTTAGTATTTTAAAATATGCATAAATTATAATTTATGACTAGTAATTTAATCCCAATTTTTGGTTTAAATTTGGTTTTATTGGTTGTTGTAGACACTAAAAAATGTCCTAGGCTTGTGATTTGTAAATTTTCCATCATTTCCCCTTTTGTCTTTGATAATTAAATAATTTTAATTATTTAATTATTTTCTAAAGTCATAATTCTTCTATTAATCAAATAATTTTAATTATTTAATTACATCACTAATTAAGTCATTTTCTTTCTAAAATTAAATAAATTCTTATTTATTTAATTTTTATCCACTTTCCACTATAATTAAATAATTATTTTTAATTATTTAATTATTCATTAGCCTTTTCTTTAATAAATTAAATAAATTTTATTTATTTAATTTGGTCCACTCTTCAATTTTGAATTAAACCATTATTTAATTCAAAATGATTCCTTTTGTCACATTCTTCCATATTTAAATAATTATTTTAATTATTTAATTATTCATTGGCGACCTAAATTAAATAATTTTTATTATTTAATTTCTCCTATCACCTCATTATCCATGCCAATCTTATCCTCCACATCAAATCTTATCTCTTGATAGCTCATTTAATCCTAGTCCTTGATCGAATTATCTCATAATTCAATCTCAATGCTTCATCATTATCATTTTCCCTAATTTAGCCCTATCCCTATTTCATACTACAACTTTCAATCTTGTTCATTGATTAAGATATCTTATTGGCATCCAATCTCAACCATTCATTCAAAAATTTCTTTTCTATAAAATACCTTACCCTTCTCAGTTTCATTATCTACACATATTATGCAAGTACATGCTGCTAGTGTGAGACAACAATTTTCAATATTTTGCTAGTCACTTGTCATAGGCAAGATTATTGCACACTCAAATATGAGGGAAATTATCATATTCAAGAAAAATGGAGAAGTGTAATGCAGGTGAATCAATGATGTCATGAAAATTTGGTAATATATTTTTATGCTTTATGTCTTTATGCTAATTTGTGCTTCATTTTTTATTAGGGTTTGATTTATATACTTTATTGCATTAAGGGTATGTGCAGGATCATGATGGGTCAAAAAGTGGCAATATGAGGGGTATTGTGGCTAACGAATTTTTTTTACCCAAAATTGATGAAATGAAAAGGGTTTCTAAAGGAGATTATTATCTTTCCACCAATATAATTTATGCTTTACTTTGAATTTAATAAGTAATTATTATTCATTTTCTATTCAAATTATGACTAAATTCCTGATCGATAGACTGATTGGAAAACATTTATAGCTTTCAAATGGTATCACATTTTTTGAATCAAAAACATGTGTCACATTCTATGCTTCACATACTATAGGATTAAAAAAAAAGTGAATTTCATGAAGTTTTGACCAAGTTAAGGTGGTTAGACATATGAGCTTTTTATATTTTGAAAAAGTTGTAATAAAAAATTCATAATTAATTATTTACATGGAAAAAATTTACAAAAAAATATGCATCACATCAGGACATGAGTCCTCTACTTATATCTAAAATATTATCATGTTATTGAGGTTAGGTTGGTTAGACAAACACCTACTTCTTATTTTTTCCCTTAAATTTAAGTACTACTACATTGAAATTTCAAATTTTCATCAATTATATATATATATATATATATATATATATATATATATATATATATATATATATATATATATATATATATATATATATATATATATATATAAACCTAGTTGTTTAGAAACTACATTCAATTTTATATAAATTATATTCTTACATATTTTTTATATAATATAGATAACTTATTCAAATTTTTACTTGAAGTTGCCGAACTCTGATTTTTCTGATTTTTTTGCCACTTAAGGGCCTACTTTTTCCATGATGATCCTGCACATACCCTTAACCTTAATATTTCATTCCTAATTATATTGGTCAACCTAACAAATTTTGACAAATTTTGGAGTTGGATCCTTTTATTTGTAGGTTTTGTTAGCTTTTTGTTGGAGGTTTTGCATAATTTTGGGACAAAACCCTAGTTTTCAAATATTTGACTATATCTCTCAAAGGGTTGTGTATTTTCTCACATAATTTGTTTTATAGGTTTGGGACAATATCAAGAGCTTCTAGTCCAAAAATCATATTTTTGGAAGCTATTTTCAATTTTTTCAATTTTTATTTTATTTTTCCTGAAAAATCAATTATGAGAGAAAATTAGTGCATTTTTCATATATTTTTACATTTCTAGAAATCTCTCTAAATTCTAGTAGGGTTTAGTTATTAATGTTTTCAATTTGGATGAAAAATAAATAGATATTTAAAAATTAGGGTTTTATAAATATTTTCTTATAACACTCAAATAATTGTAGATATTTTCATAAACATTTTTCTACAGATTTGGGGTGATGTTAGGTGTCTTTAGTCAAAAAATAAGAATTTTTAGACCCATTGTGAATTTTTAATACTAATATTACTACTGGCTAACCTTCCAATATTAGTAATCAATTATCTTGTTATGGTTTTGGCTTTGTTGTTGGTTTTGTGAATATGTAGAAAAAAATAAAAACTTCAAAGGAAAAATTGGATCAAGCGGACAAAAAATTGGAGCTAAATAAAGTCCAGGTGCACACATTTCATCTTTCATCTCTAATCATTGCTTGTCAACACACTTCAATTTGGGGCTTAAAAAGAACAACTTATTTGATCACACATTTTGATTTTGGGGTCTAAAATCAATCTTCTTTGTTGTTGCATCATTGAAATTGGGCTTAAAAAGAACCTTTGTTTTGCATCACACATTTTGGATTTGGGGTAAAAATAACAAGTTCTTGCATTGTTTGCTTACACACATTTCATTTATAAAGGGAAATTAACAACTGTGAGTGTGAATCAAGAGTGTGTTTCCTCCAAAACACCTCACTTGGTTCACTTTTATCATACCCTTATTATGAGGCCTACTTGGAGCACACACCCCTCCAAGGGATGACCACAATCAAGGTGTGAATCCAAAGACACACCTCTTTGGGAGTTTAAATCTTGTCACTCTTGGCTAAGCCCCAAATAAATTTATACCTTTAGGAAGTGAAGGTGAAGGGTGGGTTACCACTTTCTCCTAGCCATCTGGTAGGATTTTACTCTAAAATTATACCTAGCCAACCTCGTGATAACTAGCTTGAGACCTAATTTTCCATACCCCACTTGACTAGTAATATGGATTTTTGATGTGTCTTCCACATGTGCTTGTTTAATAATCATCATTACATTCTTCAAATTTTAAAATTCAAACTTGATTATATGTCTTGTGTGATTGATTCATGTGTTTACGTGTGTGATCATTCATTTAAACATTTCCAAATCAAGCTAAACACCAAAAACATAAATAAAATTCAATCTCCAAGTTCTTCCAAAAAATTCATATCCAATCACTTTCATCCTAATCAACCTTCTTAGCCACATCATATCCACTTCATCCTAATCATATCCTAGTCATCATTCCTCATCATTCCACCTTGTCCTAATCACATCCTACTAACCATTCATTTGTCCTGTTGATCATCTTAATCAATCCAATTCATCCAATCATGTCATTCCCAATCATATTCAAGTCATCCCAATCCAATCCAAATCATATCCTTGTCATTATATACATCATATCTTAACTATCCTACTCATCATCCTAATCGATCAAGTCACCAAGTCTTATCATTCCACATAATTCCTGATTATTATATCCAAATAATTATCCTAATCATCATTTCACATTGATCTCATCCTACCCATTCCTAATCATATTCTAATCATATATTCATCATTTAACTTTCATTCTAACCATCAACCCTAATCATTCGTAATCATCCCAACATCATCACAAACCTAGTCCTAGACAATCAACACTTGTCAAAATGGACCTAATAATAAAAATTCCCAATTATAATCCTAATCCCAAGATCATAATTCAAGGAGGCCCTCTCCCTAGTTCAAATAATGAAACAAAACCAAAACCTAAATCATACTTCTAGGGGATCCTCCTTCCACCTCTAATGATGGCATGAACTATGTTGTATACCTTGGGGAATGAATTGACATGAAAGAACTTAAACACATGTGCGACACCATGCCCACATTAAAAAATAAAGTCCCGACATCCCAACTTCAAAAATTCCTTCAAACACTTCACCAAATACCCCAACCCCTAGACCACCAAACCATACAAATACTTCAACCCCTCTTCCAAATTTTTAAACAAATTAAATCACCTCAAATACAACACCTCCTAGCTCAAGCCACTCAATTCATTTCCACTTGTCAAATCCAACAACCACAACATCATCCCATATCCATTCATTATCAACCAATGTTGCCTCAACCTTATGTTTCATCCCCTTATACCTCATACCAATCTAATCCATCAACTTATTCTCATGTCAATTCCACATCAACCTATCAAGCCACATCACAACAAACACATTTGAATGTAAGTTCTACCTTGCAACAAGGAAAAACTTCCTCATGTTCTAATGAAATCATTGACAAGGGGAACACTAATCTAGGTCATGCACCCTATAAGTATATCATAACACTATCAAATCAAAATCCTATCCTAAAGCCACCATGTAATAGTCCTAATCCAATGGTCCCTACACTTTCCAACCCATTAAACCCTTCATTACCCTTACCATCCTCTAATCCACTTGCTTATATACATCAACTCCATGTCCTTAGTACAAACATTACAAAATTAAACATGTGGAGTTTCCCAAATCCACCAACCCACTCAATCCATTCACTACTCCATCCAATCAAAATCAAAACCCTAAGCCAACACCTTCCACCCCTACACCTATAGAGGATGTGACCCAAGGGATACAAGCAAGGAATCAATTATTTCCATTTCATTCAACACATATACTTGAACATACAAAATAGTCATCAAATATCATGCCAAATCCTTCAATCCAACCATTTCATCCACAAGCCCTTGAGCCAATTCAAGAGTCTCCCCTCATAAGTCCAAGTCACCCTCTATCATGCTCCTATGTTGTTAACCCTCAAGAACATGTCAAGTATCTCCATGAGAAATCCCCTTCCACCTCCATTGAAATAAGTCATGGGGTATGTCAAGAGCACAATCCTAATCATCAGGAAATATTACCCCCTCATCGACATTAAGATCAACATGCTCCTAATGATTTCTTTCATAACACACCTAATGTTATTCATGATCAAGCTCCCATCTTTGATCAAGATACCTTTTATAATCAAGAAGACAATGATGATCCTCTTAGCCAACTTTATGCATTCCATGGCACTGAAGAGATTGCCACTTCACCCATTCATTATGCACAAACATCCACTTCCCATGATGAGAGAAGTGGCTCTCGAGAAAACATAGGAGATCAAACCATTACCTTGGATCTTAGTGAAGACAATACTAATCAAGATCCTAATGATCTTTCCACATCTACCATCGATACTATTTCAAAACCACAATCATATCCACTTGGATTATCTACTTTCATCCATGATTTTTCCTCCTTAGGACATCAACAACCATTTTCAATCACTTCACCTACTTTTTCCAATAATCAACTCAAATCTAGTTTCCAAACTACACCTAGTTCTATAGTTAATTACATGCTCCAAAAATGAATTATCAAGGAAAAGGCTTAGGCCTTCTTGAACAAGGAATATTGGAGCCTATACATGTCAAAGTCCCTCCTCCATGCTCATATAGCCTTGGATACACACCCCAGGGTCAAGAACCTAATGATGTTGGTACTTCCTCTATCCATCCTAAGTCCACTTTCCACCACAAGCCTTATCATATTCCCAAAACATATGTTTCCATTCCACATCCATTATCCTACAAGTTTCAAAAGAATTGACCATACACCTTCCACCATCTGATTTACCTTGCTTCTTCTAAATCCGTATATCCCTCCATCCACTTTTCCACCATTTCTTCAAACAACTAATAGCCCAACCATTCATAAATACCCTAAATATCCTAATCATGATCAACAAATGCACACATTATGTAAACATAAAGCTTCCACTCATTCCATCCACCCCATGGGATTCAAAAATAAACATTTGGATTCCTCCTTTCATAACACCAAAAATCCTAAGGGTCCTAGTCCCTTAGGGTACAAATACAAGAAACTAAGGAAAACTCATTAAAAAATCTGCCCAGACCCATACCTCTAAAAGAAAAGTAAAAAAATAAAATGATATGGGTCCCTAAACAAAAATGCAAGTAAAATGAGGCATCCACCTCCCAAAACTCCCATCCATCCTCCTTATCCCTTCAAAATTGGCATTCCATACATAAATATCAAATTCCTCCATCCCACATCAAAATCAAAAATCATAAAAACACTAAGTCTATGTGGGTCCCTAAATTCTTACGTGATCCATCCACTAAACAAACATCACCATCACTTCCTACACCATCATCCTCTCAAAATATTCATTTTTTTTCATAGTGTGTGCAACTGTTGGTCATAATTCCTTTCCATACCTCCACCACCCCATCATTCAACTATTTTCTTACATATTTCGCTTACCTTATACCTATGGTTCATTCTTTTTCATAAAAATTCCACCCATCCTCCTTACATTAGTCCTACATAATCCACATTGTAATCCATTATGACACCTTTCATAATCCACTATCTACCTAATCCATCTCACTCTCATGCAATCACCCTACCAACCTCGATGAGCATAATGCAATTTGACATGGTCCATGTGATGATGTCACACTCTAATGGGACTATCACCTATCATGGAACTAGATGCTTGAGTCCCTCTCATCCATATTCCATCTCTTTTATTCAAAAAATTAAAAAAAAAAAGTAAAGAGAAATCCCTTTGTCCAACAGTGAAAACCTACTAAACAGGTGCCTTGGATAAGTACCATGATAAAAACCTGGCAAACATGCATCATGTGTAGATTGACATTCTATGTGACTTACACAAGGGAGCACAATGTCTCATCCAACCTAACATTTTCATCCTATCATTCCTTATCATATCCTACCATTTCCATGCTATATTACCATCCTTACCCACACCTACATAAACCTATCAAGTCCATTGCTTCTTTCTTCCTCCTTTTGATCTTGATAAAGATTGGGGGAAAAAAATTTGACACATGTTTTGGATGTCTCTTGGCATACCTTATCCCTTCCAAGAAACCCATTCATTATCCATATTATCATCATATTATCCTAAGCTTTGTCATGTCAAATCATAACTACAATGGGGCATGTTATTCCTATGCGACATAGTCCTTGAGATCACATCTTTTCTCTCTTATGCACATACATTCTATCCATTATTTCCTATTTATCCTACATACACCTAGACTTGGTCCTCCCCACTTTTCATTAATATATAGCACAAAGGATACACAAATTTTCATCCATTGACATTCCAAAATATCTCAAAAAATATTAAAAAAGGTAAAAATTCCTTAAAAAATGTAAAAAAATCAAAACATGTCAAAAACACAAAAACATCCAAGTAACACTCAAAAATCCAAAAAACAAAGTCAAATTTAGTCATTTCAATCAGTCCATGTCATTCTCAAACTACATTTCCTCTGCAACTAAATGTAGGCAAGGCCATCTATTGATGAGCCCCTAAGGTCACCTAGGTTAGTCCTTTAGGCTTTTTCACGTCAGTCACAGTAAATCAGCATTGTCCACAAAGACAACAAGTATCAACAATACATCATGAAAATGTCATGTATCAACAAGAAAACAAGTCGATGATGTCATTTAGTCAAACCAAATAAATTGTCAAAAAAATCAAATTGTCAACCAGTCAAATATATGTCTTATACAAGATATGTCCTTCCTCAAACTAGACATTTTCATCTAATCAAACATCATCATTTTCCTTATATAGGTGGTCACATAATCGAAACTAGACTTGATGTCTTATAGGACATGTTTCCCTCCTGAAACCAAGCATTTTCAGATAATCAACCCATCAATCACCTAAAAATAAAATAATCCTATTTTGGCAAGCACTTTGAATGGTCGTTGACCTTGTGGTTTGTTTCATCCTATATTTTTTTATTTCAATTTGTCTTTAAGTCAGGTTACTAGCTTCCTCAAGGATGTCCCATGAAGTATTTAGAGGAGTGATGATGTCTCTTGGATCTTTTATTTGATTGTTGTTTGTGGATTGTCTTGGCAAAAGGACTGGGGAAACTTGGCCTTTAGTATGAGCTAGGACATTCCTTGTCTGTGACTGCCTATTTTGTAAGTGGATGACCTTTCACACCTTGGTCTATGTCATACCATGGTGTTTGTTGTACATTTGTGCCATTTTACCACCTAATGATGATTAGTGTAGAGTCTTGTCTGGAAAAATGTTCAACTTTAAAGTTTTCTCCACTAACATCTATATCCTCCATGCTATCATTTCTTCTATGCCACTTATCTATTTTCCACTAATCCATTTTGAGAGAACAATCATGTTCTTTGAACCTGCATATCCTCTTGAAGGGGCATACCACAACCCTCCTTATCATCCTTCCTCATACTCTTTACACTAGAGCATGTTTTGATTGAATTTCTTTGACACAACACGATAAACTGCATTGTATCAAAGAGGGGCAAAATGTACACTAAAAATTGTCCCAAGCTTGCGATTTCTAAATTCTCCATCATTTCCCCTTTTGTCTTTGATAATTAAATAATTTAATTATTTAATTATTTTCTAAAGTCATAATTCTTCTATTAATTAAATAATTTTAATTATTTAATTAATTCATTTTTTATCTTTATTCCTCCCTGATTAATTGAAAATATTTTATTTATTTAATTAGGCCACTAATTAAGTCCTCTTCTTTCTAAAATTAAATAATTGTTTTTAATTATTTAATTATTCATCAGCCTTTTCTCTCCTAAATTAAATAAATTTTATTTATTTAATTTGGTCCTCTCTTGAATTTTGAATTAAATCATTATTTAGTTCAAAATGATTCCTTTTGTCACATTCCTCTATAATTAAATAATTATTTTAATTATTTAATTATTGATTGGCCACCTAAATTAAATAATTTTATTATTTAATTTCTCCTATCACCTCTTTATATGTGTCAAACTTATCTTCCACATCAAATATTATCTCTTGACATCTCATTTAATCCTATCCCTTGATTGAATTATCTCATAATTCAATCTCAACCCTTCATCCTTATCATTTTCCCTAATTTATCCCTAGGCCTATTTAATACTACAACTTTCAATCTTGGCCATTGATTAAGACATCTTATTGGAATTCAATCTCAACCATTCATTCAAATTTTTCTTTTCTATATATAATTTACCCTTGTCATTTTCATTATCTACACATATTATGAAAGTACATGCTGCTAGTGTGAGACAACAATCTTAAATATTTTTCTAGTCACTTGTCATATGCTTATTATTGCACTCTCAAATATGAGGGAAATTATCATATTCAAGCAAAATGGAGAAGTGAAATGGAGGTGAATCAATGATGGCATGAATATTTGGTAATATTGTTTTATGCCTTATGTCTTTGTGCTCATTTTTGCTTCATTGTTTATTAGGGATTGATTTATATCCTTTATTGCATTAACCTTAATATCTCATCCCTAATTACAGTTGCAATTTATTGTGTGGTCTCACAACATTCCCTAGGACTATAAGATTTGGGGAACCTAAGTGAAAAATAATTCTTATGGTAGGTGTTGGCTAGTTGAAAAGATCATCGGAAGTGAAAAGCAAAGAAAAATACTTTTTAAAAGTACTTTGTAAAGTAAGTGTTCTGGGTACTGGATACTGGTAACTAGGAATGTTAAAAAAGGAAAAAAGTAATGCAAGTGTTGTGAAAAGTGTTATGCTTTAGTTGTCAAGAGACAATAAAGATGGAAGTTCTGGTAAAACTAAAGTCCGAGAATATCATGGGTAAAGATGAACATTGGGTTTTGAGGACTAAGTAATGATGCAAATCAAATTTTTAAAATTTTAAGGTTACTTAAGAAGTTCGATAGTCTGATTAGATGGTTTATAAAAGGATAACTATGCAAGAATTTGTGATTTTCTTGAAGCATGTTATTTATGATGGATTTATATGATAACAAATTAATGATGGTTTTATTCATATAAGATTTTTTATAAAAGAAAAATTAAAGGGATTTAATAGGTGGAATTTGTGATTGCAGGAGAAGTAGATTATGATGGAGATTTTAGGTATGGATGGTCTGAAAATTTTGAATATCAGATAGAATAATATCCAAATCGGGCTGCATATTTTGGGAAGTTATATGCAAAGAATTTGAGTCCAGCGGAATACTAGGGATCACGGTATTTAAGATATGGTGACAAAAAGTGCCAACCTTTGAGCAAGATCATTCTCAAGAGTAGAAATCCTAAGGAAAAACCAAAGTGTAGGAATAGGATGATCAAGTAATCATTCTAAATATATGGAAAGTTCCTGCAAGCTATCTTGATTCAAGTTATTTTCCTTGTGAAAATAAGAAGATGAAAAACTTGAAGGACTTCAACATGCTGACATAGGTTGACTTTCATTGACTTCGGTTGCAATTCTCTTACCAGTCACCATATTCCACATGAATTGATGTGATTCATCCCTTGGTTTTCCTCTCATGTTTTCATCTTATCCTACCTATTTCTTACTTCTATAAAAGGCTAGGGGATATCTTTTTTTAATTTAAGTTCATAATTTGTGTATGTTGAAAGAGTCAAAACTTTTCTAAGTTGTGTTCTTTTTTTTTTTTTTTTGAATCATTCCAAACTAAAAACTTGTATGTGTAGTGTAGTTAAATGCATTCCCTTTCATTTTAACTCCTTTTTGGGCCCACCTAGCTTTATTTATCCTCATTTATGGCTTAATTGATCTTATTTTTCATCCACAAGCACTATAAATTACACTATTTTCTTGCTAATCTCGACATTCTCCAATCCATAAATGATAATTTAATGATTTCATTAGAATGTTCCTAATTTTTGGTCCAGGACTAAAATGCCACCTAGGGCATCTTTGTCCCCGAAAGGTCTCGATAACTTGATTTTAAGGAATCTTTATTGGGCCCCTTTTTCATGTCTATGCCCCAAGTTTTATGACTTGGGTCTAAGACACCACCTAGGGCATCTTAGTTTGTGAGTCATTTTTGGGATTTAATTTCAATTCTAGTGGGATTTAGCCTCCTAATTTATTTAATGAATTCATATGCCGGTTTGGTGTGATGTAATCTAGGGATATTAAGCATAAGTATAAATAAAAGGTTCCTTCTCTCATTTTCTCCTAACAAGCAATCTAAGCATCCAAATATTTTGTGAGATAATTCAAGAGCATTCTATCAATCATTTGAAGACATCATCAAGATTAAATCATCATATCAAAGAGCTTCTTGCATCATGTGTGTTGTTGTGCTAACATTTGTGATGTAGCATTTCAATTCAAGCAAGATCTATCAAGAATTCAAGATCCATATCCATTACAAATATTACAAACAAGTTTGGAGACTTTAAAAGAATTTGGTGAGTTGTATCATTACATGTTATTCATTCACCATTTCCTTCACTATTCTATTTCATTTGAAGGTTTAATTACCAACAAGAGGTTTGACCAAGGAAAACAACTATCCACTTTAACAAACAACCAGTTTTTCCCATATTGCATGTTTGTGATTGCAAATCTAGGTTTTAGACTTGAAGATCATTTAGAGTAAAAATTTGTAAAAGTGGAAAAGTTCCATTACAAAGTTTTCATCTTCGCGAAAACTCACCTAAAGGTTAAATCTGAAAGTTTCAGAACCTAAGATTGAAGGAGAAGCCAGTGCAGACCTTGGAGCCCAGGATTACATTCAAAGTATTCAAAAACTTGGAACTCGACTAATACGCCACCTTGGGCATCTTAGTCATCCCAAACATATTTTTAGAGATTTCTTTAGATCTAGTTCAAACATGTGAATATTTTGCATCTACCTCAAAAAATAGCAACGAGACTAATACACCATCTTAGGAATCTTTTTCCTCCCTAGCATTTCTGAATAACTTCTTTGTATTTTCAAAATCCTCACAACATCTCCAGACTTCTTAGGTACACACATCCTATATCCCTATTGCATAATTTCATCAATTGCATCTTTCATTTAGCTTTCATAACTAGATTTTGTAGGTTGAATGTTCATTTGTCTTTTCCAAGAATTTGCTTGGTGGTGAACCCCTTAAAGTTTAAGAACCCCCTCCTAGGCCCTCCTTGTTGAGAATTGGCTAACCTTGTGACGTTTTTATTCAATCCAATTCGGACTCCTAGGACATTATTGAATGAACTATGGAGAATAAGTGGACTTTTCCAACATATATATATATATATATATATATATATTTCTTTTCGGTTCATTTTGGTGAAACCAACCTTATTTAGCATTCATTTCTGATTTTGGAGTCGATTAAAGTCATAGATCTAGGTTTCATTAATTCTTTCTTTGCATCTTACATTAGTGAAAGTGCATCTAGGGTTTCTTGCATTTTGCATTAGTGAAATTGCATCTAGGGTTTCTTATCTTTGCTTTAGTGAAAGTGCATATAGGTTGCAATTTTACTTTCTTGCATCATTTCATTTCTTTCAAAGATTGAAAATTGCATTATTCATCATCTTAATTGCATTTAGAAATAAAATGTAGATTTTAGGACCTAATGGACTCTTTAACTCTTATAGGGTTTTTCACCCAAAAGGAGAGAGATTATATCCTAAAATGCTTATGTGACATTCAAATTAGGAAGTATGTAATGTAATATGATGTAAATGAACCAAAATAAATGAAATTGACTAATTAAGATGATCTAAAATGAATGCAAAAGTGCGATTTAATTGATGTTTGAAAACACACTATGATATGAAAACTACTATGAAATATGAAATTGAAAGAAATGTGCAGAACAAAAGGTACAAGGTCAAATCTAAGTGCACCTGGATGATGTGTGAGCTTTCTAGAATGTTTGGAATGCTGATGATTTTTATTTTATTTTCACAGTGGGACTCATTCGCCAAGGGTGGCGAATCAATCCTCCTACTATTGAAAAAGTGTTGGGAACTGATTTCTAATAGCTAGGAGCTGATTTCTAAAAAAATGTAGATTTTCATATTTTAGGTGGGACTCATTCTCTAGGTGTGGAAAATAAAAAGATAATACTACTACTCTAGATCCTACAATGTCTAAATATTAGGTTGTCAGGGTCAACTCTATAGAAAATAGGCTAAAAGTCACTCAAATTGTTTGAATAGATGATGGATTGATTTGAAAATCCTAGTTGACTTGAAATCCACTTTTCAACACCTTTAAACTTGTCAAATTTGCAAAACAAAGGTTGCAGAGACACATGCAAAGGGGAAATATGTTAGGGGTTTAGTGAATAGGAGTTTTCCTTGGTCAAACCCCACTTTGGTAATCGAACCCAATAGAAATGAATGAAATGCAAAGGAAATGATAAATGAATAAGATGAAAGTATTGCAAACTTACCACATCCTTGAATATGCAAATCTAAAGTGATGTCAATGGCTGCTCCGAAGTGATTGAAACTAATTGAATTGATGATGCAAGATGCTTGATTGCTTGAAGATTTCTTGAATTATGAATGCTTGAATGAGGAGATGTAAAATGAGGTTAAAATCACATATTTATACAAATATTGTGCCTTACTATCTGTCACACCTCATCGCAAGCTGACATGAAGTGAATTTGAGTAAATTCTTGAAAGAAATTTTGAAATATTTTGAATTTGGCACCAAGGAGGACTCATTCACCACCATTCGCGAATGAATCCCACCTAGGATCCAAAACCAAGTGTCGAGAAAAATCTTATGTTTAATGTTGTTTTTCAAGATAGGACACAAAAATACACTTAATATAAGCATATAAGGGAATAAAGAGACAAAATAAAGCATGAGAAGGGTGTAAATAGTGAAAGTATGCCTAGAAAAGCATGAAACGCATGAAATCTTGTTACAAGACTTTATAACACTTCAATATAGGACTTGTTGATGAATAAAAAGGTTTTTTTTAGGTGAATTGTATTAAATTTAGTCTAGAAGAATGTAGAAATGTCTTACAACACTTCAAAAAACCTTCACAATATGTTCTTTGAGTTTTAGCTCCAAAATAAGCATGTTCAAGCCAAGATTCATCATGAAATTAAAGCAACATAGTTCCAACACTATGAAACAAGAGCTAAAAGCGCATCTAAATGAAAAGGGTCCATTTTTTTATGGCACATTTAGCCCCCACTTTAGTGAGTGAAACTTTCTTTCTCACGCTAAAGTAGCCATGAACATCAAGAAGAGGGTTCGAATGCACTTACGTTAGTAAGATGGAATACAACAAACAAGAGGGATGATCAAGCCCCTAGGATGAAGATACCATGACAAACTGAACATAAGGACAAAGGAACACACAAGCATTGAAAATAATTTGAGTAAAGCTTTGATCATTAATCCAAATAGTTGTTAAAAGAGATCCAGGATAATTATTTGAAAAAGAAAGAATGTGTACTCACTCTATGGCCACAAAACTAGTTTTTTGTGGGGTGATAAGGACCAAAAAGTAAGATTCATATGCTAGTTGGTATGCACTCGCAAAAAAACAAAAAAGTGGCTATGGGGAAAATGCATGCCTCTAGTTGGGCTTCCCATGCAACCATGCCAAAGCTATACCCATTTGATAACTTTAACAAGATGCCACAAATCCAAAGAAAAATGAAAATGTTGGTTTAAGTTTCATAAAATATGATGGAACCATATGCATGCAAGCTATGTTATGCAAGGTGGCTAAAAAAATAAGACAACTCCATAGGCATGCAAGTTGTGTTATGCAAGGTGGATAAATAAGAATGTTATGTGTAATATGTTCAGAGGAGTCTTGTTCAATTTATGCAAGGTTAGTCACTTAGGGAACATTGTGTCTAATTTCTCCAAGAGAGGACCAATCAAAGAATAGTATATTCGCAACTTAGGGGATGTAGCACATCATAGGAAACCACCAAGAGGAATGCAATATGTTGAGATAGATCACACTTATGAAAGACATCACACCCAATGTCATCCACAAAGTAAAAAATGCATAACGTAAATGACAAGGCTTTGCTAAGAATGCAAATGAAATAATCGTAATGTATTACTCGCACTTTAAAGGAATTTCCACACATTGTTCTGTGAGAAATTACTTGAAATGTAATGCCCCGCCATGCAACCCTAGGGAAAGTTGTAATCTACTAGTCAAATGAAATATTTTTATTTTTGTTTAAGTTCAATTTACAAGTTCACTATGTATTTCCAACATTCCCTAAGGTTACGAGACTAAGTTTAATTCAACCCAAACAAGAAACATGAATTAAAACCATTACATATAATTGTTTAATAATTAATTGCACATACATTCCATACATGATAAAATTAAATCAGAGACATAAGAATTCCATGTGATCCCAATATTATACTTTACAATATGGTTACAACACTCATTCCCCAAATGAGATACTTCCAAAATATAAGTATTACAATTTCAACTTCCACCTCGATACAAAGAGGGGTATAAAATAACATTAATAACTGAAAGAATAAAGCATGAAGAACTAGATCCCATGAGTTCTCCAACTGGAAATCTCGTCCACATGAACAAAAGCCAACCTAACGGATTATGGTGCACGTTCCACCCAACCATGTGATACCCAAAGGCTCACCCCTCATGCTAGGAGATAGTAACAAGGATTCCTAGGAAAGACCTTCTACCTCTAGACATTGGCTACACAAAACTGATACGAAATAAATACAAGTACCACATCACATGAACTGAACGGCTATATGAACAACTCTAGTACAACTCTCACACCACTGACATAAGTCACATTGCTTCTGGACATAAAATAGATCGAGAATGTCACAAAGACCAATTACAAACTGTTGACTTAGAAAGAGTGTCATTACATAGCTCGTCAAGGGATATCCTCTGGGAATCTTCCTAGGCTCTAGCCCCCACCATGGGTTATCCTGGTGGCCTCTATCAAAATCCCGGCACCCATGCTCACTCATACGGAATCAAATACCTCTCGTGAAGACAAGATAGATGACCTTGCCATTCCAGGCCTTCTCATCTCATCCCAAGTCTAGACAAGCCCTTGGGTCCATGAGTGAGGCATAATTAATCTTGTTTAATGTTTGATGCAACCTAAGCTTCTAAAAGTTTATTATGTTATCACTGAATTAACCAACTTGCAAAGAGTTTCCCTGACACCACTTTGTGTGTCGGCCCCCATTGCAAGCCACTCCTCTAAGACAACTTGTGGAGTAAATCCACACTCAAGGGTACACAAGTGCGACCTAAGGAGAATGAATCCTATACAAGACCTCAAGTCCTCACATCCCATTCTCAATAACCAGGTTAAAGTTGGATATGATTTGATGCACTACCCAAAGAATCCAAAGGTTGACTATCAAAATGACAACCCAAAACAATAAACGAACCCTATCTGGAAAACTTCAAAACATTTACTCTATTTTCACAACATCGAGAAAGAACATTTCAACACTAGAAAATACTTCGAGCAATGAAATAAGCTAAAGTTAGGATTCCCTAAATCTAGTCAATCTCAATTTTCATTACTTGCATTTATCCAATCCACTACACCAAATTCATTTCACGATGTTGAAGTATTTAAAATAAACCAATCATTTACTCTAAGTTTCACAATTATATTCCATAATCAAAACATTTTGATAAATAACACATTTGATTAAAATTAAATCAATCACTTACTCTAAGTTTCACAATTATATTCATAATCAAAACATTTGATTAAAATCAATTAGTCCTTATTTCAACTTAGAATAAATTAATTAATTAAAACTCATCTATACCAAAAATACAATATACATTAAATATATAAATACCTAAAAGTATATATTCAATGTATATACTATGATATATTTATTTATTTAAATATTTAAATCTCATTGATAAAAATAGTTTAACCATACTAAATAATTTATTACATATATACATTATATATATAATATAATATATATATTACAAATATAATATATATATATATTATTATATAATATTTATAATATTAAATAATATTAAAAAAAAAAAATGAATTTAATTTTTTGCTCAAAAAGAGTGCCCTCATATGGGCGCGGGCACCTCCCATATGGGGAAGGGCACTGCCAACGTAGTCTCCCCCATATGGGGGGTGCTGTGTGGGCAGCGGTGCTACTTCGACACAGCACCTCCTAGGGGGGGTGCTGCATGGGAGCAACGCCTCCCATAAGGGCACATGGGGGGTGCAGGGCTTCAACCCTCCCCTCCACACCCAATAAAATTTTAAATCCCCAATTTGCATAAAAAGGAAATACATTTTTTTTAAAATGGTGAAATACAGGGCCAACCCCTGTGCATTTGAAAACCTTTTTTTTTTTTTTGAAACCAAAATATGAAATAAATCAAACATAGTATATTTATAAATATACTTGTGTGTATATATATATAATTCAATATATACATATATACATAGGTATATTTATAAATTTATATACCCATAACCTTATTTACAGTGATATTGTGCAAATGATCAGATCCCTAAGCAAACCCTTCATGCGCATCTTCGGCTGAGGTGGAATTTCCCTCTCAGTAGGGTTACCCTGAACCATGGGTTGTCTCTGTCCAAGGAGTGCTAATGCCTCCTCTAGAGCTCTACGTGCAGCCTAAATCCCTGGCAGATCTTGTTGCTGTCCTATACCCACTAAAACATTCTGAGATGCCTGATGCTCTTCCTGATCAAGTATAATAGGAACCTCATGAGGAGAGTCATACTGACTCTCACTGTGACCGCCTACACAGCCACGACCACGCCCTTTACCCTTTCCTCGTCTGGGAGGCATAATCCTGTTGTTTTCACCCCAAGTTTGAAGCCTTCAACAATGGTAATTTCAATCTCTCCTTCAACTCCAAAATCAGCCCCAGCAAAGCTCTCCACCAAAAAACAAAAACTCCCACAAAAAGAAATTTTCATTTCTTTACATAGGGCTTTCCCCAAATTTGACCAAAACCCTAAAATATCCCACCCACTAATTTTTAAAACAATTTACTTTCAAAATCCTATTACATACATTTCAAAATTTCATTTAATACCAAAAATCTCAAAGTTGCAAGAATATGTTTTATTCAAAATTTCCAAAATGTGAAATTTAAACACATTTCTATTTTTATTCTCATTTAACTTAAATATCTAATATGATTTCCATTTTTATTATAAATTTAAATCTACATATACAATAATGTAAAAATAACTATTTCATTTAATTTATCACCATTAACCTAGTCAATCAATAAACTAAAAATGATTTTATTAATTAAATCAAAATAACCAATAGAATAAATTGCATTTCAGCATTGAAACTAAATATGTTAAATCATCATTTAAACCATATCTACCATTTAATAACCATTAAAATAAGGAAAGAAATAGTTAACCAAAGAGGAAAGAACCAAATCAAACCCGCTAAACCCAACAACAAACTATGACTAGGGTGACGACTTGGCATGGAAAACCTAGCTACTATCTCCCAATCGATTACCATTGGTCAATGGACATGCTCAAACCTGTGAAGCCAGGTGGAGTTGATGTCCTATACCTATCAACCTGCGAGAAAAGAGTATGTCAAACATGCAATATACATATATATATATATAATAAGACACACCGTGAAGTGGAAATCTCAAAAATTGTAGGGCGCTCGCAAGTGAGTGATACAATCTCGTCCCCTTCACCAATACAGATTATAAAACTAACGAGTCTAACAACAACAATATAATTAAAGAATAACACATTTTAAATTAAATAATTGCTATGCTAATTCAAAACATGCCATAATGATAACATATAATTAAAATCCCATCACTTCAAAATATAATGTTTACATTGCTTAACAAATAGTGGTCAAAAGTAGCCAAGTATCAAAGTTAGAGTGCTAACAGAAGTGAAGCATACATAAAAACAATGATCGATCAAACAAGCAAAATGGAGGGGTGCTACATGAAACTAGAGAAGAAGAGAAAATGCAAAAAGAAAACAAGACACAAGAGCCAACCTAAAAATATCTATTCCAAGTCATATGTTTTGAGGGTAGGCTACATCTTGTCTAGGAAAAGAAAAGAAAGGAAGGGAGTTTCCCCTTAGAAGAGAAAGTACACCAAAAACATAAGGGATCTATGGATTTGGGGTCAGTATGTTTGTTGTTGTAGTATTTTGATTTAAAGAGCTCAAAACTGTCATCATTCCTCAAAGCACATAGAACTCGAAGAATGACACAAAGAGAGAAAAACCAAAGGAAAAAAAAAGTTTGTTTTGATTCAACATGGAAGAGACATTGTGCTCTTGATGCTTTGCATCACCCCTAAAAGGAAAACACAAGCAAAAAGACAAAAAGAAAAGTGAAAAATATTTTGGGTTAACATGAAGGAGACATTTCAGCCTCAATGCCTTATGTCATCCCCAAAAGGGAAAAAAAGAAAAAGAAAAGACAAACGAAAAAGGAAGGAGGTTTTTGGGTCAAAATGGAAGAGACAAAAGGTGTCTCAACACTTTACGTCATCCCCAAAAGGAAAACACAAAACCAAAATAAAAAGCCAAGGACCATTTGGGTCAACATGGAAGATACTTAGGGTGTCTCTATGCTTTGTGTCATCCCCAAAGGAAAACACAAAAAAAAAGTGAAAAGTAAAAGGGGTGAAAAATAGAATGGAGATACACATAGAAGTGTACAAAGAGAAGGAAACATCAAACACATGAAAATAAAAAGGAAAATGAATGTGAAGAAAAAACTAAGTAGGAAAATGCAAGTCATCTATCAAGTCATCCACCTCCCAATCATGTTCAGTGGAATGCAATGGTGATTGACTATCCAAAGGAGGAATCAAAAGTTCCAAAATAGGGGTTGTACCAAGTTCTTCACTTGTTGGAGAGGATATATCATTTAAGCTCATTGTAGATGAAAATACAGAGCTCAAATCATTCCTTATTGTTTCATCTATGTTAGCAATCATCACATCTCTATTGTCATAATCAAGATTAATAAGGACAGGAGGAAAAATATTATTTCTAAGGATGGGTGTATCAAGAGGGTGGGTTGTATGGGTTCATTTTGTTGCAATTGTTGGGTTGAAATCTCATGTGGTCTATCAAGATAGGAGGATGGTCATCTATTTATTCTATCAAGGGTAAAGATTGATTTTCATGATTGGTTTCTATGTGAGGAAGGAGATGACAAAAACACCAATGTTCCCAAGTAGCATGGTTCCCTTTAATTCTATGGTGGATTTGTTGAGGTGTAGGATCATATTGAGTTGGTATAGGTTTTTCTACTTCCAAAAGGGTAAGAGCAGGAGAAAATGAAGAGGAAGGATCAAATAGTTTCTCTTTCACTTTATATACTTTTTTAGTACGAGGGAGTGAGGCAAGAGTTATTTCTTGGTCTCTTGGTCATTTAGCTGATGGCTGGGAAGATTATTCAGAGGGTGTGATAGTTTTTTGAATATAAGATTCAAGTGTAGGTGGATGGAGATGTGTTACAAAGAGATAATTCAACAATCTTTTTAACTTTAAACTTTTGATAAGCAATGTAAAAGAAGTTTGTTCAAGGGGTGATAGGTTTGATGGGTGTAGCCCAAAAGGATTCTAATGAAGAGTTACCTTTGGAAAAAAAAGGATTAAAGCCACTATGGTGTACGGTGAATACCTAATTACCATGTAGAAACTTTAAGCACTTGTGAATGACTGATGGGACTACTTTCATTGAGCAAAGCAAAGGAAGGCCTAGCCACAAATGAATTGGTCAGAGTTTGGAATAATAGAAATGTTACCTTCAAAGTCTTAGGTCCTATCTATAAATGTAGCATGATTGATCCAATCATAAGGCATGCAAAACCATGATGTTTTTTAATCCATGTAGTCAGTGGATTATAGTTATCTTTATATAGATCATGTAATACTAGAAATTCTTCTATGATCACATTCTCACCACAAGAAGGATCTATTAATATTCCATTAGTAGGTTTATCATAGATTCTACCAGCTAGGTAGAGAGGGCCATCAAGAAGATTTGGTAGTATGTCTTAGCAAAATAATTAATATCAAGAGATTAAGTGGTTTGGCCCTTGTGAGGGATAACATCTATCATGGCGACAAGTTTATCCATAGGACTAGCTTGGGGAATAGGAGGAGGTGTGTTAGGTTGTTCATTGTGTGTATCAACAGTCATTACATCAAGCTTTGAAGGTTCACTAGCCTTGAGGAATGAGGTAGTGTGTTTAGGCATAGGGTTGGTTAATATTTGGAGATTTTGGTTAGGGGGTGAAACAAACTTATTGCCTTGATCATTAACACCCATGATGGTCAATTCACCCGAATCAATGAGGTCTTGAACTAGATGTTTAAGATACTTGCAATTTTTAGTGTCATGGCCATTTTGACGTTGAAAATGACAATAAGCATTAGGCTTGAAGGTAGGAGGTAGGTGTTGATTATGATCAAGTGGTAGAATAGGTGGTAAGGTAAGCATGAATTTTTTAATGAGTTGGTTCATCATCTTATGCAGGGTGTTAGGTAAAGGAGTGAAATGTTTGTTTGGATCACCATAATGACAAGGCACAACTATCTTAGAGGAATCCATTGAATTATGAACTTGTGAAGTTGGTTGTGGTTGAGATGGAGGAGGTGAACTAAATTTTAAGAAACCTCAATTCCATTTGCAAAAAAAAATTGTGTTGTTTTGGTGTTGATTGTTGTTTTTAGTTTTTTCAATTAAGCTAGAAGTGGATTTTGACTCATGACATGAAACGGAATTTTGATACTCATATAAGGTTGTACACAAATGCATGAATGAAGGTAATTTCATCATCGTGAGATTATATTGAAGGTTAATGTGAAAATTATCAATAAACATATTTTGTAGATGTGCATCTAGAATTTGTACATCAACTTGAGCATATAAGGATTGGTGATGAGAGATGAAATCAATTACTTTTTCATTAGTTTTTTTTCTACATCTCATAAGGTCAACCATTGTATTTTTAGGTGTCATGAGAACTAGAAAGTGATTAATGAAAGCCTCCACCAATTCATTAAATCAATGGATGTAATGATTAGGCATGTTGGAAAAGCATTTTAAGGTAGTATCTTTCAAGGTCCTTGGAAAGAGTTTTGCTAAAATTTTATCATCAAGGAAAAAATCACAACGCAAGGAAGTAAAAGAATTGACATGGTTGATAGGATCTCATTTTCCTCCATATTTCTCAAGCCTCGACATTTATATCCCTTGTGGCATCAGGGTATGTAATATTTCTAATGATAAAGGGATGATACAAACAAGATATGTGGGTGGAGTAGTTTGAGCTTGAATAATGGTGGCAAGTTGGTGATGCATGGATGAAATAGTGTTAAGGAGTTGTGTGATAAAGGGATCAAGATAATGGGGTTGAGGTGGAAGGGAAAAATGGGATGGAGTGTAGGTAATGTTAGGAGAAGTGGAAGGAATAGTAAGGGGCGGAAAAGTGGTGGAAGGAGGTTGCAATTCCAGTAGGAATGCTAGTGGAAATTGGGAAAGAAGTAGCAACATAATTGGCTTGATGTAAAGTTGTATGGACTTGGAGATTGGTGTAAGTTGGTATGGAAGCTATAGTTGAAGGAGGACTGAATTTGATATGTTCCTTGGGTGACAGGAATGTTTATTGATGGAGTATGGTAAGAGGCATGTTTATTTTAAATCTCATCTATTTGTTTTAGTAGTTGCAAGCCATCATCACTTTCAATTAAGCGATAAAGGTTCTTAAGCAAGTATAGTAGTGGTGGAAATGTTTTCAAGTGACAAGTCTTGTTGTAAATGTGAAAAATCCTCATGAATGATAATAACCTTTTCTTCAGAGAGAGACTTGTTTTGCTTGTCAACATGCATAGGATTTAAAGGGGAAGGCATGGAAGTGGTATTGTCAGGGCCTAATGCACCATTTTCCATACCAAGAGTAGGAGCTCATGAGACCCCAAGGTTCACAATGAAAGTACTATTGTGAGATGCCATGAGTCTAGAACTTCTTCTCACTAAAGTATTATCAATAGGGCACCAAACACTCACGCAAGTACCACAAAGGAAGGGTGGATGGAAATACAAGATATTATAAGAATGTAAAATGTAAATAACAGAAGATTTGCTAACCATAATAGAGATATGAATACAAGAAATAGAAATGTAGGAAAAAATGCTAAAAATAGTGCAAAATTAATGTCTAAAATATGCAGAGGGACGGATTTTCCCTGGGTGGCGAATGAGTCCTAGGATGCAATTTTTGTGTATTTTTCATAATTTTAAGAATGAATTAAATGCTCTTCAGAATTGAAAAATAGGCATAGAATGTAGTATTTCATATTTATTTTTTAATACAAGAATGAAAACAATATGATTTTTTCACTCATGCAAAATGAAAGATCCTAGAATGCAATAATCGATCCAATTCCCTAATTGAATGTTAATGAAAATTTAAACAAGGATGAAAGATATGAATGCAATTAGAAATTTAAAAATGTTCAAGATTCAGGTTCACCAAAATTAAACATAGATTTTAGGACCCAATGGACTCTCTAACTCTTATAGGGTTTTTCACCCAAAAGGAGAGAGATTAGATATTAAAATTCTTACTAGTTCAATCAAATTAGGATGTGTATGATGTGATGTGATGAAAATGGAGTGATCTAAGCATTGCTAGGCTATGAAATTGATCAAGCATGCATATAAAATCTAAGAATTATGATATGTTTGAAAACACATTATGAATTGCAACAACTATGAAAGATGAAGAAATAGGAAGAGATATGAAAAACAAAAAGAAATGGATGAAATCATAGTACACTTGGAGGAAGAATGATGTCACTAGCAGGTTATGAAATTTATTTGAAATTTTTTTTAATGACCATTTGGACTCATTCGCCAAGCATGGCGAATTAGTCTTGCTTCTGCTAAAATATTTTAGAAACCTATTTTTGATTGTTGAGGGTTGAAATCTCTGAAAATCAATTTTTAGGCCTATAGGTGGGACTCATTCACCATGGGTGGAAAATCATTCCACTTACAAAAATCTAGAAAATTAGATGAAGATTCTATGGATTTAGATATGTACTTTTGCCTCCTATAGGTCTCCACTTTTGAAATTGTTATATTCGGGTCTAAAAATGACTTTCTATTGATGATTTGACTTTAATGATAGGAGGATGACTAGAATAACTTTGACATGCAATATTCAATGATTCTAAAACTTCCAAAGGACCCAAATTTTCATATAAACAACACAAGAAAGAGAAATTATTGATTGTTAGGGTGTGGGGGTTTTATTTGGTTAAACACCGTTTAGGTAATTAAACCAAATTTATGAAATAATTAAATGAAGCATGTAATAATGGAATGAATTACCTTGAAATGATGATTTTTCTTGGATTTTTGTAGCAATACATGTAAAATCTATCCTTGAATGCTTTGGAATACTAACATAAAGACCTGTAATGGAGAAACCTTAAGTTGCTTGACTTGAGATAGAAAATAGAAGATGAATTGATAATGAGAGGTGTAATAATGAGATATGGTTGATAGATAGATATAAAATGAAGATAGAAACACTTATTTATAGTCAATTATGCCTTAGTACCTAATTATACTACATCACAAGCCGACATGAAGTGAATTTGAGCAAAATCCCAAAAGAAATTTTGAAATATTTTGAATTTGGGACCAATGGGGACTCATTTGCCACCCATGGAAAATGAGTTCCACCTAGGGCCCAAAACCAAGTGTTAGGAAAAATTTTATGTTTAATGTTGTTTGTCAGGATAGGACCCAAAAATACACTCAATGTAAGCATATGATGGCATAAAGAGACAAAATAAAGCATGTGAAGGGTGTAAATAGTGAAAATATGCCTAGAAAAGCATGAAATCTTGTTACAAGACTTTACAACACTTTAATATAGGACTTGTTGATGAATAAAAGGGTGTTTTTTAGGTGAATTGTATTCAATATTACCTTCAATTTCTTGTTCCTAGTTACTTTTTATTGCACTCATTTGCACATTTTTCTATTTCTAAACATCAAAATCTTTAATAGGAAATCTATAAACACTATAGAAATTCTATAATTTACCTTTTTTTAGAAAAAAACCTCTACTAGGACTAAAACTCCCTTCCTAGCATCTTAGTCGCTATTGAATTTCACTCTCTAATTTTTCAAGATCTGAAATTTCTTTTTTATGGTTTTGTGGGCTTCCTTCTATTTTTTGTTTTAGTTTCTAGAATTGTTGTTATTCTAATTTATTTTATTTCAAGTTTAATTCCAAGCATAGTATATTGTGTTCACTGAATTTTCTATGGTTTATCCCTTGTATGAGTTGTAGTACTTTGTGTCTTACTACTAATACTATGGTTACACAAAGTGTGAGACTCATGGCATCTCACGATAAAACGCTCATTGTGGATCCTAAGTTATCAAGCCCTTTTAATTCTAGTGTTGGAATTAGTTCACTAGGTATGGACCATACCTTTTACACCTATTTTTCTATGGCTACCTTACCTACAAGTGTTATTCCAAGTGTTAAAAAAATGGTTGATCATATCCCTCAAGATAACATAATGAAAATTTATGAGGACTTGGCTCATTTACAAGATAGCGTGAGTACTTAAAACATTTGCAACATTGTTATACCTACCATAAATAATATTCACCACATGATGGAAAGTGGTCAAGGATTGGAAGTTGTGCATAACCTAGCTCAAATCTTTGAAAAAACCTTCCTCCCACATCTAATGGTGCTCAAGCTTCAAACAATGTGCCAAACCAAGGATGAAATTAAATTCCTCCCTCTTTGACAATAACCTCAATTCCCACCTATACTAGTTCTCAAATGACCAAAAAAATGCAGCCAAATAGTAGCATCTCTCCTACCTCAAAAATTTCCACTAGTTCTCCTTATACCTATGTGGCATCCAATCTTATATCTCCTCCTATAAATAATTCATTCATTGGTCCTTCCAACACATACATACCACAACCATATTCATCTCCCTCACACACTACATGCAATGATCATCTCATCAATCATCTCTTACAAATTATTTCATCCATTCAACATCAAGTTTCCACCATAAATCAAAATAAAAATGGTCCACCTTCATACTATGTCAAGAGCAACCCACTATCCTTGGAGATATTGAGAACTCTAGTGCCACAAGGTATAGAGATCCCTAGATTTGAGAAATATGGAGAAAAGGGAGATCCTACTAATCATGTTAATGCTTTTACTACTTTTTGTAGTGACTTTATCCTTGAAGAAAAACTTTTGGCTAAAATTTTTCCTCTATCTTTGAAATACATTACCTTGGACTAGTTTTTTACATTACCGAATAACTCAATTCATTCATTCAATTAACTTGTTGAATAATTTATGAACCATTTCCAAGTGCACATGCTTCCTGAAATGACATTAGCTTATTTGATGAGATGCAAGAAAAATGAGGGTGAAAAATTTAGTGACTTTATTTCATGCTATCAATCGCTTTATTCCCAAATCAATGTAAAGATTCCTAATTCCCACCATCAAAATATGTTCATAGAAAATTTACAAAGCAAGATAAGGTATAAGCTCACCATGATGAAATTCACTTCCTTCATGCATTTATGCACTTCCCTTCGAGACTATCAAAATTTTGTAAGTAGTAGTGAACCAAAACCCAACCCTATCCATCATGAAAAGTCTGAAGCTTCAAATACAAACACTTACCAACCTTTCAAAAGACAAAATAAATTTTTCCTTCAACTAAATTCCATCTCTCAACCTACCCAACAAGTTGATACCCAAGTAGTTGCTATAAATAAGAGTAATCCTTATATCTTTAGGGATCTATAAAGGTAATTTACACCCTTACCTGACACACTCCACAATATTATGACATACCTCTTAAATAAAAACATGCTTACCTTACCTCCCATTCGACCCCTTGAACCTACCAAGCCTCTACCTCTTAACTTTAGACACAATTCCTATTGTGCTTATCACCAACAAAAAGGACATGATATGAAACATTGCAATTGTCTTAAACATATTGTGTAAGACCTCAATGATTCTAACCATATCCAAATTGTAGATGTGAATGAAAAAGGTAATAAGTTTGTAGCTCCTCCCAACCAAAACTTGCAAATATTTCCTAATCCCATGCCCAACCATAATATTTCATTTGTTAAGACTATTGAAACTAAGCCCAATGTGATGAATGTTGTCATAGATGATGGAAATATGAGCAATGATGAACAAAGTCCTATGGATAATGATGAAAACAGTCCTATGGATACTAATGAAAAAATTCCTATTGATAATGATAGGATTGATTGACATTAGGCCTCATAAACAACCAAACATTCACATTAATTCTCTTTAGAAGAAATAATTAATCATGCACCTGATGGTCCTCTTTATATAGCTAGCAGAATCAATAACAAGCCCACTCCTAGGATTTTAACTGATCCCATCTATAGAAAGAATGTTATCATAGGACTCTTATATTTTCATGAACTCACTCAAGATAGATATGATAATCCAAAAGCATGGATTAAAATTCATGATGGTTTTGTTTGTGCTACAATGAGCTTGATATCACTCCCATTAAAAGTAGGATTGAAGAAATAAAATGTATCATTCTATATCATATCTAATTTAGACAAATTTCATGTGAAGTTAGGCTACAAATGCCTTCACTCCTTGAATGTGGTCCCATCCATTGTCCATAAGTGCTTAAAGTTTCCATTTGGAAATTAAATATTCATAGTAAACCATAGTGGCTTTATATCCCCATCTTCTCAAGGAAATTTATCCTTATATTATTTTTGGCCTAAGCCTATGGAACCTATAAAACCTCATGAAGACTTCCTTTTCCTATCCTACTAAAAGTTCAAAGAAAAATGCATAGCCAAACTATCCCTTGAAAACTTTCCTCAATGCATTATTGAACATCCACCACCTAAAGAAAACAATGTTGAACCTAAAGCCTTTCTAACAAACCAAGACCCATCCATGAATAATCCCTTACCTATTTCCTACAAGAGACCTAGAGAAAACCAAGAAATTCCTAGTGTGCCTCCTAAGAAAATTTATAAAGGTAGAGAGAACGTGGTTGAGCAACCTTCCATGGTTTCTTCTGCTCTTCCCTCACAAGAAGAAAAGGAACCTATGATTAAGAAATCCGCTCCTACACAAACACAACTTGAAACCCATAGTAAGAGAAACCAAATTGCTAGATAGTGTAGGAATAGATGTTGTGCTATTGCTTGAAAGATGAATTATGCAAACAACATTGAAAATGACAATCTAAGCTTGAAAAAAGAAATAAATGATGACCCTCCTCTCTTACTAGAACAAGTAGAAGTTACTTATCCAACACAACAAGGACTAGAAACTTCTATGGATATTATCATTCATCCTCCTATTGTGGTTAACTTGGATGAGGATGTGGAAATAGCTAAAATATATGACTAAGTGTATCATTAATTGAATTTTTTTATTTTCCTCTTCAACGAGCTTAAATGATAACAACCATGGTGATCCTCCAAAACCAAGAGATTTGTCATGTGTTGAACCTAGTGATTCTCCTAGTACAACACTTGATGTGTTCCCTCTAGATAGTGATCTTCATTCTACATATACTAAAAAAGACTGGGATGTGGATGACCTGCTAGATGGTTGACTCACATGTGCTTTACTAGTCATTTATCTTGTTCTTTTAATTTTTCCTTTTTTCTTTCTTTTCACTTTTTCTTGCATGTGCGTAACGTGATCCCCTATCATGTTTTGTCTAATGTTTCTCTTTCTATGTGCATTCCTCTATTTGTACCTTTATTCTTCTATATGTTGTATACTTCTTCCTTTCCGTTGATATTTTATCGTTTCCTTTCATTTTCCTTTTCGGCTTATGTTTTCCTTTTGGGGATGATGCAAAGCATCGAGACATTCATGTCTCCTTCATGTTGACCTAGACGCTTTTACTTTTTATTTTGACTTTTCTTTTTCATTTGTCTTCTATTTTCCTTTTGGGGATGACACAAGGCATTGAGACACCCTATGTCTATTCCATGTTGACGAAAATGGGTTTTTTTTTTTTCAATCTCTTTGTGTCATTCTTCTAGTTCTATATGTATTTGGGGAATGATGATAGTTCTGAGCTCTCTAACATTATTGCAGCAAAGATAGATAATACTAACCTCGAATCAATAGAACCATTATTTGTTCTAGCGGGAAACCTTCTTTTTCATTTATAGTATTTTGGATGTACTTTAAAGTAATTTCTCAAAAAATGTCATTAGAAATTTCTTTAAAGTGGGTGCATAAATTGGCATTATTCTTGGTGTTATTTTTATTTCATTCGCATTTGTTTTCATGTTCCTTGATGTAATTTTCTTTCTTTATGCAATGTGTTATTCTTGTTGGTGGTCTCATTGGGTTTGAATCCCTTTGAGAGTGTGATATTTCCTTGTCCTCTCTTGGAAAAATTAGATATAATGCTCCCCAAGATGAGAATTTTCCCTTGTCCTCTCTTGGAAACAAGATGATACCTTTTGTGCTTTTCCTCTCTTAGAAGCATTGGGTATGATGTTCCCTAATATGATACCCTTGTATGTATCCTCTCTTAGAGACACTAAGCACAATATACCCTAATATTAGGAGCTTGCATGAATTTATAAAAATCCCTTTGAGCATCCCTCTTTGTTCTTGCATTTTTTTTTGTATGTTATTAAAGCCATGGAGGTATGTCTTTGATATGGTCTCTTGGGGATCACTTAGTTAACAACTGTCTTTACTAGCCCTACTCAGCATGCATTTTTGTACCTTATTAAATTCATGGAGGTATGTCTTTAATATGGTCCTCTGGGGCTCACCTAGTGAACAACTAGCTTCACTAGCCCTTGTGAGAATGCATTTTTGTACCTTATTAAAGTCATGGAGGTATGGCTTTGATATGGTCTCCTAGGGATCACCTAGTGGAAACCTAGATTCACTAGCCCTTGTGAGTGTGCATTTTTGTACCTTATTAAATTCATGGAGGTATGTCTTTGATATGGTCACCTAGGGCTCACCTAGTGGACACCTAGCTCCCACTAGCCGTTGTGAGTGTGTGTTTCATTTGCATAGTGGATAGCATGTTCCAATTGTAAACTGTTAGCCTAGACTCAGTCCATTGCCTTGGATGTCCAATCAAAGCTTGAGACATTGTAGTTTCCCTTCTTTCCTTTTCTTTTTCCTTTTTCCCATCTTTGATGGTGTATGTTTGTGACCTAATTATGACTTCATATATCATCAACATGCATTTTACTTTATGCTTATGTTGGTTCACCTTAGTATCTTAATCTTGGGAGCTTGGCCACCCTCTTGATTATTTTCATCCTCTCTTACTAGAATTTGTACATTTGAACCCCTCTTGATTGTGTGGTTGGTTAGTTTATTGTGAGTTTGAAGCAAATTCTTCTTCTCACTAAAGTGGGGGCTAAATTTAGTGTATTAAAATACATACTCTTGCATTTTAACACCTATTTGGGCTTTCCTTGCTTTATTTATCCTCATTTATGGCTTAATTGGTCCTGTCTTGCATCCACAAGCCCTATGAATCACATATTTTTCTTTCTAATACCAACATTCTCCAATGCATAAATTATAATTTAATGATTTCATCAAAGTGTTACTGATTTTTCGGTTGGGACTAAAATGCCACCTAGGGCATCTTTATCCCCCAAAGGTCTTGGGACCGTAATTTTGAGGAATCTTAATTGGGTTCCTTTTTGGTGTATGTTCCCCAAGTTTCTTGACTTGGGACTAAGACACAACCTAGTGTGTCTTAGTCCTCGAGTTATTTTCAGGATTTAATTTCAAATTTTGGCAAGATTTAGCCTCCTTAACTTAATGAATTCATATGCTAGCTTGATGTGATGTAATATTGGGATATTAAGCATAAGTATAAATACAAGGTTCCTTCACTCATTTTCTCCTAACAAGTAGTCTAAGCATCCAAGTCATTTGTGAGAGCATTCAAGAGCATTCTATCAAGATTCAAGCATCATATCAAAGAGCTTCTTGCAGCATGTGTGTTGTGCTAAAAATTTTGATGTATGGTTTTGATTCAAGGAAGCAATTCAAGCAAGATCTATCAAGCATTCAAGATCCACATCCAGTGCAACCATTGCACACAATTTTGTAGACTTTACAATGGTTTGGTGAGTTGTAGCATTGCATGTTGTTCATTCACCATTTTCTTCATTATTCTCTTTCATTTCAAGCTTTAATTAAAAATAAGGGGTTTGACCAAGGCAAAGCCCCATTAACTAACAAACAAGTTTTTCCCATCTTGCATATTTGTGATTGCAGATCTAGGTTGTAGACTTGAAGATCATTTGGAGTGCAAAATTGTAAAAGTTACAAAGTTACATTACAAAGATGTCATCTTCACAGAAACTCACCTAAAAGCCAAATCTAGAAGTTTTAGAACCTAAGATTAGGGGAGAGGCTAGTGCATACCTTGGAGCTCAAGATCCAATTAATTTTTTTTCAAAAATTTAGAATGGGACTAGTACACCACCTTGGGTGTCTTAGTCCTCTAGAGCATATTGTTTAGATATTCCTCCATATTTGGTTCCAACATTTGAAGATTCTATATCTGCCTTGAAAAAACAACAACGAAACTAATACACCATCCTTGGTATCTTTGTCCTCCCTAGCATTTTTGACAACTTTTTTGCATTTTTAGAATCCTCCCAACATCTCCAAACTTCCCAGGTACATGCATCCTATCTCCTTGTTGCATAATTTCATCATTTTCATCAATCATTTAGCTTGCATAACTAGGTTTTGTAGGTTGAATTCTCATTTTTATTTTCCAATATTATTCTTTGTGAACCACTTAATTTTTTCATAACCCCCTACTATTTCCTCCTCATTAAGAATTGACTTACCTTTCAAGATTGTTAGTAAATCCAAATAGGAATGCTAGGAAATTATTGAATTACATAACGAGAATAAGTGGACTTTTCCCACATATATACATACATACATACATACATATATATATATATATATATATATATATATATATATATATATATATATATATATATATAATTCTTTTTAGGTCAATATGCACATAGAACTTAATCATTATCGAAGAAAATATGATAGCTACCTATCTCATGTATTTTTTTAGCTAGTTTTGTTAGTTCAACCGAACAAGACTATATGCTATATCATTTAAGCATGCATAAAGAACCTACTTAGTTTCCAAACTAAAACCCCCTTCTTAAAAATATTACACAATTTTATGCCTAGTTGTGAAGCAATCTAGTGAAGTATAAAGTAGTTTGATTTGATTTGATTAACTCTTAAGACATGCATGGAGAATAATCGAGAGAAATTTTATTTTTAGTATATTTATGCATTTTTTTAGATTAGATGTTTAAATTCTTGAAAATGTTCCAAAAAATAGATGAATGAATGGAAATTTATTGAAAATATTTCATTTTATATGAAATTGTTGAATGCTTAAAGCAAATTCTACTTAAGTGATAGAAATTTTGTTTTAAATTCATGAAATATTACTGCAAATATTTTTATTTCATGAGATTATTTTATAATTGAATTGAAGATTCTATATCAAATGCTTATGATTCTTACCTAAATTGTTGATGTTCTTAATGAAAACAAGAATAACCATAGACCCTTGAGATTAACAACAATATCACATCATACCCTAGAGTGAACCTACTATGGTCAAGACCTTACTACCAGAGACTTTGGAATGAGCTAAGTCAATATTTTCCTATAATACAAACACCTGAAGGTTTCCTTGGTTTAGTCTTTCAAGAAGATAGGTTCCTCATGGTTTTCCTTTTGGGATTTTATCTGCATTGGTTGTACGAGTGACATTGTCATCAACAATAAGCAAAGGAAACAATTGGAAAATGAACATGTAAAGGATTGATAAACCCCTACTTCTATTCTTTAGGATCTTTCAAACCCAAGAGGGTGACTCAGACAATATTTATATGATGAGTTCTCATTCCATTTTATCAAGAAAATTGAAACAAAAAGATGTATACCCATTAGATGCACATAGAAAAAATTCCTTAAGGATTTGGCTGACCCTTTAACAAATTAGTATCTAAAGCTAAGAATGAATGGTACTTCCTACCATTTTACTGCAATTACAGGTATGTCGCAAATTGTAATTAAGGTTTGTGTTCTTTGTTAGGTATCAGCAGGCTCACTAACTTCAATGATAACCAAATAAAAGAACTAGTTCCTTATCTATGGGCAACAAAATTACACATTTAATAAATTTTAATACATCAGAAATGAAGAAAAAAACATTTAGAGAATATTATGCACTACTTTACAACAAACAAATCAATACATGGAGAAATAGAAACTTCTTAGTAATCCTTGGATTTCACTTAGAGATCTATGATATCATTAAATAAGAAATTATTTAGTTATTTGAACTAAAGAAGAAATGACATCACACATTCCATCAAAGTGATTGAAGACAAATAAAAGAACCTTGATCCTTTTATTCATAAATTGAAAGGTAAAATACAGAGGAGAGAAACTAATTCTATAACTCTCAATTATCCTTCACGTTCCATTGCTACTATAAAGCCATTATGCTCATTAAAAATATAAATATATTCCTAAGACTTAATGCTAATCTATTTCTCTATGCTTGAAAATACAAAAACAACTCTTACTTGATATCAAATTTTTATTAACCATCAAAATACCCCTGTAATTGGCCTTGAATTCCCATTTATAGAAAACATGGGAGCAACAAGCATCAGGAAAAATTATAATCAAAGTCACATTTTCATTTTGTATAAATTGTATTTCAATTTGAACATTCCCCAAACAGTTATATTTGAGCCTTTAAAAGTGGGGGGAAAGCATATAAGACAAAAATTTCTTCCATTTTCCAAAGAAGATGCACCTGCCTTCCAAGTTGCATCTTTCATTTGTTGCAACACCAAAATATCTTCTTCATGACCCAAAAGTATTATCCACGTGTAGTGACCAATCAAAAAGATTCTAAAAGAATGAAAAGAAATAGAAAGATATAAAATTGACCCATCCAAGTCAACATTTGTGCCACCAATTTCCATGTTGGGGAGGGAACAATAAATTTTAATACTTCAACAAAATCCTAATTTGTACTATGTTTAGGCTATGGATTGTTTCTCTCCTATTTGTTGATCACCATGGTTGTAGACTTCAAAAATTATACTTGTCACCCCATCATTGTAACTCAATCCCCTAGTACATCCAAGTATTTTCTCTTCTAGGCCTAGAATTCATCCTCAATAGGCCAACTAAATTTCATGACACTATCAACCTTTTTTCTATAAGGTGAATATTTGGTAACAACCTAATTAACTTCCCTATCAAACTATGGTAGAAAAATCTCTACATGGGACAACATATCCATGTTCCTCTTTAATGTACCCATATCATGCTCTTGATAAATTGGAGCATTGTGACTTGAAATGACATCATTAGTTTGCTTTCTCCACTCCTATAAGGTTTTTACGTTACCATCATACCTTAGAATATATGGGAGGAGGCCATGATTTGTTTCATGAAATTTTTTGACCAATTCCCTTATCTTGGTCTCAAAAGGCTCTATGTTTCCCCTTAACTCCTTAATTTCATTTACAATTTGAATGGTGAGCTTAAGCTTCTCAAGGGGGTCAATTTCTTGCTTGTCTCCAATAGACATCATTCTCAACCCTTGCAACCTAGGAATATAGGTCTCCATAAATGGAGTAACTTTCTTCTTATCATTGCTAAAATTATTTATAATAGAATTCATGGAGGAATAACCATCATGAATGTTGTTCAGTATGTTAATAAACCCTCTCTTTAACTGCTCCAATACTATAGTGACAATCTTCATATTATTGAAAAATATTTCTCTATCATGATTGACACACTTGTCTTTGTAATAACTTAGTTTCTTAAGCAACTCCTCCTTTCTAGAACCTTCCTCTATCTATGGTGCTTTTGATGTGTGTGTCTCTACCACTAAAATGGGAACAATTTCCATATTGTATGGTACAATTTCCCATGATGAACTTGTGGAAGGGTTATAATTAGTAGCTGCTAGTTCATGTGAAGCAGTGGGAGAGGTAGTTCACCAGTTGACTTTTTCTCTCTTGATTGAAAGTTTTTCAATTTCTCCCTCCATAATGTTATCTATGTTTTCATATGCATCTTTTGATGTTCAATCTTCCCATGATCAACCAACAAGTCATTGCACTGATTCCTAAACTACTCCTCTGTATTTATTGACTCCACTATGGATTTTGTGAACTGAGGAACATGCACTAACATATTTGTTACCTTAAGTGTTGATGTTTCTAACACTCTCTTTATTATTAAGCCTCTGCTATAGTCTAGTGTAAGCTCTATAATGTTAGGATTTCTTGTACTTGGAGATAAGGCCCTTATGGCCAATGCTTCCTACTACTCACTAAATGTGAATCCTTGCAATGAAATTGTAGCTTCCTCCTCTAAATTATAAAGAGGACTATCACACCCTTTTATAGTATCAAAGGTAATGGCAGAGGCTACTTCCCATTATGATAACAACAAAACACCAAATGTTCTTCCTTACCAACTTCATCTTCCTTCTACTATAGTCATTCCATGAAATTTTACTTTCATTTCCTTTAGGACCTATGCTTTAGTAGTTTCGTCAAGAAAATAGAGATAAAGACTTCTTTGCTTAGCCACAGTAGTAACATATTTGTCCTTCTTAGCTTTGGAGGAAAACTCCAAGAAAGCTTTGGATTTTATAAATGAATCATCATCCATAAATCTTGCACATGCTTCCATCCTGACATCATAATTAATGTTTATCCTAGTGAGGCCAGACTTGCTTAACCTTATACCAAATTGTTCCGGCACAATTACTGTTGGTGCATAAGGAATTCCCTATTGCATTTCTTTCTCAAATACATAAATTTCATCGACATATTCTTCATCATCATAATCCACCAAACCTATTTATGAAACATTTTTCCTCAGTGGTGGCTCTTTTGGTAGGGAAGTAAGTTGTGATGGGGCATCAACATCCACAATTTGTGGCCCAGTTTACCTCAAAGGAGATGGTGGTGGCATTTGTGGTAGTGGAGAAAAGGCTCTTTGCTCCTCTTGCTGAGAGGAAATGATAGATACATCATCCTTCTCCATTTTTTTCTTCCTCGTGAAAAACTTTATTTTTGTTGCTTAGGAGGCTAATCTATAGGCCTTTCCTCCATTACATGGATTTCCCATCCACCCTATTTCTCTTCTATTTGGGCTTTCCCCTTAAATCCTAAATCATCTTTTCACCTTCAAGGTGACCAACTACTATTTCAAAACAAGGGAACACATGTTACATTCTCTACATTATATTGGGAATTTGTACAAGAGCAATAAATTTAGGATCCTTTTCCCTTACCTTTCTTTTCATTTTGTTAAAGGAAATAATTTTTCCTTTATATCATATTGCTCCACAAGATCAAATATGTTCCTTATTATAGACTCAAGGTACTTGAAGATATGCTCAAATTTTGAACTTTTGTTCCTTAACTTTAATTAGGCTATGGAACCTTCAGGATCATGTTACTCTCTTTCCCCTTCTCTTTTTATGTGAAACATTTTGAGTATATCATTTATATTGTTCCCATCTCTATCAATCATTACAAAATTAGAGAAGGATGTGTATGAACTAAAGAATGTTCCTTTTCCCTCATCCTTCAAGTGCTTATTCTCCACACTTACCAACTGGTACATTACCTCAAGAAACCCAATTCCTTTTGGAAAACATCTAAGCAATAAGTGAGGTGAGACAATAGCACCATACACTCTCAAAACATTATATGTAGGATAAGGGATAATATCTCCCCAATTATGATCAACTCCCAATTCAGGCCTCCTATCCTTGGGTCTTAAAAGATCATGCAGGGCCTTCGAAATTCTTGGAAAATTCTTATCCAAAGCTATTCTCAACTCAGAGGAAAACAAATTCTCAAATATCACAAAATAAAAATTTATGTCATCTTTATCTCGGAGAGTGGTCCAACATTGGATTGACAATTCCAAATTACCCTCTACCCTATCTAGTGTAATATTCCTCCAAATTAGGGTGCACCCTTGAATAAAAACATGTACATGAGCAATGAATACCAATTGAACCTTACTCCCATGTCACCCTTTTTTACCTCTACCCGACCCTCATGAATTTTCACTACAAGAAACCCCGCATGATCATATATTGTGCAATATTCTAGGTGTTAGATGTGTGTCACCATATAGATCCATTACATGGGAATTATAGTGACCATTTTATATCTAATTATCTAAAAAATGGAGTAGAAAGCTCTTTAGAAGTAAGGGAAAAAATAATGAACAAGATAGGGCTCCTTATCAAATTGTCCCAATGTAACCTTATGACCATTAATCTTTGCTAGGTGCTTTTGCAATATATGGACCTTGAATGCATGTTTAGTTTTATCATATTCTTGCCTAAGAGCCTTTTCATTTATCTCAACCTGGTCCTCACTCCACTAAGTGATTTTGAAAACACAAGCAATCTCTTCCTTGGTGACTTTAACCATGTCAATTCTATCAAAATACCTCACAGTCGTAGTGACTAGGTCATAATTAATAGCTATTCCTTTTAAAAAATTAATATCCATGTATACATTCAACATAATCAACCTTCTCAAGTCGAGATTCCAAGGGTTACCCACTAGAACACCACAATTCCTATTTCCAAACCAGCCATAGAACAATTCCCACCTAGTACAGGGCGATTTGGCATCCCTAATAGCACTAAATTTTTCAGTCAAGCCATCAACTAAGTTTGTAGACCTTGAAGAGCAATTGATCCTTATATTTTTCATTGGATGAGGGTGGAAGCTGATCATCTAGGTATTTACTCAAAGGTATTTTGGAGGTAGAGGCTTCCTCCTTTGATGAGGATTCTTTCATTTTAGGATCCATGACTCAAAGGCTTTCATAAAATAGGGTTTTGGTAAATAAAACAACACTTATTGATCGAACAAGGGTTTGACACAAATTATAGCTATGCATTATTGACTAAATGATCTTAAATGAATCTAAAACCTTAAAATAAATGTAAAACAAAGATAACCCTAGTGACATAATGACAAAGAGAGTGTAATTGAGCAAGTCCCTAACAATTTCAAAGTTGGGATAGTATACCAACTTACTAGCTTGGCACGAGCTTGAAACCCTAACTCTGAATTTGAATAGGATTTAAAATGAAGTATGAGCTTCCTTGGATATGTGGAATTATTTTATCAATTCTCAAATTATGCTTTAAAGAAATTTTTAAAAACCTTACATTATCTTAATTTGGTAGCTCGACGTCCTATCTGCAATTATGGCTTGCTCGCATGAACAAAAATGGATCACTTTCCCTCAATTTCAACTTTAAATATTGTATTTTGTTATTGCAATGAAATGGAACAACCACTAATTCAGATTGAGTCAACTAAGTTTAAAAAATTTGACTGTAAACAATTGTTTCCATCATCCAACCAAAACCAGCCATGTGGAGCCACTTGCTAGTGATCTATAGCCTCCACCATCTCCTTTTCATCAAAGCATAAGGCCATGTGTTAGCTTCCCTAATCCTCCATGAATCTTAACTCGTGTGAAAATTTTATCACTGGGAGGATGAGGAATGATTGAGATTAAGGGTATGTGCAGGATCATGATGGGCCAAAAAGTGGCAATATAATGGGTATTTGTAGGGTATGTTTCTAATGACTTTTCTTTTTACCCAAATTTGATGAAATGAAAAGGGTTTTTAAAGGAGATTCTCATCTTTCCACCAATATAAATTATGCTTTAGTTTGAATTTAATAAATAATTATTATTCATTTTCTATTCAAATTACGACTAAATTCCTAATTGATAGGCTGATTGAAAAACATCTATATCTTTCAAATGGTATCATATTTTTTGAATCCAAAACATTTGTCACATTCTATGCTTCACATACTATAAGATTAGAAAAAGAAAAATTGAATTTCATGAAGTTTTGACCAACTTAAGGTTGTCAGACATACGAGTTTTTTATATTTTTTAAAAAGTTGTAATAAAAAACTCATAATTAATTATTTACTTGGAAAAAAATTACAAAAAAATATGCATCACATCGAGGCATGAATCCTCTACTTATATCTAAAATATTATAAAAAATATTATCATTTTATTCTAGTTAGGGTGGTCAGACAACCTACTTTTATTTTTCCTGAAATTTAAGTACCACTACATTGAAATTTCAAATTTTCACCAAGTAGATTTTCTTTTTTTAAAACAAACCTAGTAGTTTAGAAACGCCATTCAATTTGCTACAAATTCTATTATTACATATTTTTTAAATAATATAGATAACTTATTCAAATTTTTAAGTCAAGTTTCCTAATTCTAATTTTTTTGAATTTTTTGCCACTTAAGGGCCTATTTTTAACATAATGATCTTACACATACCCTTAAATATCCAAGCTTCAATATGTTCTTATCTTAACATGAGCTCACATGCCTATGCTCATAATCCTTAGGTATAATAGATGGATGCGATTAAAATATCCTTTGCTTATTACAATACATTCCTCTGAAAATCCTTTTAACAATAAGGACTTTAACATCTTCAATCTGTGGCAAAATATTTCATTAATTTTCTTCCATTTTATATTATTTTCTTCATAGCTCAGGCGATGCCATGCAACATTCTCTTGCTTCCCCATTAAAATATTGGAGGTAGAGGTGGGTCCCCCATAGGATGGCGGGGAGTGGTTAGGATTGATCCACATCACCCCTTCTCAACCACAATATCATCTAAATAGATATCCTTCCTTCTTCAAAGCCTATTGGGTCCCATGGATAGATGTCATCAACCCATTGCCCCATGACAATATTTAAATACAAAAAGAATTCAAACAAGGAAGTGAAGAACAACTAAGATGCAACTGTGTCACTTCATCACCACCATTCATGTACTAGACGTCTCACCACCTTCTAATTTTTTATCATCATTGGGCTTGTCCATGAAGAGATACATCGTGCTCACCCTCCATCCTATAATAGTATTTTAATGTGAAATGAAATCAAACAGGGGTGTAGGAATGGCCAAGATGTGCTCCAAGCAATCAAATGGTCCTCATAAAATAGTAAACCTGCACATGTCAATTGTTAGCTCATAAAAAGGGGCCATGACTAGGTGAGCAATGGTCACAAACATAAAACCTTAGGAAAAAACTTAGGACCTAAAAAAAATTGATGACCTTTCAACCACATAGTACAAAAGAAACATTTTTATTAAGACGATGGATAATGATAGGATTATTAGGATTATGGGGCCAATCAATAGAATGTGTTAATAGGCATAAGTCACAACTTGAATGACTGGGTATTGGCTACAGGAGGTCAATGAAAATTAGAACCATAGCAAGGGATGTATACTTGAGGTCATTTGATAAGGGTTTAAGAAACCTAAACCCTAAGGCATGATAATAAAAGACAACCCTAAGCCAGAGACATGAAACTAGCCAAAATTTGCAAAAAAAAAGAAGGGGGAACTTAAAGAATTTTATAAGGATTCGACTAGGTCCTCTTAATTGTGGTTAACTAGAGTAAATTATCCCCTTTAATTCAAATTTAATCCTTATTTTTGACACCTCCTGAAGATCTATCCCGACACCCATAATTCAAATTTCAAAATATTTAATTGGGAAAAATAAAAGTCCTAGAAATTGGTGCTCAGACCAATTCGCCCTAGGTGGTGAAGGGGTCGTCCCTCTATATGACCCCCCTTTATCAACATATTTCAAATGGGTTTTTAGTGATCTTTCATTCCTTGAAGGTTAGGTCCTGGAAAAAAAATTCAAGACCCATTCACCCTAGTTAGCAAATGGGTCCTCCCTTAATGAGGACCCCCTTTTTGAATTTCATTATACCAAGAATCTAATAATTTTTATCTATAGATCTGGTGTCAGGTTAAATTGATTGAATTCATGGTTAATCTCTTGATTTAGTATAAATAAGGGGTTAGTTCACATTGTTTTCATCTAGCAAGTTTATGAAGCATACTAGAAACTTTACAAGGGAATTATAGAGCATTCATGAGGAATTCAAAGACATTTCAAGGAAAACTATCAAGTGTTTATTGCAGAAATTCAAGATCATTCCATCATGTGTAGGGTTTAGTTCATTCATGCATGTTGTTGAGCTAAGAAAGTTGATGTAACATTGAGGATCTATTGCAAGAATTTTTTACATCTATTCAAGGATCAAGATCTATGTTCTTCATGGCCACTACATGTTAGTTTGCAAATTTACATTACAAGACATCATCCAAGGTATCAACATTGCATCATTTCATGTTCATGCTTCAATTTCATTATTTCATCATTTGGTTTAATTACCTAAAAGGGATTTTACAAAGAAAATCCATATTCACAAATAATCAACAAGCTTTCCTTCCCTTGAGTGTGTGCTAGCAGATTTATAGGTTGAAGATCAAGTGGAGAAAAAATTAGAAGCAAAATTTTCAAAGTTGTCAAGTTGTCAAATTGACCTTCAAAGTGAAAGAACAAAGAATTGAAGCTACAAAATTTTGTATAGGTCTTCAAGAGCTGAAAACTAGGAATATGAGAGTGCAAAAATTAAGGAAAATAAGCCATATCTTAGTTTCAGAAATCCTAACAAGGAATCATTCACCACTAAAGGCGAATGACTCCTCTGTGCCCTAAAAATAGGCTTCTTGCAGCAAGGTACACACCTCCTTCAGCTCTAAAAACTCCCCTCATAGTTTCTATAATAGTTAGGATTGAATTCTAATTATTATTTGCATCATATCTTGCACATAATTGCATCTTTTAATAGTTGAAAGTAGTGATTCATCATTTTGATCAATTCATATTTATGCAAACCCCCTTTTCACCTATTAAACATTTTGATTGACCTGACGTACTGAATAGTGAAATTTCCCAATTTTTGAAGTCTTTTCATCCTCGGTTATATCTTGCATTAATTTTCATTGAATTAAGATATCATTTAGGGATTCTTGAATTGAATTTAGAATTGCATCTCATTTAGGGTTTATATTTGTATTATTTTGCATCTCTCTAAACCTAAAAAGTACTAAAACAAATCAATCATTGTGCATCTCATTTATACCTCATTTATTTGCATTTGAAAATCAAAACAAAATTGTTTTTCAACATAAGTCCTTCCATTCATCTTTTCATTGAATTTTCACATTGCATTTATGGAAAATTTGAAACTAAAACTCATTGAATCAAACATGGAACACAAAGGCATTACTAAAAGCCTACAAATCATTAAAAATAAGTTTAAAAATACATCATGAGGACCCATTCATCCTTACTAGAAATGATTCCCCAGTTAGGTCAAAGTTGAACGTTTTGGCATTTGGAAATACATTATAAATTAACCTAAAATCTAGAAAAAACATCTCAAAAAAAATTAACCAAGACCCATTCACCCTTAGTAGCAAATGAGTCGCTGTTAGCTACTAATATGCAGTTTTTGGACATTAAAATCTTAGTTTTATGGTTTTATTTGGTCTTGTTACTTTCCTATTTTGGTTTCTTTATTTTATTTTTCATCAAATTCATTGCATTTATCTTAAATTGCTTCATTTTAGTACATTCTTAAAATTTAAAATTGTATCTATAACACTTCATTTTTAGTTTATTGCATTCCTTAGAATCTATAAATTGTATTTCATTCAAGGTTGTTGAGTTACCTCTTTCCATTTAGGGTTTGTACACTAGGGTTGTAAAACTTTAATGAGATTTACAAGTTGGTGTCCTATTCATAATAGTATTATAAGACATAGTTTGAGGCTCATGTCATCCTACAATATCTCACTCATCATGGATCTTGGGTTTTTTTACTCTCTTTTTGATAGTGTTGAAATTCAACCCTCCATGGATCATAGTTTGTATAATTCATTACCCATGACTTCACTTCCTACAATCAATGTGCTTAATGTTACCAATTCCATCCCTATAATTCCTAGTTCCACTCAATCTTTGGGGTACACCCTAAGCCTAGGTGGAATTCCAATTCCATCCTCAATGATACCAATGTCCATTCCTACATACACTACTACACAACCCACAAAAAACCTTCAACCCATAACTCTTCAACCCACAACAACCTTCCAACCTACAACAATCTTCCAACCTACTGCAACCATTCAACAAACCACAACACTCATACCCACTATCACTATGTATACTTCCTTAAGTATTGCTACGTGAATTCCTTCCACCTTTATGCCTTTGAATACAATAATTCCTCAACAATCAACCTCCACCAACCTACAATTCATTAGTACTCTGCATACATTATACTACACCACCTTATTCCCCTCAATCTTACAACCAAAATGATCCTCTGATTAACTCCATTTTCCAAACTCTGACATCCCTTCAACAAAAATTGGCAACATTACAATAGAACAACAATAGTCAACCTTTACAACATATAAATTCTAGCCTAGTTTCCTTTTTAATTATTAAGAGCACAAATGACACAAGGTATACAAGTACCTTGATTTGAGAAATATGGTGGGAAGGAGATCATGTTAGCCACGTTTCCACCTTCGCAACCTTATGTAGTGATTTAATCTTTGAAGATAAACTTTTGGCTAAGTTATTTCCTAGGCCCTTGAAGGATATTGCTTTAGAATGGTTCTCCTCTTTTCCAAACAATTCAATTGTTCATTCATTGAACTTATTGATTCATTTTACAACCAATTCCATATTCACATGGGTCCTAAGAGGACATCTACTAGTTTAATGACATGCAAAAAAAAAAGAGGAGTAGAAAGTGACTGACATCATAGAAAGATATCAAACACTTTATTCACATCTAAACATTTAAATTCTTGACACTAACCTTCAATGAATTTTCATTTCCAACTTACAAGATAAAATCTAAATAAAAATTTAAATGTTGGTATTTCCATCCTTCACACAGTTGTGCACAACCCTTTGTGATTATCAAAACTCAACTTGTGGATGTGATGTGAAAAATCCCCGTAGTCTTATTGAAAAATATGAATCCACAACTCAAAAAAATTATCATCCTTTCAAGAAGCAAAGTAAGGGATTTTTACAACTAAATTCAACTCAAACATGTCAAAAAAATAATAAAGTATCTATTATCAAGATGGCAACTTCTTTCAAGGAACGAGAGAGAGAGTTCACTACTTTACCCAATACCCTTCATAATATCATGTTACAACTTATTGGAAAGAACATGCATACCTTACCTCTTATTAGAGAGCATTATCCTAATATACCATTGCCTAAATGCTTTAAAAAAAAATACTTATTATCATTACCATAGACAAAATGAGCATGGTATAGAATATTGTAAGCATATTAAACATATCGTGCAAGGCCTTATTGATAATAATCAATTTCAAATTGGAGGTTCTTATGATCAAGGTAATAAGTCTTTAGCCCCTCCTAATCAAAATTTATAAAACTTTAAAAATCCCATGCCTAAGCACAATATTTCATTTGTCAAAGCTAGTGAAACTAAGAATGATGTGATGAATGTAGACACAAATGATGAACATACAAAAGATTTCAGTGAGGAAAAAATGATTAAAGTGGTAGGATTTATCAAAGCTATACCTCACAAGGGCTCAACAAAAATCCTCTTGACATTTATTTCTCACAAAATGACATATTTAAACATGCACATGATGGTCCTCTTTACATAGCTGATCGAATCAATGACAAGCCCACTAATGGGATATTGATTGATCCCATCTATGGAGAGAATGTGATCATTAAAAAATTCTTATATGTGCATGAACTATATTGAGAAAAATATAGCAAACCGAAAGCATGGATCAAGATGCATAATGGGTTTGATTTCCCTACAATTGGCTTAATAAATCTCCCTTTAAAAGTTGGACAAAAAACATTAAATGTATCATTCTCCATAATTCTACAATTGAACCAATTTTCTGTGAAGCTAGGATATCCATGCCTTCACTCCATGGAAGCAATCCCTTCAGTTGTGCATAAATTTCTAAAGTTTCCATTTGGCAATGACATCTTTACTGTGTAACATAGTGGATTCAATCCTGCATCAACCCAAGGGAATTTTTCATTAGATTTTGCTCAATATCTTGAATACTAAGAGGGGAGTTAATCAATATTCCATAAAACCATTCAAATAAAATCCAACTAAATATTATCTCAATTTTGATTGAATTAGCAATAGAGAACATAGAAACAAATCAATGCATCAACACACATGAACACCAGGATTTTTACATGGAAAACCCAAAATGGTAAAAACCATGGTGAGGATTCACTCACAATATATTATATTCAGATACCATATAATATAGGGCTCACTATAAATAACTAACTATCCTTTGAAAGGATCACAACTTGAATACAAAATATGGCTAACTAACAAGATATAAAGATTGTGGCTCACTGAAAAAAGTTTGAACTAATAGAAAACACCTTCACTATGCAAGGTTCAATTCCAATGAAGCTCTAAATAAGAAGTATTACCTCTCATATTAATCGCTCAACAATTTTGTTATGATCCTCAACTAATAAAGCATTTAGGCTTACATCTTCACATTTCCCTTGATCCTCTTCATAATTTTCTACATCTCTCTCTTTCTTCTCCTTCCATATTCACACCTTCACACTTCCTCTCTTTACTTTTCCTCCTAAAAGAATATTATATATATATACAAGTATACCTCATTCATAAATTAGGTCGGCCTAATTAGATGAAAGAAAAATAATCAAAACACTCTTTTGAGCACCATATATGATTAAAAAATAAATGTCCATGTAGAGCATTATATCAAGTTGGCTAACATACATAAAGTATAAATAGTCTCCTTAGTGTATTGCATACGTTTGTTTAGCCAAGACTAGGACTTAATCCACAAAAACTCCAAACCAACATACAATCCTCAAAGAAAACACCTTCTAGATCTAATATTACATCAAATTCTCATCATACAACCATCATAGAGACTACCATTAGAACTACAACATTAGAATGTTCTCCTTAAGAAAATGTAGAGTTTTCCACACTAATATGTTGAGCACAGAAACAATAGTAGAATACAAAGCTAAAATCTGTTAGTGACAACTTTATGCTCACAAACCAAAACTTCTCAAGATCTAGGATATAGCTATATGAATGAGACATGATAATATGGTTGAGAGATTAGAGTCATATCTTTTCTTCTGGTGAAGTCCAAACTCAAAAACCATCAGACTTGTTCATCATAAAAGAACACTACCGATAGAGAACAATTTTTAGTTAACTAAGTAAGCTTCCTATATAGTTGTCACCTTGTTGAAATCAATGACAACATAGGAATAGTAGACACAATCCATCTATACTTCATTCTCATGTTGCAAGGCTCCATAATTCCATAAATCCCATCCTTTGTCATTGATGGCAACATGCATGTCAAAAAAAACATTTCTCCAATATAAGGCAACTAAATACTCCCCCTATCAAAACTATTCTTGTCAAAAAATGTTTTTCCCCTATATATTTCAATCTCTCCCCCTACAACATCAATGGAAAAGGATGGGGTCTGGTATATATATGTATGCATCAAGACTTAACAAGGGCATGTGTAGGATCATCATGGAAAAAATAGGCCCTTAAGTGGTAAAAAATTCAAAAAAATCAGAGTTAGGCAACTTGACGTAAAAAATTGAATAAGTTAGCTATATTATTTCAAAAATGTGTAAGAATAGAATATGTAGCAAAATGAATGTAGTTTCTAAACTACTAGGTTTTTTTTTTTTTTTTTAAAGAAAATCTATTTGGTGAAAATTTGAAATTTCAATGCAATAGTACTTAAATTTTAGGGAAAAAATAAGTGTGTCTTTCTGACCACCCTAACCACAATAAAATAATAATGTTTTTTTATAAGATTTTAGATATAGATAGAGGACCCATGTCTCAATGTGATGCATATTTTTTGTAATTTTTTTCCAAGTATATAATTAATTATGATTTTTTTATTACAACTTTTCAAAAATATAAAAAACTTGTATGTCTGACCACCTTAACTTTGTCAAAACTTCATGAAATTCAATTTTTCTTTTTTTAATCCTATATCATGTGAAGCATAGAATGTGGTGCATGTTTTGGATTCAAAAATTGTGATAGTGTTTGAAAGCTATAGATGTTTGTCAATCAACCTATTAATTAGGACTTTAGTCGTAATTCAAATAGAAAATATATAATAGTTATTTATTAAATTCAAAATAAGGAATATTTTATTTTGGTGGAAAGCTAAGAATATCCTTTAAAAACCCTTTTCATTTCATGAATTTTGGGTTAAAAAAAAGCCGTCAACCACATACCCTATATACACCCATCATATTGCCACTTTTTGGCCCACCATGATCCTACACATACCCACAAAAAAGATAGGAATAGAAAGAGTTGAATCAACTTGAAATTGAGAAACCTTTGAGATTCTCCAGGGTGCCCTTCCATGAAGCTTTTCCTTCTTCCCATGCACCTTTTTCAATTAAAAGAGTCTTGTGTAATAGTTCAAGATTAGTCAAGGACTCTATACCATCTACTAAAGTATTGGGGCTAAGATTAATCTATGATAAATTATCAATACTGTCAAGAGCACTAGATACAAGAATGGGACTGAGTTTAATCACTTATGTTATTTCATTTTGCAAGGAAAATAATTTATCCCAAACTTGCACAATGTAGTCCATCATCTCTAATTATCTATATCTTCTTCCAATCTATACATATTTGCATGAGTGCTCATTAGGATTTCACTATTCCTTATCTCATATCTTATCTGCAGTGTACTTCTAGACCAATTTAGGTAGAAAGAAAGAAGCTTTTGATCCTCTTCCTCAAAAACCTGTACACTCTCCAATTCCTTCATTACTCTACATTGTGAATTTGAACATTTCTTTTTTCTATCTTCTAGATTTTCTTTTGCAAGCCTGATTCCAACATGCACTTCTAATCTGGAGATATAGATCTTAAAAAAATTAATCATTTTTTAAATATTTTTCACAATTGAATAGATGAATCAAAATTGGCACTAGGAATTACCATATGTAATTATTTCAAATCTCCTTGAATTTTTATGCTTTCATGCTCATGTTGATCTCTCTTTGGTTCACTTCCATTTCTAACTTCCTGTTTGACAACACCCTTTCTCTTCTTCCCTATTTTGGTTGCACTATTGAAAGTACCTTCTACATTGGGATTCTTAGGTCTTCCCAAAATAATTATTGCATAATAATCTATCTTAGCCTTAGAAACTTCATAACCTAATTCACATATCCAAACCAATCTAGATTCAACTACTTCCATGTGACATAAATCTTTAGAAACTAGGAAATTGATATTTTTAAAGTACCTTTAAGTAACACTTCCTAGAATCCTTTATTTTTGTTCATCCTCATTTGAAATATTCCAAATAATGCAACAAGATAAGTCTTTTGAGCATCCAAACCACCAATATTTATTATGAAATTACTGATCTGATGAGAAATAGGATTTGCATTTTTCCATTCTATTCTTCCTATTACTAGTAATTCTTTCAAAAAGTAAAAGAGTAAGGAGACAATAAAATCTCCATACCAAAATGTATTCTTCTTTGTCTTCTCCATTTCCTTTAAGTTCTTCAAAATATGTATTCAATGTAGCTCACACAGGTCATAACACATACCTATTCTAACCATATCAATAGTAGTGTGTACAAAAAGAGTAGAAACTATGAGGTCATTGCTAGGTAAGAAAACTTTGTGACCAATAACCATTGTAGCTTACCTAATGACTAGATCTTCAATTTTTTCTCAAAACAAGCTCTTTCCCTTCAAGGGTCATACTAGTCACCTCAATTATCTCTTGCTCATTAATAACCTTCTATTTGGGAACTAGTTTGGAGGAACACAAACTAGTTACATCTCTGATTTCTTCTCTAGTGATCAAATGTGCTTCATTAATCCACAATGATTCATCATGAAATTTTCTTCAAACTATTTGAATATATTTTTTGTCAAATTCAAATAGAGGGTTTTTCTACCAAACATCCAACTTCTTCTCAACTAAAATTTTGTGAGCATCATGATTTTCTTCCAATTCATTCTTCCATAGAATACTTAACTAAAATAGTGACATTTCCTCTATCTTAATATAGAAAAATGCATAGATATCTTTAGTGGGAAACACTCTAGGAGGGATGCAAGAGAATGCACCAACTAACTCTTCAAATAGATTTTTCAAATGTATCCTCAAATTGGCATGCAATCTATCTAAAATATTCACAACCTTTGAATTATCCATGGAAATAAAAGTAAAATATTGTGCAAGAAGGAATACCTATGTAATTGAAAACAAAGAATATGATAGATATCCAACTTATGGAGCATGCTTTGGATCCACTTGGATCTCTTTTTCCCTTCAAACCTTGAAACTCTAAATTTCTTTGGTTTCTCCATACTTCCTTTGCAAGCTTCTCTGAAACTATATATTTCTTTTGAATATGGTCTCCTTGATACATCTTATTTTATTTCTTTCATTTTGAATGCTTTTAAAATGAATTCTTCAAGTTGTAGGTAGATTACCTCAAAAACTGTGTTCCTCCATCCTTCCAAATTCTACAACCTTCATTCTTCACACATGCAACTAAAAAATTCCTTGAATTTTTTACCACATTAAATATACCTTTTTCATGATGTGACATATGTATCAATGAGAGGGTTTATTAAATTTTCTTATGATTGACATTCCTTAGTCATTGTTGTACTCAAAAATTGATGGGTGTACCTACACCAAAATTTGACATTGATAAGATCGATGATTTTGATTCAACTTGCTTTAATTCTCCTTCCCTTTCTCCAAATTATAACCATCTATTTTCTTACTTCACTCAGATCAATGATTGTTTCATGCTTCCTTATCAAATAGTTATATTTTCTCCTTCTGTAGCTATTAGCAAGATGTTCCATATTTCTGCAACCATAAAAAACAACATTATTCCTTCCATACTTTCATTTATTTAATCTATTTTCACACTAATTAGCTTTATTTCCAACCTTCGTGTACTTAATTTTTTTTCCAAAGAATGATAAAGTATCATTCATTCTACTTTTGTAGTCCTTTGCTCTATGACCAAATTTATTGCAAGAATGGTGAACACCATTGAAAGAAAAGTAACTTTGAGCATTAGGTTTTCTGATGAGGGTCCTTCTAGAATTACTAAGTTCTTAATTCACCCATCTTTGCACTAAGTCTTCTTGTCAAAAGGTTGCTTCACTTTTGAACTTTGTTCTTCTTACAACCATAAACTACTTTTATCCATCCCATGTCTTTGAGAAATATTCAACTCATCAAGCATTGTAGAGCTTACATTAAATTTATCCTTGAATTTTCTTTCCTTTTCCAGATTTGATCTCAAGATTTCTGCTTCTTGCTCAAGCTTGACACATTCGTTCATTTTCTCTTAAATTTCAATTTGTTGATAGACTTCAATTCTTTCCACTTCTTCCAATTGTTATAGCAATTCATTGATCTCATCATGTTCTCTTCTCAATTGATCACAAGCATCTTCATATATTATCCTTCTATCTTTGATACAATCATTTACTTTCTTCAGCTTATTCTTCATATCTTCAATTTCTTCTAAATTTCTAGTAGAGATCACTTCCAAAGGAAAAAAAAATATTACATTCAAATTTGAGGACCTTCCTCAAGTTGTTAGGCTCCTTAAGAGGAACCAAGATCTAATACCAATTGTTGAATATCTAGAATAATAAGAAGGGGGGTGAATTGGTATTCCATAAAACTAGGGTATGTGCAGGATCATGATGGGAGAAAAAGTGGTGATATGATGGGTATCTGTAGGGTATGTGCCTAACATTTTTTTTTTTTGAAAATTGATGAAACGAAAAGGGTTTTTAAATGATATTCTCAGCTTTCCACCAATATAAATTATTCTTTTCTTTGAATTCAATAAATAATTATTATTCATTTTCTATTTGAATTATGACTAAAGTCGTGATTGATAGGTTGACTGAAAAATATATATAGCTTTCAAATGGTATTAATTTTTTTGAATCCAAAACATGCATCACATTCTATGCTTTGCATACTATAGGATTTTAAAAAAAATGAATTTCATGAAGTTTTGACCAAGTTAATGTGGTTAAGCATATGAGTTTTTTATATTTTTTAAAACTTGTAATAAAAAAATCTTAAATAATTATTTACTTGGAAAAAAATTACAAAAAAGTATGCATCACATCGGCACATGAGTCCTCTACTTATATCTAAAATCTTATAAAAAAGTATTTATCATTTTATTGTGGTTAGGGTGGTCAGACATACACCTACTTATTTTTTGTCTAAAATTTAAGTACTATTGCATTGAAATTTCAAATTTTCACCAAATAGATTTTTTTTTTCAAAATAAACCTAATAGTTTAGGAACTACATTGAATTTTCTACAGATTCTATTCTTACCTATTTTTTAAATAATATAGATAACTTATTTAAATTTTTACATCAAGTTTCCTAACTCTATTTTTTTTTAATTTTTCGCCACTTAAGGGCCTATTTTTTCCATGATGATCTTGCACATACCCACAAATAAAATAAAATCCATCTAAACACTATCACAATTCTAAGTGAATCAACAAGAGAGAACATAGAAATAAATGAATGCATCAACACACATGCACACTAGTATTTTTACATGGAAAACCCAATTTGGGAAAAACCACGATGACGATTAACTCACAATATATTATATCCAGACACAAGATATTATAGAGCTCACTGCTAGGACTTACTATCCTTGAAAGGAACACATCCTGAATACAAAATATGGCTAACCCAAATATAAAAATTTTGTGGCTCACAACCAAAACAATGAATTGATAGAATACACCTTCAGTGTGCAAGGTTGAATTCCAATGAAGCTTTGAATAAAAAATACTACATCTCATAGTAGTCACTCAATAATTTTGTTATGATCCTCAACTGATAAAGCATTTAGGCTCACATCTTCACACTTCCCTTGATCCTCTTCATGTTTCATGAAATCTCTCTCTTTCTTCTCCTTCCATATTCACATCTTCATACTTCTCGACACACCACACACCCTCTCTCTAATTTTCCTCTTCAAAGAATCTTATATATAGATACAAGCATATCCCATTCATCAATTAGGTCAGCCTAATTATATGAAAGAAAAATAATGAAAATACTCTTGTTGGAACCATATATGATTAAAAACAATTTTTTCCATGTAGTGCATTATATCAAGTCAGATAATATCAACAATGTATAACTAGTCTACTGAGTGTATTGCATATGTTAGGTCCTCCAAGGGTAGGACTTAATCTAGATAAAATCTAAACAAACATATAATCCTCAAAGAAAACACCTTCTAGATCTGATATTACATCAATTTCTCATCATACTACCACCATAGAGACTACCATTACAATGTTCTCCTTGTGAAAATGAAAAATCTCGCACAATGATATGTTGAGTAGAGAAACAACAATAGAATACAAATCTTAACTTTGTTAGTGATAACTTTCTGCTCACAACCCAAAACTTCTCAAGATCTAGGATAAAGCTATTTGAATGAGATATAATAAAATGGTTAAGAGATTAGAGTCATATCTTTTCTTATAGTGAATTTCAGACTTAAAAACCAACACACTGGTTTATCACAAAAGAACACTATTGGTAGAGTACAACTTCCAATTAACTAAGTAAGCTTCTCATATAGTTATCACCATGTTGACATCAATGACAACATAGAAAAAATCAACACAATCCATCTACACTTCATGCTCATTATTCCAGGCTCCATAATTCCAATAGATTTATTTTGGCTTGAGCCTATGGAACCTATCAAACCCCATGAGGATTTCTTTTTCAAATCATATGAAAAGCTGAAAGCAAAGAAAACATAAAAATTATCCCTTTGAAAAATGCCTCAACCTATAAATTAAACACCTATCCTTGATGAATCAATGACCAAACTAAAATCCCTTCCAAACATACAAGAGAAACCTATAGAAAAACCTCCCATAATTTCCTACAAGACACCATGAAATAACACAAAAAATCCTCTTGTACCTCCTAGAGTAAGAAAATTTTACAAATTCAAAGGGAAAGAAGTTGAACAACCTACCATTGTTTCTTTTATTCCTCTCAAAGAAGAGAAGGAACCTATGATTGAAAACCCTGCTCTTACATGAACAAAAATTGAAAATAGAACGCAAATGAATCAAAGTGATAGAGAGAGTAGGTGTAGGAAATGTGCTATTGCTCGTAGATTACAAACCTAAGAAGATAGGAACAACATAGAAAATCAGAATCCAAACTTACCTGAAGCAATGCATGACGAATCTATACCCTCACTATAGCATACAAAAGAACATGCCATGGACATTATCATTTTACCTCTTGTTGTCATAAATCTAGACAATGGCAATGGAATTGCAAATATTTATCAAAAAGTGCATAATGATTTGAATACATTGTTTTCCTCTTCGATGAGCTTAGATGAAAAATCTCCTAGAAAGAGTGTTGAACTTGGTACTTCCCCTAGTTTAGCACTTGCTCTTGTCCTTTTGGCTAGTTGTTTTCCTCTTATTTATACCAATTGATATTTGGATGCACATGAACTACTTTAGGTTGACTTGCATGTGCCTTACTAGTCTTTTGATTTTTCATGTATTCTTTCAATGATTGCATGTGCATAATGTGATCCCCCATGTTGTTTCATTTGATGAACCTTTATCTTTTTTTTTTCATTCCTCTATATGTAACTTTCATTCTTCTATATATATCTCATTCATCAATTAGGTTGGCCTAATTATATGAAATAAAAATAATCAAAACACTCTTGTCAATACCATATATTATTAAAGACATTTTTTTCCATTTAGTGAATTATATCAAGTTGGCTAACATCCATAAAATATAACTAGTCTCCTTAGTTCACTGCATACATTAGTTCAACCAAGACTAGGAATTAATCAATAGAAACTAAAAAATAACATACAATACTCAAAGAAAAAACCTTTCAGACCTGATATTACATCAATTTCTCATCAATATACCATCATGGAGACTACCATTAGAACTGCAGCATTAGAATGCTCTCCTTCAAAAAATGTGGAGTCTCCCACACTAATATGTTGAGGAGAGAAATAATAATAGAATACAAATCTAAATTATACTAGTGATAACTTTATTCTCACAACCTAAAACTTCTCAAGATCTAGGATATAGCTATTTAAATGAGATAATAACATGGTTAAGATATTAGAGTCATATCTTTTCTTGTGGTGAATTCTAGACTCAAAAACCAATGCATCGATTCATCACAAAAGAACACTACTGATAGAGAATAGCTTCCAGTTAACTAAGTAACCTTCCTATATAGTTATCACCATGTTGAAATCAATGACAAAATAAGAAAAACTAACACAATCCATCTACACTTCATGCTCATCTTGCAAGGTTCCATAATTTCAATAGATTTATTTTGGCCTAAGCCTATGGAACCTTTCAAGCACTTTGAGGATTTATTTTTCAAATCATATCAAAAAATTCAAAGGAAATAAAATAACATAAGTATCCCTTCAAAACATGCCTCAACCTACAAATGAAATTCCTATCCTTGATGAATCAATGATCGAACTAAAATCCTTTCCAAACACACAAGAACAACCTATACAAAAAAACTCCCACAATTTCCTAGAAGAGACCACGAGAAAACACAAGTAGTCCTATTGTCCCTCCTATAGTCAAAAAAGTTTACAAAGTCAAAGGGAAAGCAATTGAACAACCTACCATTATTTCTTCTATTCCTACCAAGGAAGAGAAGGAGCCTATGATTGACAAACCCAATCTTACAAAAACACATATTAACAATAGAATAAAAGGGATTCAATGTGCTAGAGAGGATAGGCATAGGAGATGTGCTATTGGTGTTAGATTACAAACCCAAGAAGATACAAAAATAATATAAAATCATAATCCAAACTTACTGAAGCAATGCACGATGACTCTATACCCTCACTACAACATAAATAAGAACAACACATGGACATTGTCATTTGACCGAGTCCTATTGTGATAAATCTAGATGATGGCATTGAAATTACAAAGATTGATCAACAAGTACATGATAAGTTGAATACATTTTTTTTCCTCTTTTACGAGCTTAGATGAAAAATATCCTCAAAAGAGTGTTGAACTTGGTACTTTCCCTAGTTTGGCACTTTCTCTTGTCCCTTTGGCTAATTTTCCACCTTCCATTTATACCGATCAAGATTGGGATGCGAACAACTTGCTTTAGGTTGACTTGCATGTGCCTTACTAATATTTTTCTTTTTAATGGTTTGTTTCTATGATTGCATGTGAGTAATGTGATCCCTCATGTTGTTTCATTTGATGTGCCTCACTACTTTTTGTGCATAATTCCTCTATATGTTGGCCTAATTAGATGGAAGAAAATTAATAAAAAATACACTTTTTGGCACCATAAACGATTAAATATTGTTTTTTTACATGTAGTACATTATATCAAGTCAGCTAACATACATAAAGTATAACTAGTCTCCTTAGTGTATTGCATATGTTAGGTTGGCCAAGACTAGGACTTAATTTAAATAAACTCCAAAACAACGTACAATCCCCAAAGAAAACACCTTCTAGATCTAATATTTCATTAATCTCTCATCAAACTACCATCATAGAGACTACCGTTTGAACTACAACATTATAATGTTCTCCTTAAGAAAATGTGGAGTCTCCCACAATAATATGTTGAGTAGAGAAACAATAGTAGAATATAGAGCTAAACTCAATTAGTGATAATTTTGTGCTCAGAACCCAAAACTTCTCAAGATCCAAGATATAGCTATCTAAATGAGATATAATAACATGGTTAAGATATTACAGTCATATCTTTTCTTGTGGTGAATTCAAGACTCAAAAACCAATGCACTGGTTCATCACAAAAGAACACTACCAATTGAGAACAACTTCCAATTAACTAAATAAGCTTCCTATATATTTTTCACCATGTTGTCATCAATAACAACACAAGAAAAACCAACACAATCCATCTACACTTCATGCTAATGTTTCAAGGTTCCATAATTCCAATAGATTTCCTTTTACCTGAGACTATGGAATGTATCAAGCCCTATGAGGATTTATTTTTCAAATCATATGAAAAGTTCAAAGAAAAGAAAATGGTAGAATTATCCCTTCAAAACATGCCTTAACCTATAAATGAAACATGTATCATTGTTGAATCAATGATCAAACTGAAATCCATTCTAAAAATACAAGAAGCTATAGAAAAAATTCCCACAATTTCCTACAAGAGACCATGAGATAACTCAAGCAATCCTGTTGTCCCTCCTAGAGTCAAACAAGATTCCAAAACTTGTCAAAGGGAAAGAAATTGAATAAACTATAGTTATTTCTCCTATTCCTCCCAAGTAAGAGGAGGAACCTATGATTGGCAAACTGTCTCTTACAAAAACACAAATTGACAATAGAATAAAAGGGAATCAAAGTACTAGAGAGTGTAGGGGTAGGCAATGTGCTATTGCTCATAGATTACAAACCCAAGAATATAGGAACAACATAAAAATATTAGAATCCAAACTTACCTAAAGAAATGAATGATGACTCTATACCCTTGTTGTAGCATAAACAAGAACATCCCATGGACATTTTCATTTGACCTCCTATTGTCATAAATCTAGATGATGACATTAGCATTGCAAATATGGATCAACAAGTACATGATGAGTTGAATAAATTGTTATCCTATTCTATGATCTTATATGAAAAATATCCTAAAAAAAGTGTTTAACTCAGTACTTCACCTAGATTGGAACTTTCTTTTGTCCCTTTGGATAGTTTTCCACCTTCCATTTATATCGATCGAGATTGGGGTGTGAAAAACCTACTTTAGGTTGACTCGCATGTTCTTTACTAGGATTTTTCTTTTTCATGTTTTCTTTCTATGATTGCATGTGCATAATGTGATCCCCCATGTTGTTTCATTTGATGTGCCTCTCACTCTTTTGTGCATTCCTATGTATGTACTTTTCATTCTTCTATATGTTGTAATCATTTTTCATTTGTCTTGTGTTTTCCTTTTGGGGATGATGTAAGGCATTGAGACATTTAGGTCTCTTCCATGTTGACTCGAATGTCTTTTTCTTTTTTTTACTCTCTTTGTGTCATAATTCTAGCTCTATGTGTATTTTGGGAATAATGATAGTTCCATGGTCTATGAAAACATTGTAGCAAAAACATACTGACCCTAAACCTATAGATCCCTTATGTATTTATGTAGAAACCCTTTGTATTTCATGACACATCTTACTTTAGAAACATGACTTGGAAAAGGGTTTTCTAAAGAAATCTCTCATGTATTAGGAAAAAAAAAATATACTTTAAAGAAATTTCTCATAGTGATGGTGTAGCAACCACTTTAAAGTGGGGGAATACATCTATGGAATATTTCAACATATTTCATGGTGTGATTTTTCTTTTTTCTTGTGACTTGTCCTCTTCTTGGTTGTGTCATTGGGTTTGATGTCATCCAAGAGTGTGTGATCTACCATCATGGCATGATGTGAATGAGGCATCCCATGAGTGATGATCTAACACCCTTAACTTGTCCTCTTTTGGAGACACTAGGAAAAATTATCCCTAAGAAGAAGACCTTACATGAACAAAGAAAAACCCCCTTAACAAAATTTTACATAAAATTAAAAAAGCATTAAATTGTGGTGCCTTATGAAATTTTTCAAGAGGATAACTTCAATATGGTATGAGAACCTAATATGATTCTCTCATTTTCCATTTCATTGGGACAAGTCACCTAGTGGATAGGCTGAGGTTCCACTACCCTAGAGTGAGCAGCATATGTTACAAACAAATAGCCCCATTCTATATTGTATTGGAATGGTTGTTCTTGATTCTTGTGTATTTATTTCTTAGCCTTTGATAGGGTATGATTGTGTATCTTTGTTATTTATGCATACTTAAGTGTCTTGAGTGTCTACTTTAGTGTGAGTCTGACATGGTGTCATCCTCTCACTAAAGTGGGGGAAAAACATAGTATGGAAAAAGTATCCTTTTTCCTTACATGATTTGGGAATAATTATCATTGAATTAACTTAATTCTACCTTGGAATAGTGTTGTAGTGTGTTGTACACATTCACATAATTCTAGGGTCCTTATTTATTTAAAACATAGCTTAATTTTTCCTTTGACAAAATGTTGTAAAGTGTTGTAATGCACTTTAACACTTTTATAAGGCTTATTAAATTAATTAATCCTAATGGTCCCCTTTTAGTGGAATGTACCTAATGTGTACCCTATTTATGGTGTTGTAAAGTGTTGTAACACACTTTTAGATTTATCTAGGGTCCTTTCAATTAATTGTGACTAATTAGAGTTAATCAGGCCCTTTAATTTCAAATTTAAGCCTTAATTGTGACACCTCCTGAAGATCTATCCCAATACCCATAATTCAAAATTCGTAACATTTAATTGGGAAAAATCAAGGTCCTAGAAATTGGTGTTATGACCCATTCACCCTAGGTGGAAAATGGGTCCTCCCTCTATACAAACCCCTTTTCATCAACATATTTCAGATGGTTTTTTTAGTGATTTTCATTACCTGAAGGTTCGGTCTTGGAAAATAGTACCAAGACCTATTCGCCCTAGCTAGTGAATGGGTCCTCCCTTAATGAGGACCACCTTTTTGAATTTCATTATGATGGGAATTTAATAATTTTTATCTCCAAATCTAATGTAAACTTGAATTTCTTGAATTTAATGGTTAATCTCTTGATTTAGTATAAATAAGGGATTAATTCACATTTTTTTCATCTAGCGAGTTTATGAAGCATACTAGCAAATTTATAGGGTAATTATAGAGCATTCAAGATAATTTAAAAGATATTTCAAGGTAGATTATTAGGTGTTTATTGCAACAATTCAACATCATTACATCATGTGTAGGGTTTAGTGCATTCATGCATGTTGTTGAGCTAAGAAATTTGATGTAGCATTGAGGATTTATTGAAAGCATTGTTCACATCTATTCAATGATCAAGATTTACATTCCTCATGTCCACTACATGTTAATTTGTAGATTTGCATTACAAGACATCATCCAGGGTATCAACATTGCATCATTTCATGTTCATGCTTTAATTTCATTATTTCATCATTTGGTTTAATTACCTACAAAGGGTTTGACCCAGGATAACCCCTATTCACTAAAAATAAACAAGTTTATCTTCCCTTGAGTGTTTTTTGTATATTCACAGGTTGAAGATCAAGTGGAGAACAAATTAGAAGCAAAATTGTCAAAGTTGTCAAGTTGCAAGATTGACCTTCAAAGTGTAAGAATAAAGAATTGAAGCTATATAAATAAGTACAGGTTTTTGGGAGCTAACAACTAGGAATCTAAGACTATAGACATTAATGAAAATAACCCAAATATTAGTTTCAGAAACCCTAACAAGGACCCATTCACCACTAAAGGCGAATGAGTCCTTTGTGCCCTAAAAATAGGCTTCTTGTAGCAAGGTACACACCTCCTTGAGCTATAAAAACTTCCCTCATAGTTGATATAATAGTGAGGATTCAATTTTGTTTATTATTTGCATCATATATTGCACATAATTCCATTTTTTAATAGTGGAAAGTAACTTGTTTCATCATTTTAATCAATTCATTTTGATGCCAACCCCCTTTTCACCTATTAAATAATTTATTTTTAGTTGAAAAGGTATCTTAGGTCTAATGTGTAGAACCTATTATCACTCCTTTTTCAATGAACACTAGGATGCAAATTGAAAAGTATATTTGATTGGCTTTCAACCTTGAGGGTGAGTTTATTAGCCTTGGATATAATCCTTTTGTTTCTTGGAAATTGATTGAAATTGATTTACTTTTATTGACTTAATCAAATTATGTGACCTAATATGAAAATCCACCTTTTTCTAATATAAAAACTATAAAACCAAATTTCAATAGTAGATTTGGGAAGAGAAAAGTACTATGAGCTTGATTTTTTAGGACTAAGTTGCCGAGGGTTCCAATGTCTTCATAACTAAATTTGAAATATTTCTTCAGAATCCTTAGGAGTTTGATTTGATGCTTCTTCCTTTTAGATCTCACCATTATATCTTCATTGGGTACTGAGATAATTTATCATTCATTTTTTTTCAAGTTGTAGGGTTTGAATACAAACCTAAACAAATAGTCTTCAAGCTTCCTCCAATCTCCTTTAGATCTAAAACATGCACATTCAAAGAGAGAGGAAGGGTTTTTCCATTTAGTTTCTTGCCTCAATCAAACCCCATGTCGGTGTTTCCACCTCCACAATGGTATAGTTGATGAAAGAGAGCTTATCCTTTTGAGGGATCAAGGCTAAATTATAAATGAATGATGAATCAAGAATTGTATGTAACTCACCACTTAGATTTGATATCCTTGAAGAACTAAATTCATGCACATATCCTCAAGGGGTATGTGGAGGATCATCATGGAAAAAATAGGCCCTTAAGTGGCAAAAAATTTAGAAAAATCAGAGTTAGGTAACTTGATGTAAAAAATTGAATAAGTTATCTATATTATTTCAAAAATATGTAAGAATAGAATCTGTAGAAAATTAAATGTAGTTTCTAAACTACTAGGTTTGTTTAAAAAGTAAATAAATCTATTTGGTGAAAATTTGAAATTTCAATGTAGTGGTACTTAAATTTCAAGGAAAAAGTAAGAAGTAGGTGTTTGTCTGACGACCCTCACCACAATAAAGAGATAATATTTTTTTATAAGATTTTAGATACAATTATAGGACTCATGTCCCAATGTGATGCATATTTTTTTTCTAATTTTTTTCCAAGTAAATAATTAATTATGAATTTTTAATTACAACTTTTAAAAGATATAAAAAAATTCATATGTCTGACAACCTCAACTTGGTCAAAACTTCATGAAATTCAATTTTTATTTTTTTAATCCTATAGTATGTGAAGAATAGAATATGATGCATGTTTCAGATTCAAAAACTATGATAATGTTTGAAAGCTGTAGAGTTTTTTCAATCAGCCTATGAATCAGGACTTTAGTCATAATTTGAATAGGAAATGAATAATAATTACTTATTAAATTCAAAGTAAAGCATAATTTATATTGGTGGAAATATGAGAATCTCCTTTAAAAACCCTTTTTATTTCATCAATTTTGGATAAAAAAAATCGTCAGCCACATACCCATCATATTGCCACTTTTTGGCTCATCATGGTCATACACATACCCCAAGGATTGATTACAATTTGGCTTGACTTTCTTGAAAGACTTACAAGGGTTAGTCTTCACAAACAAAATGATAGCATAAACATGAAAAATCTCAAATAAAACTTGACATGATGTTCTAATATTGAAATGTTGCAATAAATTTTCTCTTTAATTCTATTGATTTGATCTTGAATCATAATAATTGATCTTCTTGATCCTTCAACTTAGCTTTCAAATGATGAAATTACAAGGTATTTATATGCAACTAATCTAATTCCCCAATTTTAAATTGAAATAATAAAATTCAAACTCTGACATATTAAATTTTGGAGGAAAAATGGGGGGACCAAGTCACCTAGGGTGACCAAGTTGAGAGAAAAATACTAAATGTTTGTCTTGGTTTTGTAAATGGGTTTTCTTGTTAAATTTCCAAATGCACCATGAAATGCATAATTTAGGAGATTAGGTGTACAATGAGGTCCATGCAATTATGAGGGAGTAAAATATAGTTTGAATTATCAAGTGTGACAATCTACAATGCTACAATTTCCATGGTTCAAACTTTTATTGCAAACTAGATCAATTACCCCCTCATAATTATAGTAAGACAACCATTTATCAAATTTTTAATTTTTTAACTTAATATGGATTTTCCAACTTTGATCATTATGATATTCAAGAATATCATAATCACCTCATAAAATCCAATCAATATTAGAGAGGTTTTTACATATCCAATCCCACAACTCACTTTTTCTTTCTCTATGGAAGGACCATAAAATCAACAAAAATGCATCGATTGACTATTGATGAAGGTTGAGGCCCACACACAGCTATGTGACAATTCCTCTGCTTTATTAATGACAAACTTAAAAATCCAAGAAGTTAAACAAATAAATACTCCCACTGCTTTCTCCATGCAACATAAGATGAAGAAAATCATTTTTCCATATACTGGATAGAGAACATGAAAGGTGGGGAACACCAAGCTTAACTTATTGAAGAAAGAAATATCAAGTTTTCACTTAGAAATAAAATATTTTAGTCCATTTTTATGGTGAGGGAGAGAAATCTCTCTTACACTCCAAGACATAATTTTGTAAATCAAGGAAAAGAGGAGAATGAAGGGCCATTCTCTAATGATAAAGCTTCATGGAGATTAGCTACATATATAGAGTGGTCAAGGTTATCGAAAATAAAATTAGTAGGATATGGGGACCTTCCTCTTTATGTTGCAAAAAGGGGTTGATCAAAGGTACCCAAATTGACATTAGTAACTGTAGGGGACCTAGACCTTTGTCCTACAAAATGGTGAGGTGAAGTATAGGATCGATCCAAAGGTTTGAGGTTATGTTGTGAATAAGAGTGATGAGACCCTTGATAATAAATTAAACCACTCTTCCTAATAGTAGACCTAGATAGTTCTTTTATTTTTCTCATTACTCTCTAACCATCCTCCACCAGAAAATATTGAAAAGAAGAGACAATGTGACCAAAATACTTATTAGTTTGAGTATCAAAAGGTGATTTAGTCAATCTTTGGGCATGAGTTGAGACTTTAGGCATTGTAGGAAATTGGAAGATAGAATTTTTTCTCCACTAGGGTTTTAAGACCTAGGGAAACAATCTTCTACATTTCACATTCAAGGATGACCCTAGAGATCTCATCCCAAGATTGGAATAGAGGAAAGAGATTTGAAAATAGGGTATCGTAGGATATGATTTCAAATTAGAAGAGGGGTTCACCACCAAGTTTAGACTTGGAAAAGACAATGTAATGTAAGATGAAATGCAAAACCTAGTATGATGCAAAATTGAAATAAATGACTTGAAAATGTTAGAAGAACAAAACAAAAATCTATAGAAAAAAATTTCTACACCTAGAAATTTGTTGAAGAGTAGAAACAACTGTGAAATTTTGGGATTGATAACTTTTTGACCTAGTGGGACTCATTCTCCATTCTACGAAACTCACTCCTAGTTTTTTAAAACTATATTGGAGCAATTTTTAGGAAAATGGGTATCTAAATCTGCATAGATCTCTGGAAAACAACTATAGCATGACTCATTCACCACTAGTGGCGAATGAGTCTAGTTTGACTTTTCTACAAATTCAAAGTATGGATCTTCTCTTCTTAATCTACTCAATTTGTTCCTCTACGTTCCTAGATCTGAAACCTCAATTTTGGGGTTGTAGATGACCTTTTATTGAATATTTTGACCTTGTAGAAAACAACTATAGCTCACTAACATGCTTGATGCTTGATATGCTCAACATGATGATGGATCTTGAATTGTTGCAACAATTGATGAAGAAATCTTCCCTTGAATGCCTTAGAAATGATCTTGAATGCTTGAAAATGGCTAACCCTTGAGTGCATGACTTGTTAATATGAATGTATGATCTTGCTTGAATTTCCTATGTGAAATGAGGATTTGAAAGCTTTCCTATATATTAAATAAAATCACATGACCATGTATTTGATCCCAAAGGCCAAAATTAGAGGAATAAAATTTAAAACCCACTTTTCCCACTCAAAGCCTAAAAATAGGCCAAATGGGACTCATTTTCCATCTTGGGAGAATGAGTCATAGATGGATGGAACTTATTCACCCAAGGTGGTGAATGAGTCCCATAGGGGCTATTTTTCATGCTAAAGTGTTAGGGAGTGAAAAAATTAAGTTTTTATGTTGATCTTCTTAGGTTTTTGATCGAAATATTCCTTGGGATTCACATATGGGGTCATACGATCCTATTAATGATATGTAAAGGCCATAAATGTAATAGAGCCAAAAATTCAATTTGAAAGTATAGATAAATATAGTTTACAACACTAAATTAAGGAAAAATTAGGTCTACTTAGCTTAGAAGGGCCATAAATCCAATGTGAATGTGTAGAACACATTACAACACTAGATTAGGTCTAGTTGATTTACAAGCCTCCCAAGTTTAATGTGAAGATGTAAATAAATACATTTTACAACATTAAATTAGGACAAAGTTAGGTTAAATTAGCTTTAAAAGGGCCCAAGACCTAATGTGGATGTGTAAAACACCTCAAATTACTAGATCAAGGTGGTGTTAGGTCTAATTTATCATTAATTATTCCCGTATCGAGCAAGGGATACATTTTTCTACACTATATTTAGTCACCACTTTAGTGAAAGGATGAACTTGCTTCAAACTCACACTAAAGTAGACATTCAAAAGGGGTCTATTTGTACTAATGTGAATGAAAAAGGATGAAAAAGATCAATGGAGGTGGCTAAGCCCCTAGGATCTAAGATATTAAGTCAAACCTAACATAAGCACAAAAGGACATGCACAAGCTAAATGATGTGTAGCTAAACAAGATACCTGATCATGCAATGTATAGAACTAGAAGAAAATGATAAGAAATAAGAATGAGCTAGATCAAGCTTTGATTGTTTGTCCAACATGATGTGGATCATATCTAAGTTGTTTCTCTAGAAAATTCATACTAACTTTGAGGTGACAAAACTTCTAGCTATCTACCAGGTGAGAAATCCTAAAAGGTGAGAAACATACACTCATGGATGGTATGCACTCACACACATGCAAGTGGCTATGGGAAAATTCATGGCTCAAATTATGCTTCTCGTTCAAACCATACCAAATTTATACCTCCTAATAACTTTAATAAGGAGCCACACAAAAATATTTTTTGAGCTTCATGAGGCAAGCAAAACTTTGTATGCTTAGGACTCATTAACAAATAGGATGGCTCCACAACAATGTAAGTTGTATTATGCAAGGTGGCCATACAATGAAAAATGAAAAATGCAAAAATAGTAAATGTTCAAAGGATTATTTCTTAGTTAATACATCTTTAACCTAGGGAACATTGTGCCTAATGTCTCCAAGAGAGGACCAATCAAAGAATAGAATATTCACAAATTATGGGATGTAGTGTGTCGTATCAGGCCACTAAGAGGAATATAATATGCTAAGAGATATCATTATCCTAAAGAAAATTATACCCATTTCATCCACAAAGTGACAAATGCATCAAATGAAATAAGAAGGTTGCACTAAGAACCTAGAAAAATGCAAAAGAATAGCTCCAATGTATGCCCCAACTTTAAAGAAATTTCTAAACACCATGATGTGAGCAATTACTTTAAAGTAGAAGAAGACATGCGAGCTTATTCAAAAAGACCTATGGCAAGTCATATGTTTGCAATAAGCTACATCATGAAAAAGGTAGTATGTCACATATGAGGCAACGTAAGGCATGTCATCCAAATTCCAAGCTTGCTCTTTGTACCATAGAAAAAAGGACCTTTTGCTTGACATGGGAATAATTCATGATAAATTAGAATCACTGAGGCTTTTACTTGGTGTTGTGAGCTATTTTTCACATCCCCACTAGGTCTTGAACCCTTTAAAATGCATTTATTGAGGTCTTGTGAAGGTGTTGTGAAGTTTTGTAATGCATTTATACACTCTTCTATACTTTTTTAATTATAATTCATTTAAATATTACCTTTTTATTCATCATCAAGTCATATTTTTAAGTTTTTTAAAGTCTTGTAACAAGATTTCATGCTTTTCTAGGATTATTTTCACTATTTACACCTTTCTTATGTTTTATTTAACCCCTTTATGCACTCATAAGGATTAATTAAGTGTATTTTTGAATGTAAACCTAACAAATAGCATTAAATACAACTTAATTCCTAACACCTACTTTCAAGTCCAAGGTGGGACCCATTCGCCATGGGTGACGAATGAGTCCCTCTTGTCTCAAAATTCAAAATATTTCAAAATTTCTTTTAGGTTTTTATTTAAAATTACCTTATGTTGGCATGTGATGAGGTATCATTGAGTTACTAAGGAAATTTTTGTATAAATAAGTTTTTTTCTTCTCAATTTAATCCCCATTCACCAATTCAATCTCTCAACTCATTTTTACAACTCATTCATCATTTATCTTCTCAAGCAAGCTAGGGTTTTAACATTACAAGTCATCCAAGATCAATTTTCAGAAATTGAAGGGTAGATTCTTGTTGTTTTTCTATAGAATTTCAAGATCAAACATCATGATAAGGTGATCAACTCCTTTGTTGCATGGTTCATTCCATTCTTTCATCATTTTGGTTTATTTACCTAAAAGGAGTTTAACCAAGGAAAACCCCCATGCCCTATGATCCAACATTTCTCTTTCTTGTCTTGTTTGTTTGTAGATTTAGGCATCTTCGAAGCTTAGAAATAATTAAAGATCAAGTTGCAAGGTATTTCAAGTCTTCTCTTAATTCAACAAGTCAAAATTTCAACAAAAAATCTTTTTTAGGTTTGAAAATGAGACTTTCAAAGGCAGACACCTATTAGGAGCCGCAGAGCAAATCGGGGACTTTAATTTCCACTTTTTAATTTTTTGAAATTCAAAAGTGGACTCATTCACCATCAGTGGTGAATGAGTCCCACTACCAGGCCTGATTTTTTTTTCTACAGTTTTGGAAACCCTTTTGTCTAAAACAAGCTCAAAATTAGTTTTACAGAACTAGGACTAATTCACCAAGAATGGTGAATGAGTCCCACTAGGTCTAAAAAATAGAATTAGTAGCATTCAAGAAGTCATTTCCTATCTCCATCCATATTCTAGGTGCACACATTCAATTTCATCAAATTTTGTTATAATTTGCATTCATTTCTAGGTCTTTTTGCATTACACAATGTGTTTTTGAACATTGCATAATTCTTAGGTTTGCATTCATAATTAGTCAAATAGTTCATTTAAGGTGAAAAACCCTAAGAGTGTAAGAGAACTACATAGACCCAAAAATCTACTGTTCATTTTGGTGAACTTGCTTTTTGAACACCTTATTTTCTAATTTGGAGTCCATATTCATCTTAATCCTAGCTTGCATTGAATTTGCATTAGTAAAAAGGTCATTTAACTTGCATTTTTGCTTAAAATTTCCTTAATTTTTTTAAAAATTATACATCTCTATCTTAGGTATTCATCATACAACATCAAACATATAAAAAACACTTCAAAATTTCTTAATTTTTTCCAAAAAAACTAGTACTGGGACTCATTCACCATATTGGGCGAATCGGTCCCTATCCAGATTTTTAACTGACTATTACAGCATCAAAAACCTCATTTATGTGTTTCCTAATCCTCCTAGTATCATATAGTATAAGTCTGGAATGTTTCTGAAACTTTTTTTTTTGCATTTAGCTCAAAAACATCATTTTAGATTACTCATTCTTCAAATCACTTCAATTGCAAGCATCCTTACATCTGAAAATGCTTCCATTTATGCAATTTTGCTTAACATTGATAAAAGGACTTTTCACTTTTTCATATACAATATTTCTATTCATAAAACTTTGCATTATTTTGGTAAAAGTACTTTTCATTCTTGCATATACATTGTTTACATTCTTAAGGTGTTTCATACATTGGATAAGAGTGTTTTGTCTCTTTTCCTATACATTGTTCATATTGTTGAAACATTGCATGAAATGGTTACATGTGCTTTTCATTCTTATTCAAACAATCCTTATACCTTACATATGTAGACATGTTGAGAAACATTTCCTATCCCCTCCCTATAAGATTGTTTTAGTGAAAGAGACTACAGCATGAGCCATTCCTAATGATCATACTTATTCTTCTCATAATATCTCTCCTCTTGGTGAAAAAGATATTTTAGAAGAAGAATCAATTAATGAGAGTTTTGATAATCCTAGTTGTTTCTCTCCTCTTACCTCTCTTAGTGAACAAAACATTCACAACCAACATAACACAACCTTAGATGATCATGGTATTACAATTTCTTTTTCTCCTAGTATCTCTCCTTGTTGTGAAGATGATACTTTGATGTTAGAAAACCTATTTTGTGAAAATCAAGAACATCTTAGTTTTCCCCTTCACCTCACAAATTTCTTCTTAAACAATACAATACAACCATAGGTAATTATGACAACAACATTTGTCCTTCTCCTAGTATCTATCCTAGTTGTGAAGAAGATACTTTGTTGTTAGCAAACACAATTGATGACGGTCATGAGAATCTTCATTGTACGTCTTCACTTAACAAAACCTTTCTTGGGAAATAAAATTCAACCATTGAGCATTCCCCTACTTGCAATGAAGTCCTTTTTGAAGAACCAACCTTAGAATGTCAAGAAAATATTTTGTAGTTCCTCTAAAAAGCCTCCTCCTAGGAAGGATATCATGATGCAAGAAGAGAACCACAATAATGATATAGACTCTCACTTGCTAAGTGATGCTAACATTATTCAACCTCAACTCATCCTTTACCCCCCTTCACATAAACCTCCACCTTAAAACCAACTTGAACTTGTCCATTACCCACCTAAGAATAATGTATCGCAATAGCTGAGTTATAATACCATTGCTCATACATGTAACACTCAAAATAATCTACAATCACCACAACTAACCCCAACACTCCTACCTCTTCCTAATCATATCCCCTTTAGACCTATCTTACCAGGTCTTCCTAGTGGAAAGGAGTACAATCTTCTTGGACAAATAAAGAATACTCCTACTAAAATTTCACTATGGGACTTTATTCAAGCCTCCCCTCACTATCACAGCATGATCCAATCAACCTTGCAACAATTTTTTGTCCCTTCTAATGCACAACCAACTGAAATCACAACCATGATCCAAGGAATAAATCCTAAAAAAAATTTCCACCAAAGTGAACTCCCCCCTTTCGAAGTGCAAAAATAAAATGGAGCTTTCATGATTATTTCTCAATACAATCACATCGGGATAAAGCAAACCCTTATTGATAATAGTTTTTCCAATAATGTGTGTAGTTTCAATCTCTTTGATAGATTGTTTATTGACAAGTCACAAATAATACTTGATTCCATATCTATTCGAGGATTTGATAATACAACAAAGCAACCATTTGGTGCAATTACTTTTTCCTATTATAGTTGGGGTGGCTACTTTGCAAGCTCCTATTCATGTCATGCCTTGTGATCTTTTGTATAATATTATTTTAGGTATACCATGGATTCATGAGATGAATTCAGTACCTTCAACCCTTCATTGTAAAATGAAATATGTCTATAACAATAACATTTATCAAGTTGAAATAGACCTTGAGTCTGAAATTTTATTGCACCTTGAGAAAGGAGCTACAAGTCCTCCAAAAACATTGGTTCCAACATTCAATATCAACCCTCTTGAAATAGAACAAAATAATGAGGAATCATTGGTGTCTAAATTATTTGGTGACTCGAATTGGCAATCCTTTGAATTCACACCATCATTCATGGGAAAATACATACTAACACAAAATAAAGATGAACAAGAACAACCAACAATAATGTTGGCACAAAATTTGAACAACCTTTCGAAACCATCTACCTCAAAAACTTTAGACAAAAAATAACATTTCATAGTCACCATTAATGAAACTTATCAACAACCACCACTTGATCCAACAAAAATGAAGAAGCTTTATGGAAAAGATTATGATCTCATGAAACAACTTGGATATAGTGGAAAAGGATGTGGTGCTCAAGAACAAAGTATTTGCAACCTTATAGAGCTTAACACATAACAAATGACCCATGGTCTTGGTTAGTGTTCCTTGATAGAGACAACCAAACCTTCACTCAACATCAACAATCTCACCAAACATACTCCTACATCGTCCTTATTAGTCATCCATCCTCAACTCATCAACACTAGTGGTCTTGCAAATTTTCCCTTACAAAATATGAAACCAACAAATGCACCTTCGCTTAATGTCAATGACATATCTCAAAATGTTCATGATTTGAATTTTTTATATTTTATACCCTCCTATAATGGTGAGAACAAAATATCACAATCTAGATAAACTTGTGTAATATGACATGCACTACTAAGCAAGATGTATCTTTAACGCCAACCACAACACCCCCTTCTACCATTAATCAAGAGGGTATCTTGTCAAGACTCCTCCAAGATCACTTAATCTCTCTCCCTCCAAGAACTCAAAAGAAATGTTATTCCAAGACTTCATTTTGTTCCTACCATAGAGTTCATGGTCATTCCACTAATGAATGCAAAGCTTTGAGTTATAAAATCTAATAGTTTACAGATTTTGGTATGCTTCCCTCTATAGGGGCACCTAACTCCTCTAATTGATACCAATTTTCACTCTCACATGAATTCCATCAATCATTTTCGCTAACTTTTTTCCTGCATTCAGTGGGGGAAAAGGATTTAGTAGCCTTGTCCTTTTATGTCACTTCTGGTTGCCTCCTTTGGCTAGTCATTAACCTTTCATGAATACATAAGAAAAAGCTTGGGATGTGGGAAACATTCCTTAAGTTGGCTTGCATATGACATACTAACCTTTTCATGGCGTAGCTAATTAGAAACATATGACTTGGCATAGGGCTTTCTGAATAAGCTCTTATGTCCTCTTCTTCTACTTTAAAACAATTTCTCACTATACTGGTGTTTGCAACTGCTTCAAAGTGGGGGCATACATCACCGCTCACATTTCATTATGTGATTTTTTGTTTCTTGCGATTCCCTCTCTTGGAAACATTGGGTACAATGTTTCCCAAGATGAGACCTTACACTATTCATCTCTTGGAGACATTGGACATGATGTTCCATAAGATGAGACGTTGAATGAACTTAGAAAAATCCCTTTCAACAATCCTTACACTAGTTTTCATTTATAATTTCTATGAGTGTCAAGCATACGAAGTTTTTCTTACTTCATAGAGCTCGAAAAACATTTTTCTTTGTGGTGCCTTATTAAAGTTATCAGGAGCTATAACTTTGGTATGGTTGAATAGGAAGCCCATTATTAGGCATGACTTTCCCCATAGCCACCTATGTGTTTTGTGATTGCATACCAACTAGCATATGTTTCTCACCTTTTGGGCTTTATCACCCAGTGGACAACCAAGAGTTCCATCGCCCCAGAGTGAGTATGCATTTTCTTTTTGGAAAAATAGCCTAGATCCAATCCACAACTAGTTGGAAAAATGATTAAATCTTGATCCACCTCACTTTTGTTTCTCTCTGTCATTCTTTCCATGGCATGATTATGTATCTTGATGGTTTGACTTAGGATTTTGGATCCTAGGTGCTTGTGCAACCTCCTTTGATATTTTTCATTCTTTTTCATCTGCATCTATACAATTGGATCTCTCTTGAAAGTATACTTTAGTGTGAGCTTGAAGCAAGTTCATCCTCTCACTAAAGTGGGGGCTAAATGTACAATATAAAAAATGACTTCTTTCTTGAAATGGGAAAAATTTATAATAAATTGGACTTAATGAGGTCTTGAATTGGTTTTGTGACATGTTTTTCACATTCGCACTAGGTCTTGGACCATTTAAAATGCATTTGTTGAGGCCTTGTGAAGGTGTTATGAAGTTTTGTAACACATTTCTACACTCTTCTAGACTCTTTTTATTATAGTTCATTTAAATATTACCTTTTTATTCATCATCAAGTCCTATTTTAAAGTTTTGTAAAGTCTTGTAACAAGATTTCATGCTTTTCTAGGCTTGTTTTCACTATTTACACCTTTCTTATTCTTTATTTGACCTCTTTGTGCACTCATAAGGCTTAATTAAGTGTATTTTTTAATGTTAACCCAAAAAATGGCATTAATTAAAACTTAATTCCCGATACCAACTTTCGAGTCCAAGGTGGTCCCCATTCGCCATGGGTGGCGAATGAGTCCCTCTTGGCTCAAAATTCAAAATATTTCAAATTTTCTTTCAGGTTTTTATTTAAAATTACCTTATGTCGGCCTATGATGAGTTATCATCTGGTTACTAAGGCACAAGTATTTATAAATAAATGTTTTTCTTCTCATTTTAATTCCCATTCACCAATTCAATCTCTCAACTCATTTTTACAACTCATTCATCATTTATCTTCTTAAGAAAGATAGGGTATTAACATTACAAGTCATCCAAGATCAATTTTCAAACATTCAAGTGTAGATTCTTCTTGTTTTGTTTTAGAATTTGAAGATAAAACATCATGGTAAGGTAATCAACTCCATCATTGGATGGTTCATTCCAGTCTTTCATCACTTTGATTTAATTACCTACAAGGGGTTTGACCAAGGAAAACCCCCATTCCCTAATATCTAACATTTCTCTTTCTTGTCTTGTGTGTTTATAGATATTTTAGGCATCTTGGAAGCTTAGAAATCATTGAAGATCAAGTTTCAAGGTTGCTCAAGTCTTCTCTTCATTAAACAAGTCAAAATATCAACAAAAACTCATTTTTTAGGTTCAAAAATTAGACTTTCAGAGGTAGACACCTATTAAGAGCCAAAGAGTAGATCAGGGACTTCAGTTTCCAAAAGTGGACTCATTTTCCTCCAATGGTTAATGAGTCCCACTACTAAGCTTAATTTTGGTTTTCTACAGTTTTGGAAACCCTTTTGTCTAAAACTGGCTTCGATTCATTTTGCAAAACTATGACTAATTCACTAAGAATGGAGATTGAGTCCCACCAAGCCTAAAAACTAGCATTAGCAACATTCTAGATGTCATTTCCATTCTCCATCCATATACCAAGTGAACACTTTTAGTTTTATCAAATTATGTTACAATTTGCATTCATTTCTATGTGTTTTTGCATTACACAATGTGTTTTCCAACATTACATAATTCGTAGGTTTTGCATTCATAGTTAGTCAAATAGTTCATTTAATTACACTTTGATCATTTAATTTAGTCCTAATTCTATCTTATATTCCTAATTTGAGTGAACCACCTAGATTTTAGGTTCTTGGCCTATCTCTATCCTTTTAGGTGAAAAACCCTAGGAGTGTAAAAGAAGTACATAGACCCAAAAGTCTATAGTTCACTCTTATATTTTCATGAAAGGTGATCAACCAACCAAAAGAGACAAATAATAGTGACATATGAGAACAAGCCTAACTAACCCTTGCACCCACTTAGTGCAGGACAAGGGCAAGCGAAATATGATTAAAATGATTATTAGTTAGAGGAATTAGGTGCTTCAACACAAGGAACAATAGCACATTCCTTGAGATGTTGAATTTTGTTATGCAAAGCCTTACTTTCATTAGTAGAATGACCTTGAACTTTGTGATAGGCATAAAATGAATTCTTGTAGTAAAATTTCTTTCATTTTTTTGGAGGGAGAATTATCAAACAATCTTGGAGGAGTCTTGACAAGATTCCTTCTTAATCAATAGTAGAAGGTGTTTCTTTACTTACACTAGATGTCATACACACATTAAATGATAATGCTTTAGATGATAAGGGAGATAAAATTTGTAAACCTAGATCTTTCTGGAAAGAGTATGGTATGTCAGTTTGCTTTGTGTGTTCAATGTATCCATATTGGAGGGAGATTATATCCAATGCCATAAGGATCTTTCAAGTTGGATGAAGGGGGTTTGTGTTTCTGAGAAGAATTGGATTCTTTATGAGAACAAAAAACATTTATAAAGCTATGTTTCATCTCCCCATGATGGATGGGAGTTAGATAGTCCCCATCACTATCATGGGTTAATGTTGTTGACGTAGAATGAAGTTGAGAATATAAAGCACAAGGTTTTTTGGCTTAGGTTCTGAGATTTCATGGTTTCCAATAAAGGAAGGTGTGAAACCCCCATTGTTACTATAATTTTTATTTTAAAAATGAATCATTTGTATATGAATCTTTGGACCATGAGGGTGGTATTTTTGAAATTTTATTGAAAGGAGGCATAAAATCTAATGACCCCGAATTATCACTAAAGAGTATTTTTGTAGGTTAAGGATTAGTATCAACTTATATAGGCTCAACTTTTGATCTTGGAATGAAAGTATTAGAGGAGTTGGAAATGTTTTGATCATATGATTCATAGGTTTCTTCATCTACTTATATAGGCTCAACTTATATAGGCTCAACTTTTGATCTTGGAATGAAAGTATTAGAGGAGTTGGAAATGTTTTGATCATATGATTCATAGGTTTCTTCATATGATTCATAGGTTTCTTCAAAATTCATTCTGCCATGAAGAGTAGATGGGACTCCTTTCATAGCATGAATCCATGGTCTCCCTATGAGATGATTGTATGAAAGAGGTCCTGAAATGATATGTATATGGGTAGGCAACAATATAGGTCTAACCTCAATAGGTAATGTGATCATGCCTAGTGGTTTCCTATTAACATTATAAAAGCCACAATATGAACATCATTAAGCTGAATGAACCATTTGTCCACACCATTTTTTCTAGGAGGTCCATGCTACAAACATTAATTTATACTCCATTGTTTATTCGAGTGCACCTAACTGTAGTTTCATTAATGATCACCTTTATCATCCAGTTTTCATTCTTGTTTCGGGTCTCAAGTGAGGGAAATTCATATTTAGAGAATGTGAATTCTGATTGTGTGAGTTGTGTGGGATGAAAGGAGGATTTTTCATTATTCAATTTCATATCAACTTGGATCTCCTCCTGCTTTATTTGCAATATTTATTGAAATAGGCACTTGTATGTACGTGATAATTGAATAAGTTACCATATGGATATATTAGCAGGGGTCTTCTTAAGATCTTCAACTATATTATGAAAAGGTGAATGAGGAGCACTAGGTAAAATATGTTGAAGCAATGGTGATGTTGCGAGAGAGATTTTTTGTCCCCTCCATGTTTGAGCAACCATGTTATATCTTCATTGTTGCAAAACATTGTTAGATTATGTAATTCTCAAAAAAGAATACTCACATGCTAACAAGCATTTCCAAGAACTTTTACACATTCCAAGTAAAGTAAACGCAAATCATGTATATAGTATGGACTATCCATAAGAGCTCAAAAATAAAGTACAATAATGAACATCATTTCATGTATCAAGATAGAATACAACACATCCATTTCAATGTTACAACAATAATCTTACATCAATTATCTTTCATCAATACATCTATTTCAATGTTACATCAATACATTTCAGAGTAAAGTTACATTTACAAATGGGCTATGTAAGCCATACAAAGTAATACAAGGGTACATCCATAGCATAAAGATCCTCTAATACTCAACCACCTTTACACCACTGTCTTCTTGCAAGCTGACACTAAGAGTGTGATTAAGGAGCCTTTTCCACCCAACGACGAAATACATTACTTCCTTGGGTTCCTTCCTAACTCGAAGAAATACCCGTCCTTGGATGAGGAGCCTAGCAACTTGGAACAATAAAGCAAGAGGGAACTCTTGATGTATGCCTAATGCCTATATGCATTCATATACTAGAAAAACATATTTCTTGCATGCAAGATGTGGCAGAGACAAAAAATTCTATGCTTTTAATTAATCCATCTATTTCAATGGTACATTTTCTTTGCCAAGCATTAAAACATAAATGGTAGTTTATGAAAAGGCTAAACTACCACCTCTGTGTGCCCACATTTAGTATCCTGTCCCAAAAGTTTCTCATAAAGAGAATAGATAATTAATTGTTCCACTTAAAATTTCATTCAGTTTTAAACATTTCCACATTTAAGCATTCCATCATAAAAACTCATTTTAATTCCAACTTCTCAAATTGATTTGCATAAGAACAATAATTGAAAATAAATGCATCTCATAGATGGTTTTATAGTCCACTATGAATTCCTTTGTAATCATTTTATCACATTTCAATGAAATAGAGCAAATATATGCATATACATGCAATTTATCCAACATTCTATCTCTATTTGAATGATTAAGTCTACTTAAAAAAATTATGTAGATTTGAAAGAAACCCTCTCTAATCAACCTTATATATTTGTTGGAAACCTACAGTTTGACCATATTTTTTATTGTAGGTCTATCTATATTTATATATAATTTACAAAGGTACATTAAATCGGAATTCAAAAAAAAAAAAAATCTAACACATAATTTATCAGTATAAAACAAAAATATTGGTTATTTCCAGCCAGATTCATTTCAATTCATTTCTAATTGCTAAACTGGTTTGTTCTCAAGTATAAATAAATAAATGTATAATCATATTTGATATTATATATATATATATATATATATATATATATATATATATATATATATATATATATATATATACTCAACCATTATCAAAGTATGGTTTCAATATGCTACCAATTTAAATCAAAATACCACACTGTAGGTGTAATAACTATTGGCACATAATATATATACAACCCCATAGAACACACATTAAGTGTGTTTGATAGTGAAAATCAAATATTTCCCAGGTTTGCAGATTTCTTATAAAGCAAATTGGGAGTGTATGCGCTGACACCCCCTTTGGGGGAGGCACTGCCCATGGAGGGAAACACCCCCTCCATAGGTTGTAGCCTATGGAGGGCACTGGACCCCCATAGTGCAGGCCTTCCACAATGGCGAGGGCATGGCTAGGGTTTAGAGCCCTAGTATACCCTTTCCTAAGCAAAACAATACACCAATTCACAATACTTCTACAATTTGATTTAATGAAAAATGTATATATATTATATATGTAAATATATCTATATATTTACATAGTTTGGTGTATGTATATACATGTATTTAAATATATAATAATCTCACAATCGGAAATAAGGTTAGAACTTACATAATGAACATGAGCCTTCAATTTGTCATGAAATATCCAATACATGGATTTGTGTGGGTATATATATATAGGAATAGGGAAGAATGCTGAAATTTGTATAACTATGCCATTGAATTTCACACAACAAGCATTCAATATAGAGTTTATGCACAATAGTTTTTTTTTTCCAAAAGAATTCAATATTTTTTTAACAATACAGACATTTCTCACACTTTGAAATTTAAATGCAATGGTAGAGATTTAAAAACCTAGAAAGATTGCCTCTAGTTGAAATTTCCCTTCTTCTTCTTCTCCCTTTCTTTCTTTCCTTGTAGTTTTCTTTATGATGAATCTCCCTCTCCTTCCTTCCTTTTCCACTATATTTCTCTTCTTATTTCTACTAATTTTATTCTACTAAAATCTAAAACTTCTATTTGATAGCCATTTTCAATTATTTAAGACGTATTCAGTTGTAGAGAGAAGAATATTTGTATGTAAACATTAACCTTTTTCATTTTATTTTGATAGCCTCGCTTGCTGTCACAGTGGAAGTTATGTTTGTGAAACATTTGTTGAACTGTGATTGAAGGTTGAATACATGAAAGTGGAGAGTGGCCTTCGTTGGACGGTAGTGGAAGAGTGGTTTGCATGTGCACGCCTACGCTATATTTCCATGTATGTCTATATTTTCCATTTGGAATTGGCATGCATTGTATTTTTGTAATGGCTGCCTATATTTTTGGAATAGTGTTTAATCACTTTTATATTTGTATTTTGTATCATTGGTAAATGCACCACAAGAATGGGCGTCTTGCAAATGAACATGCATAGGGGATGTTGATTCAGGTATGAAATTTTTTGAATTATTTTGCATGTATGATCTTTTGTTAGCTGTTCATGCCCATTCCAAAGCTTCTATTTCTAATAGTTAGGGAGGATGCTAGCAAACAACCTGCAATTTTCCTTTATACTAGCCAATTGTATATGTTCTTGGTTTTAAAACCTTTTGAATAAATTCATTCTCATACACTAATAGAACGTTGGCCTCTATATTGTACTATAACATGCATGAGAGGATATCCTTAAACCTGAACCAGAGTAGCATTGCACCTCCTATGATCTAATATAGATTCTAAATGCAAGTAACATAGCAAATAAGAAACTTTTGAAAGCCCAAAAATTTAAAATAGAATGGTATTTTTAAATAAATGATTAAAACATTCAGAAAAACATGAACAAAATTTATAGGGGATGTCGCCTTTAATTTGTAGTGGATGAAAGGATCATAGGCTCCAACAAAGCCTCTTGATAGTATTTTAGTAGAGGCTGAATGTTCACAAAAGTTAGATTGCACAACATAAGACTGATCTGGAAAACACAAAGTAAAAACAAAGCAAGGAGATGGAGTGTTTGAGCTCATTAATGTCCACAATAAATACTACATTTAACTCCCTACTACGTATGCATGAAGTTAACAAAAAATTGAAACATGAGTGACATTTATAGGTGGAGTCAGTAATTACATCTAACACTCCCCTTTAATTTTGACTCCATTTTCATTACTATGTTTTCAGTACTGATAATTCCTAAGTGTTGTTTTTGAAATTCAAAGTTTTCTTTTGTCAATGGCTTAGTAAATATGTCTGCCAATTGATCTTTACAGTTGCAAAACTGTAGACTAACTTCTCCATTGCTGACCAACTCTCTGTTGAAGTGGTAATGGATGTCAATGTGCTTTCTCTTCTGATGGAAAACATGGTTTCTGGAAAGTGCTATCACTGAGTTGTTATCACAAAAGATAGTAATTGGCTCCTTTTTTTTTTTTGGTTCAATATCAATTATTAACCTCCTCATCCATACAACTTGACAAGCTGTTGATGTAGCTACTACGTACTCTGCCTCTATAGACAAAATGGTGACTATGGGATGCTTCTTGGATGCCCATGAAATTATACCCATGCCCAAACAAAATGCATAACCAAAGGTGCTCTTTCCATCATCAACACTTCCTACAAAGTCACTATCTATAAATCCAATGAGCTGGTTGTCTTCAAAACCTATGCACAAAATACCATGTTGTGTTGTTCCTACAATATATCTTAATATTATCTTCTTTTCCTTCCAATGGGATTCCTTCAGTGATGCCATGAACCTAGAAAAAAGGTTGAATACAAACATAATGTCTAGCCTTGTTGTTGTCAAATACATTAGGCTACCTACTAACTGTTTGTTTGATGTAGAGTTTACTACTACACTTTCATCATTTTTGCTCAATTTGGTACTTGGAACAATAGGAGTACTAACTGTATTGCAGTTATTCATTCTAAATTTGGTCAACACATCTCGTGCATACTTCCTTTGGCTGATGAAAATACCCTACTCAGCTTGCTCAATTTTGAGGCCTAAAAAATACTTCATGTAACCGAGATTGGTCATTTCAAATTCTCTCTCCATAGCAAGCCTAAATTCCTCAAGATGCAAATTACCAGTGTATAACAAGTCATCAACATAGATACATATAGTTATAATTTTACCTTGCAAGTTTGTCTTTGTGTACAATGTAGGTTCATTGTTATTGTGCTTGAACCCTTTGTTAAGTAGATAAGAATCGATTCTGCTATACCATGCCCTTGGTGCTTATTTCAATCCATATAGGGCCTTTTTTAGTTTATAGACCTTATGTTCCTGCTCTTCAATCTCAAATCCAGGTGGTTGTTCAACATATACTTCTTCATTCAAAATTCCATTTACAAATGCAGACTTGACGTCTAGCTGGTAAACTGACCAATGGTGTTTTACTACTATTGCTAATACTATTCTAACTATGTCCAACCTTGCCATTGGTGCAAATGTCTCTTCATAGTCTATGCCAAACTATTGAGCAAAACTTTTGGCTACTAGTCTTGCCTTATGCTTCTCAACTTGGCCTTTCTCATTAAGTTTTGTTTTGTAGACCCACTTAACTCCTATGCTTGTTTTCTCTTGTGGCAACTCTACTAAGTCCCATGTGTCATTTTTCTCTATGGCTTCTATTTCATTGTTCATGGCTTCTACCCACTCTGTAAGACCCCGCTTTGCATGTGAATAATACAAGATTAATTTTGTTATATACTTATAGATGCTTAGATATATTTCAAGCAATGCATAGTGTGATTTCATGAAAATGTGCTTGTATTTCATTTTGAAATATTTTATTATCATTGCCATGGAAGTATTAGGCACTTGTAAACTATGAATGTGAATTGGAATTTTAATGAAATGATTGCACAATTAAATCTTATTTTAGTTAACAAATTAATGTGATATATGATTGTTGCTTATGATTTCATTGGTAATGTGCAGGAAAGAAAAGGGGTGCTAATACGAGAACACAGAACCAATGAGAAAAAATTGAAAGACACCCTTTTGTGCTTATGTACTTGATTTCCTTATTTTGGAGCCGAGGGAAAATAGTTACTATGTTTATTCTTTTGGGTTGAAAGGTTATTTAATTGTGTCATGTGAGATGTAAGTTGGGGTTAAGGTTTAGGAACCCTTATCCAAGTGTGAAACTCGGATAGAACCTTAAGTGGGACTTTAAAGAGGGTTGTTGGTCAATTTCTTTAGTTGGGATACAAAAATAAACCCCCTAGGGTCTATACCATAGTTGTAGGGGTCAAGTGGGCATGCAATATGGTCCCAAGGACATGATTTGACTCTTCAAAAGTCCTCATAATGAAGAGTGGCGAATTTTGAGGAGTGGATGGGTGGTGAAAAGATTGAGGTATTGTCCAAGTGCATGTATCTTCTTTAATAAGGAAATGACCCTCATTTATGGAAAAGGAGGACACTCCACACATCCCCATCCAAGATTTGCAAGTTGAAACTCTATATATTTTGAAGAAGAAGAATGAGGGGGTGTTACCCACTTCTCCTCTTGGAGAACCTAAGTGGAGATGGTAGAAAGAAGGTGAAGAGGAGAGGAGTCCACCTCTTGGAGAGAGTGATCAAGATGTCTTGGCTTGGAGAGGAAAGATGGATAAAAGAGCTCAATCCCTTCACCTAAGAAACAAAAGAGATAAGTTTTTTTTTTCTACTCTCTTCCACCCTTGGTTATTGGATGGAAAATGGTAACATATTGTATTGATCATGGTTGAAGATAGAAATTAGAGAACCTAGATACATGGGATTTGTGCTATGTTAGTTTTATTTCTTTGTGAATTTGAGAAAAGACTCCATTCATCACCATGGACCTAAATAATTACTTGCTCGGGGGTATCGCTAGAACCCGTGAGGTTCCATGATGCCATTACGGTAGGGTGGAGAGCAAGCCCTTGTTCTCTGTATGTAAGTCACTTCATTTTTATGAAATGTTTGTAATAAGAAGAGTTCTAAGTAAGTTTTTCTTTTGTACCTTTGAGCAATGGAAGAAAGTGTATAACCTGTGAGCTTTAGAAAGGCATCAGAAGGATCTTATGGTTCATGTGTAGGTTGAAGTATTAGAGAAACTTAGGAGAACCTTAAATTTTGGTATATGTATTAAAAGTGTTGTTAATGTGCATTGATACTTAAGGGTTGTGTTAGGATGTTACAAGGTGTACAGTGGTACTGGTAAAGAGATCTATGCTATTCTTATTAGGAGTTAGTAAATATGCTTCTTGGAATGTGAATAAGTGGTTTCATTGTAAATGTAAGATGTGTTCCATTCAAATAAATTTCATGTTTATATTGCTTTGGTATGCCATCGAATATTTCTGTTCAAGAAAAGTTGAACTAGTAAATTTGTAAATATAAATGAGTTGAAATTTATTTAACTGTGTGTTAGTCCAGTTGCTGTTATGGCCTTGACAATCATTTCAAAATAAAATGAGGGCATCCCCGTTATAACACAGGCCATGACCTTGCTTGTGCATAGCTTATTTTCTTGAAGCGAATCTAGTTGACCTGTTGAAGGAAAGATAAAATATCCAAGTTTTCCTCGCAAAAATGTGCTTCATTTGAAAGGAAGGGAACAAGGTGAAAATATAGCATTCTGCATCATTTATTTCAAATTTAAGTAAAATATAAACCTAGGGACATATTGTACCTGAAATTCCCTGTTATGTATGATGTTAAATCTATTTCAGATTTGGAAAAGAAAAAGAAAAAAAGATCTATAGGCATGAATTTCTAAACCTGTGATGTTAGTAAAAATGTGCATGCATATCAAAGAGGAGTATACAGATTTACATATTATACCCCATTTATATATGATTATTACTTACAAGATAAAGTAGACAAACTGGTTGTCTTTATGCAGTATATGCTGGAATAAAAATACTTTTTATTTTATATACAAGCACACCTATAACCAAAATATTTATGTAAGCATTTTGTTGAGCTGCATATGGATTAAAAGTAGAATCTACCTTCTGTGTATTTTTTTTTATATAACATCTAATGCTGGTTCAAACAACGATCCCATTTTAAGTGAATTGATTCTCATTTTGATTTATAGAAGAGGTTCATCATGGATAAGACTTATATATATATATATAACACAAAGAATGAAAAGATTTAAAACTGTGTTGCATCCACTTATTACGTTTTAGGCTATATTACTGCTGTAAACCAGAACACATAGCTTACTGTGAAAGAAGAACAAAATCTGGGTTGAAATAACTGTGTGAATAAATACAATAATAACACAATGTGTTTTTTTCTCCCATTCCTCCTCGCTCTTCGAGAATCACCGATTTCCAATCGTAACCACTGTGAAGACTAAGATAGGAATCCCACGCCTCAGTCTGGAGCGAATCTGTAGACCATGTGTGGGTAGAAGGGTCACTGCCTCATTTCGTGTCCTTTAGGGCAAAAAAAACAAAAAAACTGTGTGTGCCAATAAGAATTTAGGGTGCAGTATGCACAAATTTCTCATAAGAATTAAGGTGTTGAAACTATCAGTAAGCCAGAGAGTGGATTGAGGTAATCTAAAATCTTCACTGAGTAGGTCAAGTCCATTGAACATAGCATCAGCTTCCGAATTGAATTGCTCCTTTGCTATCATTTGTTCATATGCAGGCAAGGAAACTGGGTAGAGAATGGTAACGACTATGCTGGATGGGGTGAGCCATTCATTCTTAATGGCTGGCAATGAACAACATCTACCTTGACCAGCGTTTAGAAAACTTATTCAACTTTTTTTTAACTCCATGTCCATATTGCTGTCGGAAGTCTTAAATTTTGTCACCTACTCAACCGGCCTACCAATTCTACAAAATCTAACCAGAGATGTAAAATTTACGCATAACATTAATTTGGAAATGAACATTTTTGGGTTAAGATAAAGAAAAAAAAGAAAAGTAGTACCTCCTCATAGTTATGAGGAGGTGAAGTAGAGTGTAGCGATGTAACTGCCTATCGAGCTATCCTACAAGCCCATATTGCTGAAATAAGCTACAAAATTTAGGTGAAAAACATAATGCAATAAGTAGATCAAATTAAAGAACGGTGTCGGACCCGTCCCTTACGTGACTCTTGCTGGCAGATAAACCTCATGTCACATCTGACGCCTCCCCCTCTTCTATATAGCTATCTGCAATAAATTTAATAGTCTTGGTAGGTACGTTGAGCCATGATTATATGTTTGGGAGGTGTAACTTCAACAGAGTAAATGAGAGCACTTTGAAAGCCAAAATAGTTGAACATGATAATCTGGTTTTCTTTAATATAATAATACTGTTATTTTAAAAGTGTTCCAAATAATATTAAAATAAAATGAACACATTTTCCAGTATAATAATAATAGATTTTTGAATAAATGGGTAATCCTGTCAAAATAGAATAGTTGGAGTAAGAAATCCATTGGGCATCATTAAAAACAGTTGTATATTTAATTTTTTTAGCTGTCCATTTCACTGTGTGTGTTTATTTATTTTTTAAATAAATAAATAAGAAATCTCCTCGCCAAATTAATTAAATCTACCAATTAGTTTATGATGAATGGCATGGCTGCAAATTAGAAATGCATTGTAATATATTCTGATCAAAATTGTAGCTGTGAAATGAAGTCTAAAAAAAAAATTCCAAATTAATTATATTCTTGCATTTAAAATTTAAAAGAACTAATAAGGCACATTCGTGAGTGGTTATACATATTAAGTAATTATTAAAAAAATAAATAAAAAGTAAGAAAGTTTCCAAGTTTCTTTTAAAAAGTAAAAAAAAAGAGAAGAAAGAAAGAATCGTAGATTTTTTCTCTTTTTTCCTTAAGAACTTAAGCTTTAATTTATTAATTTGGGAAATAAGTATGATAACTATAAGTTAGTTAAGTAAATAAATAAAAAGAAACTTCTTATTTTAGTAATGGTATGTTTTTTATAAAGTAAAATAAGAAAAATAAATAAATAAATAAGGGTTTTCTTTATAATTAGGGGGAGTATATATATATATGTGTGTGTAAAATAAATTTTAATTGTGATATTTATATTTTCCAGAATTTTGTAAGAGGGTATATTTTTGTTCTTTGGATAATATTATTAATATCAAAAAAAAATTGATGGGACAATAACACTTTCTTCATTAAGGAATAATTTTCAATAGCATAAAAAAAAGAAAGAGTGTAAAAATATTAGGGGTTCATGGGTCAAATAACACACAAAAAAAGGGGGGGTTAACTAATACTATTACTATCGATCCGTTGATGAACAATAATAGCATTATTTATTGTTGATCACCATTGATATTCTAATTGGGGATAATTGTTAAAATAGAGGTGTAATGATAGTTAACGATTGGTCAATTAAGCAATAATACCTTTGTTCATTGTTGGACTTAATCATAATATTAGATTTACTGGCGTTATTGGTTACAAAAAAATAATAATAATGATGTCATTGTTACAAATTAATTATGGTTAGATCAAAATATATTTTGATAATTTAAATGGTGGCTAGCTAATAATTCCCTAATTGGCTATTTGAACCCTAGTTTGGGTTTAATAATAATATTGTTAATATTGAAATTTTTGAATAATAAGGTATTGTCAAGGTATAATTATGGTTCGACAAAATGTTCTAATCTGGATAGCCAACAACATTATTATTAGGGCTAGGTGGTGATTCTATTCTTGTTAAAATTTTGACCTAAGGGATAAATAAATGCATTGCTATCTTGGGGAAAGTAATCCACGTAATAATCTTACTAATATGTTAAACTAAACATTTCCTTGGTGGTACAATTACTATTAAAAGGACAACCTATCATTCTTGAGGGGTCTTTTATACACCGTAGTAAATCTTGGATCATATGTTCATATAGAGAAATTAAACCTTACTTAGCCAACGTAATAATTACTTTAACTAATGGTTTTGTAAAATAGGAAAAAAAAATAAAAAAATCTGCATTTTCTAGTGAAAATTTTGGGCATGACACACTCTTTCTTTTTAATTGCTTCTTCAAAAGGTATAGGCTAACTAGACATTAAGGAAAACATTACATGTTCATTATTGTCTTGTTGTTCATAAATCTCTCTAATAGTGTTGGTCTTTTGGTTCCTAAGTTCTTCTATTGTAGGGTTTGAATCACTGCTGGAAGAAGGACTGTGCACTTGCTATCCTTGATTTTCTTGTGTTGTTGTTGGAACCTGCAATCTAGGTAGACTTTGTCTTGGCTGCTCAATATTTTCTATACCTGCTGGTGTAAATGTGTGTGGAACAATCTGAGTGTCAACTATTCCACCATCTTGTTCATGTCATGCCTTATCTTCAAGAATCTTCGCATCTCTAGATACTATTGTCTTCTGGTAATTGGATTATACAACTTGTAGGATTTTGATGTATTTCTATAACCTATGAGTATACACTTCTCTCTTCTATCATCCAATTTTCTCCTTAACTCCTCAAGAACTTGAGCATAAGCTACACTTCCAAAAATTCTCGAGTTTGTTACATTTGGTTTCACTCCACTCTAGGCTTCTACAAGTGTATTGTCCTTTACACTTTTTGTACGTGATCTGTTCAAGACGTACACTAAACATGTAACTGCCTTTTCCCAATAATCATTTGATAGGTTTTTAGCTTTTAACATACTCCTTGCCATGTTCATAATTGTTTGATTCTTCCTTTCTTCCACTCCATTTTGCTGCGGAGTGTACCTGGTGGTGAATTATCTTTGAATGCCATGTTCACTACAATATGCTGCAAAAGCTTTGGAGTCATATTCACCTCCTCCATCAAACCTTAAAACTTTAAACATGTAACTGCCTTTTCCCAATAATCATTTGATAGGTTTTTAGCTTTTAACATACTCCTTGCCATGTTCATAATTGTTTGATTCTTCCTCTCTTCCACTCCATTTTGCTGCGGAGTGTACCTGGTGGTGAATTATCTTTGAATGCCATGTTCACTACAATATGCTGCAAAAGCTTTGGAGTCATATTCACCTCCTCCATCAAACCTTAAAACTTTAATCTATCTACCACTTTGTTTCTCTGCCATTGCTTTAAACTATTTGAATATGTCAAAGGTGTCTGATTTGTTCTTAATGAAGTACACCCAGGTCATCCTACTGTAATCATCAATAAAGGTTAAAAAATAATAACTCCCTCCTATAGACTCTGTTTGCATGGGACCACAGAGATCAGTATGCACTAACTCTAGTAGATCATTGGCTCTGTAGGTTGCTGCATTTGGAAAGGCACTCCTTTGGTGTTTGGCTATTATGCAATTTTCACAAGGATTATGGTGGACATCAATTGTTGGTAAACCTAGGACCATTGACTTTTTCTGCAACTGATATAGACTGTTAAAGGCTAGGTGGCCATATCTGAGGTGCCATAACCAAGTTTCATTAAAATTGGTAGCATAATGAGCATAAGATATGGACTGTTTGACACTTCTTAGGTTTAGGGGATACAATCTGTTTCTAGTCATTTGGACTCTTGCTATGACCATTTCACTTGGGGGTTTATCTAAGATAGTACATGTGGAACCTTTAAATTTAACTTCAAACCCATTCTCACTCATTTGGCCTACACTCAACAGATTGTGTTTTAGGTTATGAACATAATAGACATTATGGATATCCCTCTTTTCATTCTGCTTGTTTACTACTGTAACAGTACCTCTTCCTAGAGTATGTACCAAATGGTCATCTCCTAACTTGATCTTGGACTTGATTGTGTCATCAAAACTAGTGAAAACATTTTTATTACCTGTCATGAGATTGCTGTAGGCACTGTCCAATAGCCACGTGTCTTCATTGTTATTGTCTTCTACTGTTGAGCATGATAGAAACATTGATGGGGTTCCTTCTTCTGTGTTGGACACATAAGCTCTGCCCCTGTTCTGATCTACTTGCTTCTTTCTGCCCTCACTCTCATAGTGTCCATATTGTTTATAGTAATAGCATTGTATATTTGACTTATCAGATCTACCTCTTCCTTTGTTACTCCTGCCTCTTCCTCTTTGGTTTTGAGGCTGTGACACTGATTCTAAACACTGTCTCTTTTATCAAACTGGGAAGAGCTTCGACCTCTTCTTCCTCTACCTCTACCACTTCTGCCTCTTACTCTACTGATTGTGGCTTGTGTTTGTAGGGCAGTTTCCAAAGATTCATTTTTATTCTGCATTCTGGACTCATGGTTCAACATTGAACCAGTCAACTCTTCTATGGAGTATTGAGAAAGATCCTTACATTCTTCGATTGTAGTCACCAACATATCATATGAGTGTGGAAGACTTCTGAGAATCTTCTCCACAACTTTCCTGTCTGTGATGTCTTCACCATAGGCTCTTAGTTGATTTACTACATCCATGGCTTGAGACATGAACTGATCTACAGTTTCTGTGTCTTTCATTTGCAAAGTTTCGAACTTTTTCCTCAATATCTGCAACTTAGCATTTTTTACCTTATCAATTCCTTGATATGCAGTTGCAAGTATCTCCCAAGCTTGATGTGCGCTGGTTGCTGCTGCTATTTTGGGAAAGATGGAGTCCTCAACTCCATTGTGTAGATTCTATAGGGCTCTAGAATCTTTCCTTTTGTTCTCTGCATTTGTATTCCTATGTGCATTGGTCATTGTAGCAAGGTCATTTGCACTGGGTTCTTCATATTTAGTGACTACGGCTTCCCAGCATTCTAAGTTTTTCAGATAACTTTTCATTTTGATGGCCCACATGGCATAATTCTTATCATTTAGTATTGGTCCCTGTGTGCTAGGGTTACTAGTGGATGCCATGACTATTCCAGTCTATTCGTCCTTTTCTTAAGCTAATAAACAAGATCTCTTTTCAAAAGTGCAGAGATGCATGATTACCTTAGCCCACTCTTCTGCTGAAGAAAACACGTGTGCTGGCGTGTTTTCACTGTGGTGGGTTCTGTCTCTGCAGAGGTCGAACTTGACTGGTTCACCTCAACACCCAACTGTGCTGCAAGCTGCACATCTGGAACAGATCTCTCTGCCTGGGAACACAACCGTGAGTTATACCATGACAGTATTTTAGCAGAGGCAGAATGTTCACAAAAGTTAGATTGCATAACATAAGACTGATCTGGAAAATACAGGGTAAAAACAGAGCAAGGAGATGGAGCGTTCGAGCTCATTAATGTTCACAATAAATACTACAACTAACTCCCTACTAGGTATGTGTGAAGTTAACAAAAAAACTGAAACATGTGTGACGTCTATAGATGGAGTCAATAATTACATCTAACAGCTCTGGATGACAATCATAAGCGGCTCCACAGACCTTTCACTTTTCACAGCTGCTGTGCGAATTTGTAAAACGTTGGGCGTCTACCGAACCAAGATCCCATCTTTATCTGCAACTTTCATGTCTGATTGCATCAGAGGTGATGGTGATAATTTTAAATGATTGTTCAATATTTATCAAACAAGAATGGAATATGTTATGTTTGTTTTATTTCATTCCAAATATATTTTTTCTGTTCTGAAAGGGCAAATAAATTCAAATGTAAATGCTAGCAGGAATAACACATATACAAAATCGGAGGCTTCTTAAAAAATTTATGCAGCCAATGCTTAGGAAAAATGGGAAGTAATTTTTTTTAAAGCATAAATTACTCATTCAAATTTTTTTGCAGATTTCAAGAAGTCTGAAAATCAATTTAAACCTGTCAGTATATCTTCTTCATTAATTTAGCTTTTCGTGGCATGATTGCTGTATGACTGTCCATATTTAAGTCAAGCAATGACTCATTAAGATTGAAATTTGCTCAATATAAACCTTAATTCATGTTGTCCCGTGTAAGGTTGTTTAGGTAAAATTTATATTAACTTATAATTTTCTCACAGTTAGGGGAGGTTGTTTTTTTAATTAATTTTGGCTAATGTATCTTCGAAATATTAATTTGCATTCTTTAGCTTTCCCAAAGAATGACCAGTCGTTATGCATCCTCAGCCGGCTCTTGGGTTTAAATTTCATGGTTTGTTTAGTTTTTGTGTTATCTTACTATTATATATGTTTTTTTTTTAATCTTACGGATCTTTTTTACGAAATTCTGCAGATGAAATTTAAAAATAAGACCTTAAATTGTGAGGATACCGTTGTTATCCCAGCAATATCTAACATAGCATTATTTGCATATTTCTTCCCAATATGTATATAGTCTCTTATTTGAGAACTGTTCAAATAAGTGTAGGTCTTGATTTATATGTATATTATAGTATGATATACACAGATACATAAATAACACTTTTTTAAAAAATTTCATCAAAATCAATGTTTATATTTTTAAATTTAATTTAAATAATTTTTGAATTGTTATGTATTTTAATTTTATATTTTAAAGTATTTATATTTTCATAAAAAATAATTGCATTGAATTTTATAGTCATTAAAATGATATTTAATAAATACGTGTTGTATGTTAGTACAATTTTCATATATAATTGCTTATATATTTGGAAAATCCTTCTATTTGCATGACTATTTTCTTTATAAAAAAATATTCACATTCAAGATTAGACTAAAATTATTTTCTGAAACTTATTTATATTTGTATTCAAAACAAAACTAACTTGAACCTCTTGAAAGGTTTCCTATTGTAATGAGCTTTGTTAGTTAGAATACAAATAAATAGTTTTTTTGAAAAAATGGTATAAATAATAAGTGAAAGAACTAGAGTTTTTAAAATTTAGAAAATTAAGTATAAAAGAAATATTCTAAATTAATATATTAAAAATTAAAAATATTGATTTTCTTTTAAAACAAGATATAAAAGTAAGTTACTAAATTAATATACTTCAAATTAAAAAATATTGAAAATCTTTAAAAAATAAAAATAGTCTTTGATGGAAATAGATAAATCAAAACAAAGAGATCTGATGAAAAAGATAAATCAAAACCAAATACATTTGATGAAATAGAAAAGTCAAAACAAAGAGATTTCTTGAATAGAAAAATCAAACAAAGAGATTCGTTGAATAGAAAAATCAAAACAAAGAGATTTGTTGAGGAAAAAAAAATCAAATCAAAGAGATTTGTTGAAAAAAAAAATCAAATCAAAAGATATTTGTTGAAACACAAAAATAAAAATCAAAGAGATTTGATCACAAAAAATAAATCAAAGATAAATCACAAATATTTGAAAATATTTATTATAAAATAAATTAAAAAATCAAATAAATCAATCAAAGATTAAAAAATAAGTTAATTCAAAGATCAAATAATTAAATCAAAGAAAAAAATAAATAAATTAAAAGATCAAATAAATAAATCAAAGCAATTTGATAAAAAAAATAAAAATCCAAGATAAATCACAAAGATCTGAATATAAATTTACCATAGATAATCTAAACTATCAAATAAATAAATCAAAAATAAAAGATAAATAAAAAATATGAAATACAAATATTTATCATGGATAAATAAAAGATCAAATAAATAAACCAAAGATAAAAATAATTTAGATATTTGCATAAACTAAAAGGTCAAATAAATGAATAAATATATATTTTTATTGCAAAGAGAAATAAAAGATTTGATCACAAAGATAAATCAATCAAAAAAGAAAACTAGAGATTTGATCACAAAAATTTGATTAAAATATCAAATAAATGAATCAAAGATAAAAAATATAAATTAAAAGTTCATAAAAAAAAAATCAAATTAATCACAAATAGAAATAAAAGATAAACCACAAAGATTTGAGAATCTTTACCATAGATAAATTAAAAGATGAAATAAATAAATCAAGGATAAAAGATATATAAAAAATTATCACAAAGGTTCAAATAAATTAAAAAAGATTGAATAAATAAACAAAATGAGTTAAGATAAATCAGAGATTTGATCATAAGGATAAATCAATCAAAAAGAAAAAAGAAAGATTTAAAATATAAATAAAATTAGTGTGAAGGTTATTGTTCAATTAGAGTTTATCTATGGTAAGCGTTAGGATTCAATTACAATCAGGGTTCAATTAAGGTTAGGGTTCAAATAGGGTTAGGAATAGTGTTAGGGTTAGGGTTCAATTAGACTTAGAGTTAGGGTAAGGGTTAGGACTAGGATTAGTCTTAGGTTTAGGGTTCAATTAGGGGTAGGATTCTATTATAAAGCTTGGGGTTAGGGTTATAGTTGGGTTTCAAATAGGGTTATGATCAAAGTTAGGTGTAAGATTCAATTAGGGTTAGGATTCAATTAGAATTAAATTTAAGTTAGGATTATAGTTAGGGTTCAATTAGTGTAAGGTTAGTGTTAAGGTTAGGATCCAATTAGGGTTGGGATTAAACTAGTGTTTAGAGTTAGGATTAGAGTTAAATTATGGTTAGGGTTACATTAGGGTTAGATTTTAATTTTGATTATGGTTAGAGTCTAATTATGGATATTGTTCAATTAGGATTAGTATTAGGGTTCAATTATGGATCTATTTGGTTAGAGTTTAATAAGGGTTGGGTTTATTGTTGGTGTTCAATCAGGGTTAAGGTACAACTAAGGTTAGGGTTTAATTAGGGTTAGTGTACATTAGCATTCAATTAGGGTTACAATGAGGATTCTATGATAAAGTTTGGGGTTAGGGTTATAGTTAGGGTACAAATAGGACTACAATCAAAGTTAGGTTTAGTATCCAATTAAAAGGTTAGGAATGAGGATCAATTAGGGTTAGGATCGAATTAGAGCTAGGGTTATAGTTATGGTTTAATTAGTGTAAGGGTTAATGTTAGGGTTAGGATTAAATTAGTGTTAGAAGTTATGGTTAGAGTTCAATTAGGCTTAAGATTAAGGTCCAATTAAGGTTAGAATTTAATTATGATTATGGCTAGAATCTAATTAGGGTTAGGACTACAGTTAGGGCTATGATTTGGGTATAATTATGATTAGAGTCCAATTAGATTTATGGTTAGGGTATAATTATTGTTATAATTTAAATAGGATTAGATAAAATTACTGATCAAAAAGGTTAACCATCCATTAAAGTTAGGGTTTTGATTAGGGTACAATTAGCGTTACAATTCAATCTAGGTTCAACTAGGGTTAGGGTTACAATTGGGGTTCAAATAGGGTTATAATAAGAGTTAGGTTTATTATTCAATTAAAGGGTTAGGATTGGGGATCAATTAAGGTTAAGATTCAATTAGAGTTAGGGTTATAGTTAGGATTCAATCAACATAAGGGTTAGTGTTAGGGTTATGATTAAAATAGTGTTGAAAGTTAGGGTTAGAATTCAATTAGGATTAGGGATAGGGTTAAGAATAAATTAGGGTTATAGTAATTAGGAATAATTTTAGAGTCCAATTATGGTTAGTGTTTAATTAGGGTTAGGGTTAGAGTTTAATACGTGTTCATTTCATGTTAGGGTTTAATAAGGATAAAGTTTATGATTAGGATTCAATTAAGGTTCAATCAAAATTAGGGTATAATTAGGGAAAGAATTCAATTAGGTTTAGGATATATCAGTGTTGAAATATAATTTGGCATCACTTATAGTTAGCATTAAAGGATTACAATTCAATAAGGGTTGGAGATAGGGTTAGGATTAGAGTTTAATTAGGGTTATGGCTAGTGTTAGGCTTAAATTTAAGGTTAGGGTTAATATTAAATTAGTATTAAGATTAGGGTTCAATTAGGGTCAATGGAGCTTTAAAATACATTCAAAACATTGTCTACAAACTAGGAACTATTTCACCTGAACCACCAACATATGTGATGGTTGAGTTTGACAATTATTCAGGAATTCCATTTGAAAATCATCATTGAAATAAAATTCCAATAACACCAATACAAGGGGGGAAAACACTTCAATTTCCATTGAGATTAGCATGGGAATTGACTATACAGAAATCTCAAGGATTGACTCTTTCAAAAGAAACAATTGATATAGGATCGAGAGAAAGAACAAGATTGGCATTTGTAGCAATATTGAGAGTAAAATCTCTAGAGAGTCTGAGAATAATGCCACCATTCACATATGACTGTTATGAGAAAATAAAAAAGGGTAAACGACTTGCCAAGCATAAGGCTGAAGAAAATAGACTCAAACTTTTGAAATATAATTCATGTAATATTTCTTTTTGTTCAAATTTGCTTTAATGGCTTTGATAACAATGCGATTTTCAACTATTCTAATTAATTGTCTATCTAAGAAAAGTAAAATATCACAAAATGTTAAATATAATATCAAAATATAATTTAATATTATATTATAATAATTAACATTATTATAGTATTATATTATTATATTAATCTCCTATATGTTGTGTCATGACTGGTACTAGCATATATTATCCTTCTTGAGGTGCCTATTTTCATTATTTATTCTCAAATAGGTCCCTTAATGATAACTCTTGACATATTTTATATATATTAGTATTTAATATATTTATTCTAGTTGTAGAGAAATTCAAGAAGAATATCAAATAGTTGTGTGTGTTTTCATTATTCATTTCCTCTTTTTAAATTTTTTTTTTTGTTTTCCAAACCTAATCCTGAAAAGAATAAAAATTAAATTTATTTCTATGCATGTTATTTTCATTGATAAAAATAATAAAGAAGAAATTTCATTTTAGTTGCAACTACATACTTATCTTTTGTAAATAGTTAGAAAATACCCTTTTCAAATTGCAAAGAAATATTTTCTTTTAATAAGCAATAAAGAAATATTATTTAATTGAAAATCAACTATTTATTCAAATAAATAAGAAGGAAGTTTCATTCAATTGGGAAAAGAAATAGTTATTCAAAATAACAAATCATCATCATTTAATTTCCTATTGAAACATTTAATTGAACTAAAATCACTCTTTTATCCTTTTACGCTTTTATTTTATTATTTAATTAGTTTGAATAAACATTATAAAATTTGCAAACAATAAAAAAGTTAGCCTAATTTAATTCTAAAAGCATCTACATGATTCTAGGTGCTCATTGTGATCAAGATAACCATTCCAACTTTACCCTACCAAGAAGCTAACCTCTTCTCCTTAATCACAACCTTGGTCTTCGGCCACCTGCAACTCAAGTACACTCAGACACCCATTAATAGATTAGTATCTAGATAAAATCCAAATCAAAACAATGTAATGCATTAATTCAAATATTACTATTTTATTTTGCTTCAATTTCAAAGTAAACCATATTTAGTACTTTTCAACTTTTTAAAATTAAATCAAACATTTTATATTGCATCACACCAAAAGACCATATTATTTATTATTTACTCTACCACACACACATTCATACATTTATTAGTTCCACACAAAGCCAAAAGAAAGCAACATCAAAGTTCAAGATGTGACATACTTCCCCACTTGGAGGAGACATGGTCTCGATGTCTTATTGCAAACATCCACACAACAGAGTCTAAAACATTAGTGTATCATGAGTCACAAAATGTAGGAAATAAAAATTATACTAGAATTTCATATCTGGGAAATTTCTTTCAATATCTTTCGCATTCTCCCAGGTGGCACTTTCTATCGAATATTAGTCCCACTAGACCCTATATAGCATAATATATCTGTCCCACAAATTAAAATTGCACCTTTACATAATCCTAATGGGATCCACTAGGATCACCCCTTAATCCTAAACCTACAATGCATGCCAGTCAAGAATATGAGTAACATCCGGATGATAAAGCTTAAGCACTGAAACATGGAAGACCTTATGTATGCGGGATAGATTCAGCGGTAGAGAAAACCTATATGTAACTAGATTAATAACCTCCAAGATATAAAAAGGCCCAACATATCTAGGGGAAAGCTTAGAGCTCTTACTGAAAGAGATTGAACTCTTCTGCAATCGAACTCTTAGGAAAACCTTGTCTCCCACTGAAAACTATCTAAATTTTTTGTTCTTGTCAGCAAGACTCTTCAGACAATCTGAGGCGTATTTCAATTTTCCTTGATTAGCTTCATTTGATATTCTATTTCTTTCAACATCTCAATCCCAATGACAATCATGTCTTCCACCCTACCCTAACTGATCGGTGTGTGACATTTATGACCATACATTGCCTTAAAAGGGGTCATTCCTAAAGAGGCATGGTAGGCATTATTTTATGCGAACTCTACCAAAGGTAGGTACTCCTCCCACTTATGTTGTTGTTCCATGGAGTACATCTAAAGCAGACCCTCTACTACTTGATTCACCCTCTCTGACTGACCTTCAATCTAAGGATGATATGTCGAGCTAAAATTCAATTATATTCCCAAGAAGAATTCAATGTGGTCCAAAACCTAAAATTCATCTGAGTGTGACGATTTGAGATGATCGTCTTTGGCACTCCATGTAATAAAAAAATATCATGTACAAACTTCTTTGCTAAAACACAGGATCCATCCTTAAGATTCCTAAGGAATCATGATGGGCCAAAAAGTGGCAATATGATGGGTATGTGGTGACAACTATTTTTTTACCCAAAATTGATGAAATGAAAAGGGTTTTTAAAGGATATGCTTACATTTCCATGGATATAAATTATACTTTACTTTGAATTTAATAAGTAATTATTATTCCTTTTTTATTCAAATTACGACTAAAGTCTTGATTGATAGGTTGATTGAAAACATCTATAGCTTTCAAACGGTATCACATTTTTTGAATCCAAAACATGTATCACATTCTATGCTTCACATACTATAGGATTAAAAAAATAATAAATTAATTTCATGAAGTTTTGAGTAAGTTAAGGTGGTCAGACATACGAGTTTTTATATTTTTCAAAAATTTGTAATAAAAAATTCATAATTAATTATTTACTAAGAAAAAAATTACAAAAAAACATGCCTCAGATTAGGGCATGAGTCTTCTACTTACATCTAAAATATTATAAAAAAATATTATCATTTTATTGTGGTTAGGGTAGTCAATCAGACAACTACTTCTTATTTTTTCCCTAAAATTTAAGTACCACCAGATTGAAATTTCAAATTTTCACCAAATAGATTTTATTTTTTTTAAACAAACCTAGTAGTTTAGAAACTACATTCAAATTTCTATAGATTATATTCTTACTTATTTTTGAAATAATATAGATAACTTATTCAAATTTTGACTTGAAGTTTCCTAACTCAATTTTTTTTGAATTTTTTTCCATTTAAGGGCCTATTTTTCCATCATGATCTTGCACATACCCCTACCATTGTCAATTTATCTACCACAACCAAGATGACATCATGTTTATTCCTAGTCATAGGCAACCCCTGAATAAAATCCAGAGTAATTATCTACCATTTATACTCTGACACTCTATGTGGGTACAAAAGTCTCGTCGAATGCACATACTCTGCCTTAACTCACTGGAATTCCAAACATTAAGCTATAAAATTAATAACATCTCTCTTAATTCCAAGCCAAAAATACAAGGTTCTAAGTCCCTCCACCATTTTTGTCACATTGGGGTGCCCTAAATATGGTGCATTATAAAATTCTTCTAGCACTAGCTTCCTCAATCCTACATCATTAGGAACATACATCTGTCCTTGGTACCTCAGGAGTCCATTAGTCTTAGAGATATACCCATCATATCTACAATCTAAGGGATTCTACTCTAGGGCTTATTGCACCCTTTCGTGATACTCATCCCCTGGTAAATTTTGGATCACCTAGTATCTAAAAGTTGACCTTATAGTAACCATTGTTGCAAGATGTCTTCTCCTAATTAAGGCATCTGGTACTCTATTTTCTTTACCATTTATATATTTGATACCAAATTCATGCTCACTCAAAAACTACAACCATCATCTTTGATGAGCATTTAGGTTGGGCTAAGTAAAAATATATTGCAATCCTGAATGATCTGTTTTCAACTCAAAAGGCTTCCCTAAAAGGTAGTTCCTCCACATTTGAAGAGCCTGTACTATGGCATCCAACTCCAAATCATGTGGTGCATAGTTCAATTCATGTTGTTTTAATTTCCCTGACTCATATGCCACCACCTACCCATCATGCATAAGAGCTGCTCCTACACCCTCTCTTAAAGCATTTGTTGTCATTGTAAAGTTTCCATTGGGATCTGGCACAATCAAAATAGGTGCAAAAGTAAGTTTTTCTTTCAACAACTAAAAATCCTTCTCACACTTGTCACTCCATTCAAATTTCTTTCCTTTCCTTTAGAGTGTGGTGATAGGTGTTGTAATTGTTGACAACCCCCTAACAAATTTCCTGTAATAACTGGAAAGTCCTATAAAACTTTGGACTTCAGAAACATTTTTGGGTGTTGGCCACTCCATGATTGCTTTGATCTTCTATGGGTCCACCACAATTCCATTGGCTAAAATAGCGTGTCCCAAATAGTGCACCTTAGTTTGGTAGAAAGTGCATTTAGACATCTTTCCATAAAGCTTGTGATCTCTCAAGTGCTACAACAGTATCCTTAGATGTTTGTTGTGTTCTTCCTCTGGTTTAGAATACATGAGGATATCATCTAGGAAAACTAAGAAAAAGTCATCTAGACAATCTCAAAAGATGTCGTTCATCAAATTCATGAAGGTTGTAGGGGCATTGGTTAGCCCAAATGGTAGCACTATGAATTCATAGTTCTCGTATCTTGTCCTAAAGGTAGTTTTGAAAATATCATCATCATTTATCCTTAATTGATGGTACCCCGATCTTAGATCAATTTTTTAGAATACTTTAGCCCCCTTCAACTGATTGAACAGGTCATCTATTCTAGGGAGAAAATATTAATTTTTAATGGGGACCTTGTTAAGTTTTCTATAATCACTCCACAACCTTAAGGTCCCATCCTTCTTCTTTAGAAAAAACACAAGAGCTCCCCAAGGAGACACACTTGGCCTAATGAAACCTTGATCAAGAAACTTCTGTAACTGGGCCTTCATTTCATGCAATTCAATGGTGTTCATCCTATATGGCGCCTTAGACTGTAACTTAGCTCGAGGCATCAAATCTATTGATAAATAAAATACACACTTAGGTGGTAGTTCAATCAACTCATTTGGAAAGACATCTTGAAATTCTTCCAAAATAGGATGATCATTAGTTGACGTCTCTGAACTATCAGTATCCCTAACCTTTACTACATAGATAGTGCACCCTTTTCTGCTAGCCTTCTTTAGCTGCATGGTAGAGATCTGATGGAGTTCTAAAGGCCTTTCTATACCATGGAGTTCAACATGATTACCCTGATCATCGAGGCACCTTACTATCTTCTCTTCATAATCAACGAGGGCCTTATGTTCAATACACCAATTTATTCCCAAAATTATATCATATGACCCCAAGGGTGCTACATACAAATTGTCTTGCATCTCAAAACTAGGAAGTTCAAGTTCACTACATGCTAGACATTGCTCCATGGTTCTCTCTGCCCAATTCCCATATTGGAACTTCCATTAATTAACCATATATCTAGGTTTGACTAATAATTTAGAAATAACATGAGGGTCTACAAAACAATTTATGGCTCTAGTATTAATAAGGATAGAAACAGGACATCCAAAGAGCTTACCTAAAAGCTAAATTGGTGTAGCCTAGTAGTTAGCTTGGAAATTATCCACTACTGCATGGATGTGATATTGATTCATTTTTTTTTTTATTATTACTCTAAATCCATACATTGGCATAATGTTCACCACTACATGTATAACATCCTTGGTAGGGTGCTCTGGGTTTTTCTGAAGCATCTCTCCTATTATTGTTGTTATTATGATGTGTCCTCTTATTATTATTCTGATTTCCTTCATTGCAGTCCTAAGAATTACTACCCCACTTGAGATTCCTAATTTTTCTACTATTATTGTTGCCCAGATTGTTCTGATTTTGATTATTTCCTTGATATTTCCTATTAACATATTTAGCATCCCTACTCTTCCTATAATTAGTAGCTTGTTGTAACTTCTTTTCCCACTTGGTGGCTTTTTCAAAAGCCTCATCCATGGTGGAAGGATTGTGAAATCCACTTCACCCCCAATTTGAGGCCTAATCCCCAGAATAAATTTATGAATTTAGAACCTCTCATCAAGTTGGTACTATGGTACATATCTGAGCAAGTGGGAAAATTTCTCCCAATACTAAGTTACTATCATCCCCCCTTGAGTGAGGGTCTCGAATTCGGTTATCTTTTTTCCAAAATAGGACTATAGCAACCACCTCTTCCTAAACAACTGTAGAAATTGTTCCCAAGTCACCTTGCCATAAAAAAAAAATCTTTCTTTTTTTTCTCCCACCAAGTGGCAGCTTCACCTATGAGTTGATATGATCCCCATTCAGCCTTAGTCTCATTAGATAAATTTTGGAGGGAAAAATACTTCTACATATTGACCACCCATGCTTCTGCCTTTTGTCCCAATGTTTTTACATCAAATTTGGTTGGGGTGACCTTCTTGAGGTCCTTTCACAACTCCTCAACCACCTTACTTAGGTTTCCTTAGTCTCAAGCTATTCTGCATTTTTCTTTCCTTCATTTCCATTAGAATTTGTCCCTTGCTATCCTACTTTCCTTTCTTGTTCTAGGCTATAAATCTTGCCCCCTATTGACTCAATAAGGCTAATATTTGATCCAACCTATCATTTGTATCATTACAAGACCTATTTCCACCTTGATAAGTTCTTAAATCCATTAGAATTACTTTGGAAATCATAACATTAAGCGTAATTAGGCTTAGGTCCTATAGTTTAACCTGTATGCGCTGATACCAAAATGCAATGCTCAAAAAGAATACTCACATGCTAACAAGTGTTTCTAAGAACTTTTACACATTCTAAGTAAAGTAAAAGTAAATCATGCATATAACATGAACTATTCATAAGAGCTCAAAAATTAAGTACAATAATGAACTTCATTTCATGTATCAAGATGGAATACAACACATCCATTTTAGTGTTACAACAATAATCTTACATCAATGAGCTTTGATCAATACATCTATTTCAGTGTTACATCAATAAACCATCGTCAAAATGTATCTATTTCAATGTTACATCAATACCTTTCAGAGTAAAGTTGCATTTACAAATGGGCTATGTAAGCCATATAAATTAATACAAGGGTACATCCATAGCATAAATATTCTCTAATCCTCAACGGCCTTGACACCACTATCATATTGCAAGCTGAAGCCAAGAGTGTGATTAAGGTTCCTTTTCTTCCCAACCACTAAGTACATGACTTCCTTGGGTTCCTTCCTAACTCAAAGAAATCCCCAGCCCTACACGAGGAGCCTAGCAACCTGGAACAATAAATCAAGAGGGAACTCTTGATGCATGCCTAATGCCTATATGCATTCCTATACTAGAAAAACATATTTCTTCCATGCATGATGTGGTAGAGACATATAAAAATAATTGAGGCTTTTAATTAATCCATCTATTTCAATGGTACATTTTCTTGGCCAAGCATTTGAAACATAAATGGTAGTTTATGAAAAGGATAAACTACCATCTCTATATTCCCACATTCGACATCCTATCCCAAAAGTTTCTCATAAAGAAAATCGATAATGAATTGTTCCACTTAAAATTTCATTCAATTTTAAACATTTCCACATTCAAGCATTCTAGATCATAAATACTCATTTTAATTCCAACTTCTCAAATTGATTTGCGTAAGAACAAAAATTCAAAATAAATGCATCTCATAGATGGTTTTATGGCTCACTATGAATTCTTTTCTAATCATTTTAGCACATTTCAATGAAATAGAGCAAATATATGCATATGTGGGAAAATTATCCAACATTCTATCTCTATTTGAATGATTAAGTCTACTTAGCAAATTTATGCAGATTTGAAAGAAACCCGAGGTCTCTAATCAACCTATATATTTGTTGGAAACCTACAATTTTCTCATATTTTTACTGCAGGTCTATCTATATTTATATATACAAAGGTATATTAAATCAGAATTCAAAAATAAAAACAATTCTAACATAGAATTTATCGGTATAAAACAAAAAGATTGGTCATTTCCATCTAGATTCATTTCTATTCATTTCTAATTTATGAACTATTTTACAAACATATATATGTACGTATATATATATATATATATATATATATATATATATATATATATATATATATATATATATATATATATATATATATATATATATATATATACTCAACCATTATCAAAGTATTGTTTTAGTATTCTATCAATTTAAATCAAAAGACCGCATTGTAGGTGTAATAACTTTTGGCACATAATACATATACTTTTGTTACTGTGTGTATATATATATATATATATATATATATATATATACTGTTACATATATAAGGAAAGTACATATGTATATATGCATATATATACATCCACATAAAAGACATGCATTAAGAGTGTTTGAAAAAGAAAATTAAATGTTTCTCAGGTCTACAGATTTCTTATAAAGAAAATTGGGAGTGTATGGGCTGACGCCCCCTTTGGGGGAGGTGCTACCTATGGAGGGTAGTGCCCCCTCCACAGGTCGTAGCCTATGGAGGGTGTTGCCTCCCATAGTGTAGACTTTCCCAATGGAGAGGGCATGGCTAGGGGTTAAATCCCTTGTCATTTATAGTATACCCTTTCTTAAACAAAGCAATATGCCAGTTCAAAATACTTCTATAGTTTGATTTAATTAAAAATGTATATATATTATATATGTAAATATACGTATATATTTACATAGTTTGGTGTATGTATATACATGTATTTAAATATATAATAATTTCACAATCAGAAACAGGGTTACAATTTATAGAATCAACAAGAAACTTGAATTTGGCATAAAATGTCCAATACATAGATTTTTGCATGATTAATTATATGTATACATATAGAAATATTCAATATTGAATACATATGTATATACGTATGTAAATATATGTATTTAGGAATAGGGAAGAATGTTGCAATTTGTATAGCTATGCCATTGATTTTCACACAACAAACATTCAATACAGAGATTATGCACAATAGTTTTTTTTTCAAAAGAATTCAATATTTTTTAACAATATAGACATTCTTTCTCACACTTTGAAATCTAAATGCAATGGTAGAGATTAAAAACCTAGAAAGAGTGCCTCTAGTTGAAATTTCCCCTCTTCTTCTTCTTCTCCCTTTCTTTCTTTCCTTGGAGTTTACTTTCTAAAGAATATCCCTCTCCTTCATTCATTCCCCCCTATATTTCACTTCTTATTTCTACTAATTATAATCTATTGAAATCTAAAAATTCTATTTGGCAGCCATTTTTTTAGTTATTTTTGCAGAGCAATTCAAGAAGAATATCAAATAGTTGTTTGTGTTCTCGTTATTCATTTCCTCTTTTTAAAGTTTTTTTTTTTTCAAAACCTAATCTTGAAAAGAATAAAAATTAAATTTATTTCTATGCATGTTATTTTCCTTGATAAAAATAATAAAGAAGAAATTTCATTTTAGTTGCAACTACATACTTATCTTCCATAAACAGTTAGAAAATACCCTTTTCAAATTGCAAATAAATATTCATTTTTAATAATCAATAAAGAAATATTATTTAATTGCAAATCAACTATTTATTGAAATAAATAACAAGGAAGTTTCACTCAATTGGGAATAAAAATAGTTATTCAAAATAGCAAAACATCATCATTTAATTGCCTATTAAAACATTTAATTTAACTAAAATCACTCTTTTATCCTATTACACTTTTATTTCATTATTTAATTAATTTGACTAAACATTATAAAATTTGCAAACAATAAAAAAATCAGCCTAATTTAATTCAAATGCATCTACATGATTCTAGGTGCTCGTGTGCGACCAAGAGAACCATTCTGGCTTTACGCTACTAAGAAGTTAACCTCTTCTCCTTAATCACACCCTTGGTCTACAACCACCTGCAACTCAAGTACACTCAGGAACCCATTAATAGATTAGTATCTAGAAAAAATAAAAATCAATGAAATGTAATGCATTAATTCAAATATTACTATTTTATTTTGCTTCAATTTCAAAGTAAACCATATTAAATACTTTTCAAATTTTCAAAATTAAAGCAAACATTTTCATATTGCATCACACCAAAACACCATATTATTTATTATTTACTCTACCACACACACATTCAGACATTTATCAATTCCACACAAAGCCAAAAGCAAGTGGCATCAGAGTTTGAGAAGTGACAGATTGCATCATGGATTTCAAGAAATCTCTTATTTTATTATGTGATTCACTAATGGGAGGTGACTAAGGAAGCTCACTAATTAAAGGAGATCCAACTTGTGTCGTCATCACCTCAAGAATCTTGTCTTTATTTGCATGATCTCTTAGTGAAGGGGATTCTAATGTCACTTCACCTAAGGAAGCCTCACTATATGTGTCAATGTTCATATTTTCTTGCATCATGATATCCTCCCTAGGAGGAGAGTTTTTAGGAGAACTACAAACCAAATATTCTTGACATTCAAATGTCGGTTCTTCTAAAATGAATTCATTAGAAGTAGGGGAATGCTCAATGTTTGAATTGTCTTGCTCAATAAGGGTTTTCTTAGGTGAAGGGGGACAACTAATATTCTCATGACCTTCATCGATTGTGATTTCTATCATCAAAGTATCTTCTTCACAACTAGGAAAGATACTAGGACAAGAACAAATGTTATTTTCATGATTATTTATGGTTGTGTTGTCTTGTTTATCAATTTCTTGTCCACTAAGATAGGTAAGAGGAGATAAACAACTAGGATTCTCAAAAGTCTCATTGATTGGTTCTTCTAACACAAAAATATCTTCTTCACCAATAGGAGAAATATTAGGAGAAGAATGAATATGATCATTAGGAATTTTCGAGGTTGTATTCTCTTTCACTAAAACATTCTTATAGGGAGGGGATATGAAATTTTTCTTACCATGTCTAGATATGTAAGACACTAGCATTGTTTGAACAAAAATGAAAAGCACACTAACTCAATTGACTGCAAAATCTGACGAAAATGTTTGACGAAATATGTATAATTTGATGTGTAATTTTCAACTTTTTAAAAGTTTATCCCTAATGTTCATCGAAATTTTGATGAACCTAGGTTTGGTCGAAATGTTCACTATTAGTTTCATTGAAATTTTGCCATGTGAAAAATAGAAAAAAATCAAATTGTGGTCGACATAAAGAAAAGTGAGTTCATGCCTGATTTATTGTGACAATGTTTTTCTCTACTTGAGACAGTTTGTGGAGAACTAAGGATGGTTTTCTTGGGAAAAATCAGAAAAAATTCAAGAAGATATTTCCAGGTTGAGGGTAGTCATTTTCTTTTTGCAAAATTGAGTTGTGAAGTCAGATTTGTAGTTCCAAGTTTGAAAATCATATTTTAAAGCAACATCTCATCAGATTTCATTTTTATAGGTTTAGGGTTTTGAGAATTTCATGTCCATATTTTGTTGTGTGGAATTACCATAAGATCACAACCAAGGAATAGATTCTTGTGACTATAATTATTTGATCCATAACTCTATTGGTTATGTGGCATAGTTGTGCTATAACAAATATAGGATGCATTCATGTGTGACCCAAGTTTAATGTGGCTATGTTGTGATAGAAATGGAGGCACTCATATAATGTAGTTAATTTAGGTTGTATAATCTAGGTGTCAATCATCATTGGGTGCATTCAGGTTTTCTCAAGTTTAATAGGTTAGGATGTAATTATAGCATGATCGAAGAGTGATTACCTCTTGCTGCAATAAAGAGCCTATAACTCTAGTTGATATGCAGAGTGGTTGTGTTATATCAATTATGTAGTGTATTCAAGCACAACCCATGTTTAATGGGCTATTCTAGAGAGTGATCAAGATTTTCTAAACCTTATGAATGTTAAAATTGTATATCTTAAACTACAAACCAATTTTTTTACATACTTCAATGCAATCTTGGGTTATCGCAAACTATAATAATGTGATATGCTAATTTAACCAATATGGAAAGTATTAAGGAAATAATCGTGATATATAGGATACATTTCCCTGATTAGGTTTACATACCTTAATGATCAAACACAAGCTTCCCAAACACTCTAGGATACAATCCAATTTCATAGCACAACTTTGTCAAGACAACTAATTTTCTGACCCAAGATTTAAGGTTGTCTTTTAATACCAATAGAAGCATTGGTAAGAGCATGATTAGGGTACAAACTCTAGGCCTCTGTAGAAACATAAACAATAACTATAGAAAATTAGTGAGGTTGCAATTATACCAGAAAGATTGAGACATTGTAGGTAATAACAAAATCTTGCAAGCTAAAGATTGTAGCCAATAACAAGCACACTATGTAGCTTAGTGACATTTGTAAATGCAATCTATTGTAAGAAGAATGATAGTCACTTGAGATGTGATAGTCAAAAAGAGGTTGAGCAATGACAAGATAATAAAGTTCAAACCTTGCATAGTAAAGTGGAGATTTTAACAATGAGTTTCCTTACCCCCTACCTGATCGTAAGGGTTTTTCAAATGCTTTTGGTAGTGTTAGACAAGGAAAATGCAATCAGGGAATGACTATCCAAATGAAGTAACAATGGTAATCATAGGTTCAATGTTTCTTCTTAGCCATTAATGTATAATGGAGGTAGTGGATTGAATGTTTGAGTAGTGTTTTGAGACTGATCAAAGATGGGAGAATAGTGAATAATACCTTGTGGACTATGAAGTAGTGTCAATAAGGTTGAAGAATATTAATAACTACAATACCATGAAACAAGGAGTCCCCTATAGTAAGTAGGCAGTCTATAGGGAATAGTTTGATTTTATAGAAAGATGATCATGAAAGGAATCTTCAAGTGATAGTGAGTGAGCTATTTGAGATTGTAGCTGAGGGTGCAATACCCAATCTTAAAGGAACTTAGCAAAGCAGTAAATGTGAGAAAATAAAATTGTACACAACAAACAATTCACAATGTTATATTGCATAATGCCTTGAGTTTGAAGAAAAATCTCATTGTATCTTCATGATAAAAGTGGTGACCTTAATGGTCAATCACTGGCAACCATTATTTTAAAACATGTTATTGTGCTTATGGAGGCAACATTTTAAGCAAGGCAGTGAGTGGTGGTTTGGAACAATGGTAGGTATGAAGGACTTGCTTTATATGCATACTATGCAGTCTAGCTTAAGACACTATTCTTAGAAGAGATTGAAGGTGGATTATGGAACTCAAGGGTTACCATGAAAAGGATTAAAGCAAAGACTGAGATCTATTTAAAAGCCATAGTCATGAAGATATTAAAGATGTCACATGCAAAACCCTAGTAGCTGGAGTAATGAATACAGTGCCAAAGAGGATAGTGTGCTGGGGCAGATTTAGGAGATCTCCACATTATCTAATTACAGGGAAATACATCATTTATTTATTTTTTTAATTAAAAGAAATCATTCTAAACCCTATATAGGATACATTGATACTTCAAAAGCTTCTGAAGGAATTTGAGATTATGCAAATATATGTCAAGTAAATATATAGATTACAAATAGTAGTGGGAACAATGTAATATTTATTAAGCAGAGTAGGAATGAGATAAGCAGCAATGAATCCTATGCCTCCTTTCACACACACCTCCTCACCGTTCTCTATCATTCTTTACAGAAACACTTCTCCATTTTGGCAGTCTATGCTTGAAAATAACGTTTTAACAAAGGTTCTAGAGTATGTTTATTAAAATGAAAACTCCATTCTAGTGGGCTAACCTTGAAAATAAGATTTTGACAAAAAAAATAGCGAATGCTTATTAAAGTTTTAGAGTATTTTGGAGGGCTATATTCTTGATTCCTTAAATTATTTATTCAAATGGATTGTGACTAAATAAATGACTAACTATATAGTCATTTTCATTTGTGTGACTAAATAATTTTTAATCAACGACCAAACTAGTAATTTATTTACTCATTTATATCTAAGTTGCAAAAAATGAGCAAAATTTAGTCATTTTTTGTTGTTGTGACTAAAATTTTTAGTCACCTAGTCATTTATTTGCCAAATTCCACTAGTGTGTGCTTCCTTATGCGATTAGGGCTCTCTCAATGTTGAGGACCCTAGGGATAAGCTCATCATAAGAAGTGACACATTTCATCTATAACTAAAAGGATACATCCGTATTGACATTAGCAATGATGATTCCGACTTGTTGCTCCTTGGGAATGGGTCACTTGCTCTTACTAGCTTGCTACCTCCATCATTGTAGGAAGTTTGTGATCAAGTTCAATATTCTTATTTTAGGAGTCTTAACGGTTGGAAATCATAGTAAAATAATAATTTAATAAGTTTTGGAATTAGCATTTTAAAGTATTTTTTAAGGTCATTAACTGCAAACTATCTTCTCTTTTGCAGGGGTGGTTGCATGCCAATTTTTTTTGGTGTAAAATATCAAAATTATTAGATTTTGTTACCTGCCTATGAATAAAAATTATTGGAGTGTGAGTTTGATATTTTTTGAAGATCTAAATAGTCAAGCTTGGTAAAGAAAAATTATGTTGAAGATAATATTAGTCCAGAACAAAATGAAGAGACACTTGATAGATTATGGGCTAGACTGAAAAGAAAGGGTGATGGGAAATGTTATTGTCCTTGCAATAATTGCAAGGGCTTAAAGACGAGACGACTTTTAATCACAACAACTGAGAAACATTGTAGGAAGTGTGGTCACATTGAAGGGGGGCATGATTATCATCCATTGGTAAGTTGTTCATTATATGCGTTTATATTGATTGAATTTGTAAATGTTTATATCATTTTAACATTATATATATATATAATCACTTGATCATGACCATGGTTTATTTGTGTCTATCATTATTATAAAGGTGGGGTGACCTAGGGCAGATGATATGGATTATCACAGCCCAAAGAATGTGGTTTTGCAAGCGGACGAACATGGAGCTGTGAATATTGAAGATAAAGTTAATGATCATATGGAAGAAGATGATCATGCACCAGAAAAAATAGTTGAAGATGATGGTATGAATACATTGATCCATGACACATTTAGTGTCAAAGCTAATCATGATGATCAAGATGACTTTGATGATGTTCATGATTTACTTGTACTTGAGAAGGCATGCGAGCCCCTTTATGAAGGCTCCCAAACAACACTTCTCTCTGTTGTATTGTTGTTGTTGAACTTGAAGGTTTGAATGGTTTACCAAACATCTAGAAATATTAGGGATGTTAAGGTATGTAATATATGTCATCTTTTATCATTTATTTTAATTGTTGTTAGTTCATCACTAGTAAATAAACGATGAAATATGTACCATTAATATTCTTTATATTAAAAAAATATTTTTTGTTGTAGATTGATTGGTGAATTTTTGTTGCCATCATCAAATATTTTACCTCGCTCATACCGAGATTTATCTTCCATTATGAAAGATATTGGAATGGAGTATCAAGCAATAGATGCATATCCCAATGAGTATATTATATATCATAAACAACATGAATTTGCAACAGAATGCCCAGAATGTCATATCAGTAGATATCGAATAGATCAACTAGCAAAAAAGGTGCCTCGCAAGGTTCTTCATTATATTCCCATTATTCTACGTATGCAACGATTATTTAGGTGCAAAAGCTTAGCACAATTTATGGATTACCATGCATGGAATAGAATTGGAGATGGAATTCTTTGAATTCCTATGGATGGTTCTACATTTAGGGAAATGGAGGGAAAATGGCCACACTCTAAAGAAGAACCTCGTAATCTCAGGCTTTCACTGGGAGTGAACGGTTTCAATCCATTTAGATACCTGAGATCTATTTACTTAGTGTGGCTGGTTTTTGTTATCAACAATAACATTCTTCCATAGATGTCAATAAAGAGGGAGCACATAATGTTGTCAATGATTATTCCAGGTATTTTTTTACATCAATTTTCTTTAACATAGTAGCATCTCATTTGTCTTATTTTTTGGATAATGACTTATATTTTTTCATTCAATAGTCATATACATTAATTTTTATATATTGCAGTAAAATGGTTATAATAATTATGTAATGTTTATGTTCATTCAACTAGGTAAGTACCAAGTTAAAGATATGAATGTATATATCAAACCTCTTATCGATGAGTTACTAAAGTTATGGAATGACGTCACTATGTATGACGTCTCTAGACCAATAGGACAAAGACAATTTCAATTCCATGCAATGCTTGTATGGACAATTCATGATGCCAGGTAGGACTAACACATTCTTGTGGTATGTTATAACGTTCAACTGCGCTTTAACAATATTTAATTTGATGAATTAGATATCATGCATGTTTTTAAAATAATCTATTCATTATATATAATTATAAAAATTGACATATTTAATCCAATTATATATGATCTTGCAGGTCTTCAAACAAAGGGAAAATCTCCATGCCCAATTTGTGGTCCAAAGATGAAATCTCATTGTTGAACAAGTTTAGGAAAGCAGGTGTTTGATGAGTATAGGAACTTCCTCTATAGAAATCATAAGTATCGAAATACTGAAAAATATCTTTTCAATGGGAAAGAGGAGACTACATCAAAACCACGAAGAATGACACCTCGCCTATGGAAGTTGGAATATAATAGAATTAATCGTCAAGGTTATACATTGGATCAAATTGTTTATCTATCATATATGATATCTTTTGAATTTATATTTTTATATTGTGTTGTGTTTACACATGTTGTAATTGACAATGATTGTCGTTAAATTTTTTAACTTATATGCTTCATGGAGGTCGTCAAGGCATTAATGGTCGGCTTCCACGGGGACTAAAAAGTTATCCCAAATAATTTAGTAGGTTTCCCTACTATGAGCAGCTACAAATTGTGCATTTGTTTGATACAATGCATATTAGAAAGAATATAATAGAAAATTATGGAAAATATTGGATGGAAAGTATGACAAAGAAAAAATTGTCAAAATTTCTAGTGACATTCAAGAATCCAATCATGCAATGAAAAATTTCATTCAATTAAATAGCGACGGAAACCAAATTAATATAAGTTCTCTTCCTTGGTTATTAATAGAGCAGCAGAGCAATGCTATAAAATAAGTCATATGAAAAATTCAACTTCCTACAGGATTTTCTATGAACATAAACAATATAATAACAAAGAAAGGTGAATTTGGGTCAAGGATGAAAATGCATGATTGGCATACCTTCATTAAGGTAGTTATTCTAGTATATTATATACACTTGTATAATGCATGTACTTTTTAGTGTATTGTGTTTACTACTTTTGGAAAAATAATGAAAACATCATTTTATAATTGTTGCAGTACGTTCTACCTCTATCTCTCCCAAACAACTTTGACAACAATGTCAAGCAAGTTATATATGATCTTGGAAAATGCATGCGGTAAGTAGCGAGATTTTTTCAATTCTTTGTATACATCTTATAATTGCCATTTGTTTTACTTGTTATGTAATATACTATATATTTTTGTTAAATATCGTTAATATATTTGCGCCTTGGATCACTTGTAGATGGTTTTCATCTAAATAAATCCATAAAGAAGATATAAATTATTGGAAGAGAAAAATTCCTCATCTAATATGTGAAATGTCAAAGTGTTAACCTTCAACATTTTTCAATGCACAATAACACTACCTCATACACCAGGTTGAGGAGATTGAATTGTGTGGACCTGTACACACAAGGTCAATGTGGATGGTTTAGAGGAACTTGAAATTTTTGAAGGCTTTGGTTAGAAAAAAAGCACATCCTGAGGGTTCTATGGTGGAGGGATATATGGTATACCAAACCATGGTGTACATTAGTGAATATCTTCCTAAGTTTCCAGTGAACATCCATGTAGATCACATTTGGGTTCCCAACTCCATTAAAAAATTCAAAGGGGAGTACCTGATAGGGAAAGGTAGATTGAGGAAAGTGAGAGGTAACTATAAGATGGTCATGGAGATTAATTGGAATAAATTTTAAATATTGTTTTTATGTATATTGTACTTATTTAATTTTTAATCTTCAATATACATCAATTATAAATTAAGGTCATATATTATGGTATTTAACTAATTATACATCATTTTTAAATTTCAAATATTTTTTATACAGTTGGTCGAGAGTGGTATGCACTAAATTTGTATGTCACCAACAATATTGATTGGATGATGGTATGGATTGAACGATGTCAACAATTTGGTCACACAATAACATGGGAAGGTGTGGCTTCATTGGTTAAAGAAGCTCATCGTAATGGAGATTCCAATGTTACACAAAGGGAAATTGATTTACAATATGGTTTAAGAGATAAACATGTACGTATAAATATATTAATCACCCATATTATTTAATTATTTTCAATTATATTGATGTATATATATGTTGAGATTGTTTTATTTGCATACATTTGGCCAAGAATAAATATGTTTATCAACTGACAATATTGCAATAATTTTTACATGCTTGGCATATTGCAAGTGAAAAACCACAAGGCTATGTGGTGCAATGGTCGTCAATTTGGAATCAAAATGTTGGATGACATGAAGAAAACTTGTGATTTTGGTATAATTGCAGTCTTTCAGGTGACTAATGTTTCATCTAGAAGCAACATACATCCAAAAGTCTCATAAAATTGATACTATGGGATTTTGAATGATATACTAGAGTGTGACTTTAAGTCCTTCAAATTAATTATGTTCGTCGTCCTATGGTACAGGTTACGATTGAATGAAAATGATTGTGAGAGAATTTTTATTGAACATGATAATGGATTTACCATAATTAATACAAGGTTGATCGAGCAAGCTGTAAATGAGCCCTATGTTCTTCCAAGACAATGTGAGCACGTATTTTACTCAGAGGTTCCAGGTAAAATGGGTTGGTCATTTTTTGTTAGACATGATCCAAGAGGAAGGCCGATAAAGTATAATGTGGTGGAAGAAGAAGATATCGAAGAACTAGAAGATGATGTAGATGATAATTAGGACCAATAGTTAGTTGATGATGTCCCTGACAAAGATGTCGAAGAGGAGGAACTAGATTGTGATGATGTAGGAGTTAATGTTCATGAAGATGATATCCATGTGGATGATGACATTATCAAAACTAATATTGATGACGATGATGATGATATGACCAATCCTTACAATGTCAAATCTAGATTGGATGATACAGACAAAGAGTTGGATGAAGAAGAAGATCAATGATATTGAAATGTATAAGTTATGTGATTATATTATCTATTTGATATTAATTTCTTGATAGAATTATATTTAAATTATGTGGTTACATAATTAATTCATGATATTTTTAGTTTTTATGCCATTACATAATTAATTTAATAGTGTACTTGTTAATGTTTGAAAGGTCAAAAAATTAAAACATTTCAATAGTGATGTTAACAACCTTGAAATTAGTGTGTTTTATGTTTCATGTGATCATAAAAGATTAAAAAGTTAGTTGTAGAGGTGGTTGTTCAGTGGTTGACATGTAAAGTCCTTTAAAAGGCATAAAGTGATCATTGTAATGGTTGTTGATGGTTGAGGATTTAAAAGAAAAGCTCTTGACATTCAAAAATCTGTGTTTTTCTTCAAAAAATATGTATTTTTCCTGTTATGCAGCACTATACAGTCACATGCAGCCATATATTTTTATGTGAAATCAATTCTAGGTCATGAATATATGTGTTAGCTTTGATTTGAATCTAATTTGAGGGCTTAAGTCGTTGATTTGAGTTAGAAAGCTTCATTTCTTTGCATACAGCCCAATTACCCTATTTTGGAGGGTTTTGTAGTCCAAACGTGATATAAAGGGGCCCTTACACTTTTTGTGATTACTGTAGCTTGTGTAAGAAGCCCCATGGATACTATTTTAAATGAAGGATGCATGAATAAGGTGTAGGATGAGAAATAAAGAAGGTATAACTGCTGTCCTAAAGAGTTTTGTGAAGAAAAGCATGTGAAATGAGAGGTTCAAGCCTAGGTTTCAACAAAACATGGATGGGAGATCTGATTTTATGAATTTTTATCCATGTGTAGAAATAATGGGTTGCTTTTTAACACTAAATATAAATGATATACATACACAGACACATATATATATGTATGTATGTATGTATGTATGTATGTATGTATGATTTTATATGTATTTTTAAATGTAAATGTAAATGCAATTACTAGATGCTCTTCTAGAACAATAAATGCAACATATCATTAAAGAAATCTATATCTATGTATATAAATGTGTATTTCTAAATGCAAAGAGCATATGGTTTTGTAGTGTTATAGATACAATATATCCATAAATTAATGTAATTGAAATTTTAAAGTCTTCAACACATATAATATGAAATCTATCAAACTATTAAACTAATTGAGAAATAAATGAAAACAATAAATGCATATATATGTGTATTTGTAAATGTAAGTGTAAAATAAATAAGAATAATGAAAATTATAAAATAATACAAGGAAAGGTTTGGATTTTCGAGTGGGAGAGAGATAGAGGGTAGAGGGTTTAAGGGTTAATGGTTTAGGGTTTAGGGTTAAAGGTAGAGGGTGTTGGTTTGTTTTTTACACTGTAACCAGGTTGGTCTTCTAATCTACCTATGGGATTTCCAATTCCAATCAAGGGAAGCTCAAAGGACTTAGACCAACTGATGAGGAATTTAAAAAGCCTCCTACACTTTGGGCTCTACAAGACCCGGGAGGGTGATCCCTTAATGTATTTACAACCTCTGCACCAATATCATAAAAAAAAAAACACATAACAGATAATCCCATTGAATAGCTCAACACAATAGGATAATATCAAATAAAATTGGTTGTTCACCAATAATATCAACTATGTGGAGAATGAGATAACTACAACACAATCCATAGTAAAATATATTCATTAATTTGCAATTTGTAGCAAGCTCTAGGAAAAGACAAACAATTATTGAACTACACAAATAAGTGCATCTTAGATCAGTGCCATATATCCATTTTAGGAGTCAAATTCATAAGCATCTAAAGGTTTATGATAGATTTAATGCATAGCATATAACTTATAAGATCTGTTACAATATTGCATTACAATTTCATCAATATGCATTCTCACCCAATACTACTTATCAAATCCTTATACAAAACATATCCACCTATAATCCCATTCAAGTATTTTAATTAATTCCTTGAATTAAAGCTAAAATAATGATTATACACACCACAATAGTGAGATGATTGAAACAACCCTTAGCCATCTTATTCAAAATTTGGATATGCATGTACAGTGGAGAGACATGAGTTTGAATTTATCATTTCAACTCAAATGCTAGTACTGTTATACAACATTAAATCCCCATGAATTCAAAACCAATTACAGAATAACTCAGAATTTAAATTGTATTTCTCTCTAAAACCATCAGACTTTACAATTTTCTCTGCAACTTCACCTAGACTCGACAAAAAATTATCTAACTTTCTAACCCATACTTCTATCCTTGAAATCCTTCTTATAGAAAATGGAGTAAACAAGCATCGGGCCAAAAAGTACACATGTCACTAGCCAAATGAAGCATCTTGTGATATTCCAAAAAATGTTACAATAGCCATCACCTTAGAGAATATTCTCGTTCATAATGTCAACTGAGGAAAATTGAGGCAACAACAAAAAAACCACAAGAAACCCACACCGAGACCGCCATCAAAGAAAAACTGGAGGTTGTTGTAACCGCAGCATCTGATTTACCACCCATTAGTAATGCATTCTTTAATTCCTCCTTAGACAAATATTTATTTACCCACCTCTGATATTCTTCATCAAAATTAATTACCTCATTCACCTTGTCATTATAAGGTGTGTATTTTACTTCTACCTAATTTGCATCTCTTTCAAAAGATTCCAAAAATGAGCTAGTACTAATGATTTTATCCATACAACTCACCAACAAGTCATAATTTGAGTCATCACAAATTAATTTAATTTTATCATTGATGACCTCACCTGCCTGATCTTGCCACTATTGGAATGACTTGATTTTCCCCTGCTCATCAATTATACTTGGTAACAATGTGTTACCCCAAACATTGAAATTCTTCACCAACTCCCTAATCTTCCTACTCAAGTCATCTGGTAAGGTCTAAAAACCTTGCAATGATTTTACTAACACATGAGTAGGGTTTAATGATTGGCACCTATTGTTTGTATCAAACCTCGAGGCCTTATACATAAAATCCAAATCACTGGCCCTAGGGATCGAATTTTCAATCAATGGTATCACTACCTCCTGATCCCTATCAATATTCTTTATTGCATCTAATAGCAAAGAATATAAATAATGTATAGATATCAATTTTTTATCAACCTTTTCATTCAAATTCCTTAAAAAATTAGTAACAATCTCTTTTTTCTTTGAAAGAGATCCCTCCTCACTTACCCTCAAAGATGCATGTAACTCATCAATTCTTTGTAAGAGTTGCTTCTTTGTAGGATCAACATAGCACTATTTTTCTTCATCAATTTCCTCTAAATAAGGGATGAAGGAAGGATTTTGACTAGGAGACCCTGGTGTGGAAACAATTAGAGAAGCAAGAGGCACTAACCCTGCTATGGAAGGTAATGTACTGGTCCCTGGAGCACTTGATGTCTCCCCAATTTGTCTATACCTAAATGTTTCCACCTTAGTTTGCAACTCAACATTCCTCTATTACATCTTGATGTATTCTTTAATCAAAAGGTTATACTTATCCATTAGGATTTTCTTTTCAACCTCCTCCCTTTCAACAGTCTTTTGGGCCAATTTGGCCACATTCACAATTAAAGTAGTGGCCTTGGTGGTTGAGGTCTCTAAATCTCTCTTTATTATTAATCCCCCTCTAAAATTTAGATTAATGTCTATAATATTTGGCTTTCTCCCTTGTGGGGCCAATGCCCAAATTGCCAAGGTTTCATACTCTTCATTGAAAGTAGAATCTTGAAGTGTTTCCTTGACTTCTTCTATAGATTCTTGCAAGAGATGCTTGGACTTCATAATAGCATTAAAGGCCACTACATATGCAATGTCCCATTCAGGAAGAATCAATACACTGGCCTAACTCACCAATTTTCTACCTTCCTTAGGAGTGATGTTCTTAAATTCGTCCATTAATTCAGCTTTCACTTCCTCACCATTCTCCTGGTCTAACCTGTCAAGTCTTACTTCTCTTCTCTCCTTACATTTATTTTGATATTATTCAAACTTCATCCTCCATACCAATTGCAAGAATATATGAGTCTTTACAAATGCATTGTTGTCTAGAAACTCCTTACATGCTTCCATTCTTGCATCTTCTACACTTTTTCCTTTCATATATAAATTAGAGAAAAACAATTCAGCTAGCCTATGAGGGGAAGGCATACCAACCTACATGTCCTAATCAGTAACAATAATTTCATCCATCAAATTCTCATGTGGCTGATCAGTTCTTTGCCTTTTAGGGCTTGGCTCAAATGGTGGTGATGGGGGACTATCTTCTGGTGATGACTCTAAATCAATGATCTTAATTGCCCCAGGCACTTTGAATTTTGGACCTGGTTTTGAAGAAAACTTCATAATTTGCTTCCCCTTTCTATCCACTTCTTCCTCATCACTATTGCTATCCTTTTTTCTCCTATAAATGGGCCACTTTTCTATAGGCTGGAATGCTAGCCTTGTTTCAAATGGTATGGCACCTTGTTCTTGTACACCCAGACTCAACTCTAAGTTTACTTTTTTGGTTCTCAAAGTGCCCATAATCTCTTTGAAGTTCTCCATTAGAAAATAAATTTTCTTATGGTGGGGACTAAACTCCAATAGTGGATCATATTTCAGATCCATTTTGTGCACAATATCTAATAGCTTATCATAAGCTATCCATTTCTCCTTGTTCAACTCCTGCTTATTTAGGTCGAACTCATTTATGATTAGGTCCTCAGGAAAGTTGAAATCATGCAAAAACTTTCCAGCCTTTATTCTTTGTCTAAAAAGGGTAAAGAAACCCTTCGGGATCATGTTGTCACTTTGGACCACATCTCAAATGATAATCCTCAAAGAATTTTTCAAAGTGTACCCAGCCTCCTTTCGAAAAGGAAATATCAGATACCATTGTATAATTAGAGAAAAATGTTCCCTTACCCCTCCCTGTGAGGTTATCCTCATGGATGCATCCTATCTGCCACATAACTTCTGCAAACCCCACTCTTGGTGGCACATTGTATGGAAGTATATGAGGGGCTCGTTTAAAACCATATACCCTCAAAATAGTGTTGACTAGGTATGGGATAATGTCACCCTGGTTATGGCTGACTTTTAATTCTGGCTTCCTTCCCTTTGGCCTAAGGAAATCATGTAATTCCTTAGGAATCCTAGGTACATTCACCATCAACCTAGCCCTCAATCTAGAAGAAAAACAATTAGAAAATTTAACATAACTAGTGCTTTCCTTATTACAAGATAAATCTGCATCCCATATCTGTATTAGAAATCTTTCTCCATCAACTGATTGCCTTAATTTCATCTTCTTAGAGAAGAAGTCAACATTCTTGAATAAAAGCATATACATCAACATAGAATACCAAAATAATTGAGTGTTGGTATCATTTTTTTGCAGCTTTGACAGCCCCTCATGTATCCTCTCAGCCAAGAAAGAAGCAAAGTCATATGTGAAAGAGAAGTTAGGGTGTTGTATTTTTTCCCCAATGAACATGTATGCAATGGGCATCACCGCACTAGGACTGAAACCCAAAATCTGACATAATGAACAAAAAGTGGCCAAGAAATGATTTGCAAAACAAATTTAATCTGAAAGGTTCCTAGTCACTGGGTCTGATATAAAATCTTGAACCTCTTGCCCTAGACAATTGAGGTGGAAGCAATTTAACTCTGAAAAGAGACTTCAACTTTGCATATTCCTGCTTAATTTCCTCAAGGTTGATAGGCACCAAGTCCTCACTCAGTTCACTCAAGTCAAAAATCTGTTGAATATCATCTTTGTTAATGCTTAACAAAACCTTTCCATCATTATCCCTAATTACCCGTGTAACAGGGTCATATCTTGCAGCTATTGCCCTAAGTAGGTCTACATCAGGGAAAACATTCGGTACCACCAGCTTCCCCATATCATACATCCATCCATTTGAAAAAGGGTGAGGAAAATTCCTCTTTCCATACCAAAATCTGAACATTTGCAAACCCATGAGAGGAACCCTAGGATCGGCTATGTTGGAACAATTGTATACTAACCCTTCCCCCAGGATTTTCCCTCTCATTAGAACCAATCCCTTATTTCTATCATTCATTGATAAGGTCAATTGATCTAGGAAATCATCATGCATGTTTCTTTTTAAATAGTCAAATTTTCCAGAATGTTGCTTGGGTGGTGCCATCTTAGACAAACTAAGGCTTCTTATAACTTCACACTTCAAATAGATAGGACCAACTAGAGATATGAAATTACAAAACAAAATATTGCAATTTCTCACAATTTAAATAAACTATAGCCCTAAAATGTTTATCAACAAGCCCTATGATAAGTATAACATGTATTTTCCTTAATTCAAGCACAAAGTGACCGAGAAACATAGAAATTAACTCATGGCTCTTATCGTAGAAATCCAAAATTTTGGCTGTCAGGGTTCACAACCTTGCTCTCAGCTCTGAAACTGCTTCACAAAATACCTGAATGCTTTGTGACACACATAAAGCTAGAGAAATGATTTTATTTCGATCAAATTGTGCCAATAAATGTCTCATCCTCCATTAAAGCCCACTCGTGTGCTACATGAATGGCTCCAACCATATTTGATGTAGATTTAAATTTGAGTTGTTGATCCTTCAACACATTCATCAGCCCTATCATTAACCCTCAAGCATCTTTTCCATCAAGATTATAACACATCCATTGATTTGAATTACGTGCATCTTAAGATCACTTTAGTAACCCGCCTTTTAATGTATTTAAGGCTGGATTAATGTTCCAGAGTATTTCCTTTATTCTTTTGGATTCATCATATGAGACATGTGGTGACTTCCCGTGATATCGTGATTGAATTTGGGGCCATCATAGGATGGCGGGGAATGGCTGAGATCAAGTAGTAGTTGATCAGCAGTTGTGCAATTTCATCCCCCATAAGGACACATGGCATCTACCCACAATATCACAATTGGTAAAAATCTTGCAGCTTCCAATCACATGATGGCGGGCAACCATTGATATCCAAAGGAAATTTTATCAATGGTAGCATGAATTTCATCCCTTCTACAAAATAAAACATTCATTAAAAAGGATGAGGGGACATCACTAGGCCAATAGTAAACAATGACATAAGTTATTTTTCAAAAGATTAAACACGGGGCCAAGCAAGACTTAGGAAATAAAACCCTACAGAGGAAATAAAGTATTAAAATCAAAGGGACTCGGCCTAGATGAACTGATATGACATACGTTGTTTTAAAACCCCATCAAAAGTAATAGAAAAATATAACCCAACCAAAGCGTGAAATATACATTAGGGTTTTACATGAACACAAAGCTAAAACCCCAACCCTTAGAAAACTCAAACACCCTGAAAGACTAGAGACATAAGGCAAGGCATGAGTGAAAAACAAGGAGAAAAATGCCGAAGTTCCATCAGTGGCTCCAGTTGGGGATGTTCATTCCACTGGAATGAAGCAAGAATCTAGAATCTAAGGTAGAGCAGACCAAGATGCAGAGACGGCCAAAAAGGGACTATTCGGACAAAACAACCCCAACTATGTACAAAATATATACAAAATATACAAACCTCATAGTTGTTGTTCATATACACCTGTTCTATGGCCTTGGCTCCAAAATGAGACCTCTCCTGAATCATAATTACTTAATTGTCATTTGTAACTTTTTGTTTGTTGTATGCAATCATGATCCATGTTGGATCAATCATGATGACCAAAACCCCTACATGAAATGTTATGAGCATAGCAATTGTATCTCAATCACATGATATGAGGGTTCCATTGTTGTCATAAACCTCTTTTAATGACATGTTTTTAATAGGAATATTATCTATGTCAACTAGAGTTGATGTTTCTTGAATGTCTTTTCCTTTTATGCCTTTCCTTACAACATCATGCATTGAATGTTATCCAGCAACTTGTTCACCTAATGTTTGATTGTGAAGGCCTTGAATAGAGCCTTGTGCAACTTTAGAATTTTTTTTTGTTGTTGTCCTTCATGAGACCATTGTAGCGTGCATTGTTGGTTGTCATTATCAATGACAATGACCTTTACCTATTGCATTCACTTTCACCAGTACACCCATGAATGAATATTATCAATCCCCTTTGCCTCTTGTAGCTAGCTCTTGCAAAGGTGTTGTCCTTTTACTTGTATCATGACCTTGATTCAACCATTTCTCTTCTTTTATTATGTGTAATAAATACACATATTATCCTAATTTTATCTTTTATGGTATTGGAAAAATCCTAACTTTGGGTTTTTTTCTTTGACTGAATCCCTATATCTCTCTCCCCTCTACCCATAACCCTAAGCCCTTAACCCTTAACCCTTAAACTCCAAACCCTTAAACCCTCTACCCTCCACCCTCTCTCTCTATCTCTCTCTCTCTCTCAAGTCTCTCCCTCCTATCCCCTCTCCTTCTATTAGTTTTTTATCTATCTCTCACTCACTCCCTCTATGTGTCTCCCTTCAATCCTAAACACTAAACCCTTAATCGTAAACCTTAAACCCTTAACCCTTAAACTCTAAACCCTTAAACCCTCTACAATCTATGTTTAACCCTCTACCGTCCCATATCTCTCTCCAACTCCCTCCCTCTTTCCCTCTCTCTCTCAAGTATCACCCTCCTACCCCCTCTCCCTCTCTCACTCACTCCCACTATGTGTTTTCCCTATACCCTTAAACCCTACACACTAAACCCTTAACCATAAACCTTAAACCCTTAAACCTTAAATTCTAAATCCTTAAACCCTCTACCCTCTACATTTAACCTTCTACGAGCCCATATCTCTCTCCCACTCCCTACCTCTTACCCTCTCTCTCTCAAGTCTCAGCCTCCTACCCCTTCTCCCTCTCTCAGGTCTCTCTCTCTCACTCACTCTTATCTCCCTCCCCTCTACCCTTAACCCTCTACTCTCTATCTCTCTCCCCTCTACCCATACCCTAAACCCTTAACCCTTAAACTCTAAAGCTCCAAACCCTTAAACCCTCTATCCTCTACCCTCTCTCTCTCTCTATCTCAAGTCTTTCCCTCCTACCCCCTCTCCCTCTCTTAGGTCTTTATCTATCTCTCACTCACTCCCTCTGTGTGTCTCCCCTCTTCCCTTAAACCCTAAACCCTAAACCCTTAACCGTAAAA
>VDFB02049217.1:75776728-75794299 GCA_007258455.2 Sequoia sempervirens
AATGGGCACATTGAAGAGGTCTTAAAGGAGAATTATCATATCTTTAATCAAATGGAATGCTACCTTGAGCATAACTCCCCAAGGACACATGCCATCCTTGGATTGTTGACATGAAACAACCAATCAAAATTTAGTTTCTTTCTCTCATATTAATATATATTAATATTATATTAAATATATATTATATTAATTATATTTTGTATTATATAAAAATATACTTATTATGAATTGTTAATTATAATAATTGTATACGTATTTAATAATTTTGTTAAAGAATATAATATATAATTATAATAAGTTGAAAAATTATATTATTTATTATGTAAAATATAGCTAATATATACTTAACTATATTGTAGAATATTAAAACCTAGCTAAATGGCACCAAAATTTTGAACTTAATTAACATACTATAAAACCTAATGAAACTAGGTTGTAGCTCGTCAAATTAGAGAAGTGAAAGGTCAATACCAATGCCGAGGAAGAGTTTGGAGTAGTGAAAACAAGGTCAATGCCAGCGCTGAGGAAGAGTTTGGAGTTAAAACAAGGTCAATACCAGCACTGACGAAAAGTTTGGAGTAGTGAAAACCTGGTTGATATCAGTGTTGAGGAAGAGTTTGGAGGAGTAAAAACATGGTCAATACCAGTGCCGAGGAAGAGTTTGGAGTTAAAACAAGGTCAATACCAACGCCGATGAAGAGTTTGGAGGAGTGAAAACAAGGTCAATATCAGCACTGAGGAGGAGTTTGGAGTGAAAAAAAGGTCAATACCAGTGTCAAGGACAAGGTTGAGGGCACTCAGGGAAAATTGACAACCAAGGGGCAATGAGTACTGTAAGTTTGGCACCCCCATTCTCTTTAACCTTCAATTTTCATGCCTAGTTTCCAAAGATATTCTCATACATTAGCACCCCCATTCTCATCAAATGATATAAGATAAGACAGAAAAAATAAAATAGCTTAGTCTTTCACATTTTTATCCACCAGCCTCAGGTCTTGGAAAAACTCCCATAATCTACCCACATCTTGGTTAAGGTCTAGGATTTCATCACACATAGCCTTCATCGCATGATTCTAAAGAAATAGTAGACATAGTCCAATTATATGCTAGGTTAAGGTAGATCTAATGAATGGAAATAGAGGCATACCATTCTTCTTTAATACCTCCACCACAAACATATGCAAGGTATTGGTTTTTTTTGCAGTAAGCAGGTTGATCTTCTAATCTACCTATGGAATTTCCAATTCCAATAAAGGGAAACTCTTAGGACCTAGACCAACTAATGAGGATTTGAAAGACCTCCTACACTTTGGGCTCTGCAAGACCCTAGAGGGTGATCTGTTAATGCATTTACAATCTCTGCACCATCATCACAAACAACATTAACAACAATAGATATTCTCATTTAATAGCTCAACATAATAGGATAATACCGATTAGAATTGGCTATTTATCAATAATATCAACAATTTGGAGCATGAGATAACTACAAAAACATTTCACAATATAAGATAGTCATTGATTTGCAATTTGTAGCAAGCTCTAAGTAAAAGAAAACAAATACTAAACCATACGAATAAGTACAACTTAGATCAATGCCATATATCCATTACAGGAGTCAAATTTATAAGCATCTAAGGGTTTATGATAGATTTAACACATAACATATAAGATCCTTCATAACATTGCTTTACAATCTCATCAATATGTATTCTAACCCAATAATACTTATCAAATCCTTATACAGAACATATCCACCTACAATCCCATTCAATCATTTTAATTAATTCCTTGAATTAAACGTAAAACAAGAATCATACACACCACAACAGTGAGATGAATGAAACAACCCTTGATCATTTTATTCAAAATTCAGGTATGCTTGTACAATGGAGAGACATGAGTTTGAATTAATCATATCAATTCAAATGCCAGTACTATCATAAAACATCAAATCCCCATGAATTCAAAACCCACTTTAGAATGACTCAAAACCTAAATTGTATTTTCCCTAAAACCATCAGACTTTACAATTTTCTTTACAACTTCATCTAGACTCGACCAAAAATATCTAACTTGCTAATCCACACTTTTGGCCTTGAAATCCTTCTTATAGCAAAAGAAGGATCAAACAAGCATCAGGCCAGAAAGCACACGTGTCACCTACCAATTGGACTGCCTTTTGATATTCCAAAAATTTGTTACAATAGCAATCTCTCCATAGAATCTTCTTGTTCATCGTGCCCACTGAGAATGGTTGATACAACAACAAAAAACTTCAAGAATTTAGCACCTAGACTGTCACCAAAAAACAAAACTGGAATCTATTGTAACTGTAAGAACTAATTTTTTAACCATTAGCAGCCTACTCCCTTTCACTCTTCCTCATTTAAATATACATTTACCCATTTCTAGTACTCTTCATCAGTTGGCCAATCAAAATTGATCACATCATTCACCTTAAAACTATAAGTTTTTTACTTAACTACCATCTAATTCGCTTCTCTTTCAAAAGACTCCAAGAATGAGTTGGTGCTAATGATTTTGTCCATACAACTCACCAACAAATCATAATCTGAGTTACCCTATTTTTGAGGGTTTTTTAGTCCAAACATGATATAAAGGGGCTCTTACACTTTTTGTGATTACTGTAGCTTGTGTAAAAGGCCCCATGGATACTGTTGTAATTGTAGGATTCATGAATAGGGCATAGGATGAGAAATAAATAAGGTATAGCTATTGTCCTCGGTAGTTTTGTGAAGAAAAGCATGTGAAATGAAAGGTTCAAGCCTAGGTTTCAACAAAACATGTATGGGAGATCTGATTTTATGAATTTCTATCCATGTCCAGACCTAATGGGTTGTTTCTCAACACTGAATATAAATTATACACACACACACACACATATATGTATGTATGTATATGTATTTTTAAATGTAAATGTAAATGCAATTACTGGATCCTCTCCTAGAACAATAAATCCAACATATCATTAATGAAATTTGTTTCTATGTATATATATGTGTATTTCTAAATGCAAGTGTAAATGCAAAGACCTTATGGTTTTGTAGTGTTATAGATACAACATATCCATAAATTAATGTAATTGAAATTCTAAAGCCTTCAACACATATAATATGAAATCGATCAAACTATTAAACTACATGAGAAATAAATGAAAATAGTAAATGCATATGTATGTGTATTTGTAAATGTAAGTGTAAAATAAATAAGAATTTTTTCTTGTTGAAGGGGGGTCATGTTCTTATGATGATGAGAGCATAGGTGACGTCAAGGTGCCCTTGAGATACAAACATCTACGGAAACAATGGGTACCCAAGGAACTTCCTCCAATAAACATTGATTTTTGTGTCAATGAGAGGATATATCACATAGCACCATCGTCATTACATGGTTTGGGCCTATTTTACATGGACAGCATAAAGGTTTGTTACGAAAAAATTATTGAATTGATGGAGTACATTGAACCTTATTATAGTTACAAAGATTGGATGCAACTAGTTCGATATACACGAAGTATGCATAGGTATGCGCTATCAGCAAATTATATACAACTAAAAGATAACGATCAAAATAAAGGAGTGGCTATGTACATTGATGAAAGACCAAAATTATTAGGGAATATTGTAGGTTTTATAAATAATACATGACCTGGGTCAACAAATAAGCAACCCAATTGCATATTCGAGGCGCGCAAGGGAAACCGTTTATTGGTATGTGCGATAAAATCAATAACTACAGGGGAAGAGTTGCTAATCGATTACAATTTGAATCACTTAGTTACAAACACAGTTACTATGGGGGTGGTACGTACTATGTACCATTCTACCCAACCTCAAATTAATGACTCCAATATACCATTTTATTCTTATGTTTTTTTTCGTAAGTCTATTGGTTTCATTTCGGTAATTTTTTTTATATTTAATTTTTATCACAGTGAGACATTGATCATACAGAGAAGGCTCTGGCCCATGGCGTAGATCGCAATATATCTTTAGGTGTTTCTACCTGATAGGTTTACCTCATTGTAATTGTACAAATTAGATACAAGCAAAATGTTTTATTAATATGTTTTTTTCATAAGTTTATTGGGTTAATTTCGATAATGTTTTTAATATTCTTGTTGCAGTCGACTAATCGGGGAAAGGCACCAACAGTAGAGGAGAGCATCCATAGTGAGGTCCAGTCAATATTTTGTGATGATGACATCACTTATTCAGCAAACCCTCTTGATACGATAAAGAAGATTCAAAATAAAGGGTATGTGCAAGATCATGATGGGCCAAAAAGTGACAATATTATGGGTATTTGTAGGGTATGTAGCTGAAGACTTTTTTTTTTACCCAAAATTGATGAAATGAAAAGGGATTTTAGAGGAGACTTTAGCTTTCCACCAATATAAATTATGCTTTAATTTGAATTTAATAAATAATTATTAATTATTTTCTATTATAATTACTACTCAAAGTCCTAATTCGATAGGTCGATTGAAAAAATATATAATTTCAACACATTTTTGAATTCCAAAACATGTCACATTCTATGCTTCACATACTATAGTGATTTCAAAAAGAAAAAGAAAATTCATGAAGTTTTGACCAAGTTAATGTGGTCAGACATACGAGTTTTTTATATTTTTTAAAAGTTGTAATAAAAAATTCATAATTAATTATTTACTTGAAAAAAAAAAATTCAAAAAAATATGCATCAAATCCAAATATGAGTCCTCTACTTATATATAAAATATTAAAAAAAAATATTATCATTTTATTATGGTTAGGGTGGTCAGACAGACACCTACTTCTTATTTTTTCCTTGAAAATTAAGTACTACTGCATTGAAATTTCAAATTTTTACCAAATAGATTTTATTTGTTTTTAAATAAAGCTAGTTGTTTAGAAACTACATTCAATTTTCTACAGATTCTATTCTTACATATTTTTGAAATAATATAGATAAATTATTCAAATTTTTATGTCAAGTTTCCTAACACTAATTTTTCTGATTTTTTTGCCACTTAAGGACCTGTTTTTTCCACGATGATCGTGCACATACCCTAAATGCAATGAAGAAATGGTTATGTTGATATTCACAATTCCTCAAACAGACGTGATAAGAGAGAGGGTTAAAATATTATCTAAGAGATTATAAAATTTGCAAGTAAGCTATCATGAGGTCTTTAATTATAACATAAGTTCATTCATCATTTTATATTTTGTACTCTTTTATGTCATGAACTAAAATATGTGTTATTTTTACAAGGTTATTTTCCTCCTCATGATGCTCCTAGCCATGATCAAGGTACTGCAAGTGTTTCCCGAGGAGTAGGGGTTGGTACAAGTATTCATCTTGATCTTCCTACGCATACATCGCATCATCTGACCCCATCATTCGTGCTTATATTGTCATCTAAAATTTCAGCAACACATACCATGCACGCACCCATTAATGCACCCGCTGGAAATGAACACATTCCAGAACATGCGTCAAGACATGTACTTTGGGATGCAGAGGCCACTAGTACTGGTGATGTTTTAGTAACATTTCTTGGATCTTCACGTATTACTAGTACGGGAACATTTCCGGTCACACTTCTGGTGACTAAGGATTTCGTTCCCATAAAGATAAAGAAGGCCCCTGGTACTTTAAATTTTTTTAATTATTATTATATATAATCCAATTGAAATTTACTTATTGATTGCTCTTTTTAGACTATTGATCCCATGATCATTTTACAGGAAATGATGTTTTTTATAAACATCTAAGTGATATTACATTGGAGTTCTTCAAGCCCACTATACGTACACGGTGGAATGCCCAAAATCAAGATTTAAAAGATGAGCTCATTAACCATTTAGTTGTGTTGTTTGGTGATAAAACATTCAACCGGACCAAGGTCCTTAACAATGTTGGTACCTATCTAAAGTATGCGAGAGACCAATATAGGTCACATTTAGAGAAGAACAAAAAGTATGAGCATCCCCCCATGATTCCGAAGAGGGAGTGGAAAGACCTGGTGTTGGATGGAAAGGAGAAGGCTAAAAAGAAAAAGGAAATACACCACCAGGCCAATGAAGGTATGTGATACTATCAACAATGTAATTATATACTGATTACTCTTTCTTTTTACATAATCTAACATATTTCAAACTTTTCATAGGCTACCCAACACATCGAACACAACAAAGGTAAGACTAGAAAAGCACGGGAAACACAAACTTGGCTTTGGTGGTTATATGAAATTAGCCACACAAATTGTAAGTATCAATAAATGAAATATAGTATCCAAATAATAAATTGAAAACAATTTTGGTTTTATCACACAATAGAAGCAAAACTCATGTTCTTATGCAAAAATGTAGGGCTGTGAATTCAACAAAGTTCCCACAGAAGAGGACCTGAAGATTTCCTTCTGGCAAGGCTATGAAGTCATGGTTAAATGCCTAAGAGTCTTGACTGGGAAAACACAACCTTCCACTGCATCCCACACACAGGTAAATAAACTCAGTAAAGTTTATTTAAAATTGAATGCTTGTGCAATCTATTCAATATTAATTTTCACCATAAAGTAATTACATGCCTATTTTTTTTAAACATTCAAGCAATGATAATACTACACATGACATTGGAATGCAACTTGGTGAGGGTGGAGCACAACGTGCAGATGAAGGTCATGGTGTGCATCCCGATACTTTAGAGCATGTAGAGTGTGATCAACATGTTGAACATGATCAGGCTAGAGAAGATTAGGAACATGATGTAGCCTCATTAGGTAAAGAGGACCACTCAAAAGTTGTTTTAAGAATATTTAATTACAATTGGGTATTAATTAATGTAACCTTTCGTGTTTCAACTTTAGAGCATGTAGAGTGTGATCGATGTGTTGAGCATGATCAAGCTAGAGAAGATCAAGAACATGATGTTGCCCCATCAGGTAAAGAGGACCACTCTCATGTTCTTTTAAACATATTTAATTTCAATTGGTGTATTAATTAATGTAACCTTTCATGTTTCAATTACAGATTAGGATTTAGAGGGTGTTCAGCATGTTGAGCATGAGCCTATAACAAAAGTTCAAGAACATGATGTGGACCCATTAGGTAAAGAGAACTTCTCTAATGTTCTTTTAATTAATGAAATACTTGTAATAATAATAATAAAACATATCAATTTAACATTTCTTTCTTATTGCAGCAAACCCCCCTTGTAGCGGCATCCACATCATGAGTAGATGACTACACATACATTAAGATCACGAGCAGAAGGAAAAACAACTAAAGGGGGGAAATATATTGATTTAGAAAATGATACTCCACTTTAGTTTTATGTAGCCTTAAAAAAGAAACAAAAAAAAAAGTGATTGTAATCATATCATGACAACCATACTTCTGATAATATGTAAAAATTGAAAGAATGAATATTATATGTTAATGAATGAATGTGAATATGTTAATTATTAATGAATTTTATATGTTAATGAATGAATGTTATATGTTATTAATGGATGAATGAATGATTAATGTTATATGATTGGGTATGGAGAATTGAGAGTGGTGTGAGGGCGGGCGGAGGGGCCAAATGAGTTTCCACCATCACGTGGTTGGCCCTGTTAAGTAGAGAATATTAAACTATTCTTGAAACAAAGAGAAGCTCAATAAGGTAATGCACTTTTCAATATAAGAAATGCATCGTTTGAAGCATCAAACCACTATGCAAAGATGAAAGAAAGTGTTAACTTTTCACTATGGTGACAGAAAAATGATTCTTTATACCCTAAATCCATGCTCTGCATCATAATTTGAAGTTGTTTCCATTCCAATATTCTGAGTTTAGTTTGTTTGTATGGATTTGTATGAATACCACATTTTGTTGTGTGTGGATTTGGTTTCAAAGCTCTGTTTCTTCTATTTTTAGTGGTGACATAACTCTAAAATTTGACTTTTGTGCATAATAGGTTAGTGGAAAAATTGACAGCTCTGAAGGGTTTAGAGGCTCGATTGAGATAGATACACAGATATTTGGATCTTTTTGTTGATGGGAGGCTTTGACTTAATCATGAAATTTTGTACCATCTACAGGTATGCAAGAGTTTCTCTACTTACATTCATTCTTGATCATAAATGTTGTAAAGGATATTAATTCTTCAAACTTAAGATTCATTTCATTGTTATAATTATCAAAATGTTATACTTTGCTATACATTCAAGCATTCTCTTGCCCCCTACCCTTTGCTCTCTTCCCCCTCCTTTTAAGAATTTTATGTCATAAAAGATTCACATTTTTGTCTCATTTACACAAATTTATCTAAAGCGCTAGGAGTGAATAAAGATATGTAAAAGATGATGGATTATGTCTAAACAACAACTTTCCATCTTATAGCCCAGTAAATCCTTAATATTTGAATAGTTTAGAGATCGAATAATGCTTGTATATGCATGTGTAGCAATAAGGGAGCCTATGTGAAGATTGAGATTTAAAACATCACTTTGGTATTTTTCCTTAGGCAATGAAATGATATTTTGAGTAATACAAACCTACACACACAAATTGATATTTTTCAGCATTGCATTGAAGAAATTTTTTTCTATTATACCTACCCTCGGCTAGACATGGAGGTATATAATATTGGTTTCTAAGTTTATTCTGTAAGTAGTTAATTTCACAGAGGAAGACTAAAATCTTCTTAATGTCTTGTGTTAGGTGTGAAAGCATATGAATCACTTGCTGAAGGCACCATTTTGTATTCATCCAAAAATTGGTTTGTTCTTTTTTTTATGTTTTTTGTATGTGTTTTTTTAGGCTCTGGAGATGTAGCTCGGCTCTTTCCTTTGCACTTTTCATCTATTTTGATGATTACCGTAGATTGTCCTCATAATTTTTCATGTAGATCTGTTTGTAACCTTATTTTCTACCAATCAATTTGCGAACCAGTCACATATTAAGGACCATTTCACTAACTTGTAGTCATCCATTACTTCATATGTTGCAAGTTGTGTTTGTGTGCCAATAAATCTTGATGATTGTGAGAACTTTAATCCTACAAGTGTACCCAATCTTTCTCAAGCAAAAGTCTTACCTTATTTTATAGTACTTTAAATGGTTAATTGAAGGTGCTTCTTTAGATATGAGATAGTTGAACCCTGGATTAAAATATGGTACTAGGTGGGCAGTAAAATGATAAAACTAAGGTCCATTGAACACAAATTATGAACATAATTTACTGGACTATGACTAGTGTTACAATTATAATTATTTCTCCTTTACCTACCTCTGCATTAATGAAAAAGATAGTAGATATTGGAAGCTCATTACATGTCTCATGTATGTGTTAGCATTTTAATTTTGTTTAAGTTGTTCAAGAGCTTGATTATCTCAAGAATATGTTCTACAAGCTCTATTCTCTTGACACTACTCAACATTTTCCCTACACATTTTCTCTTCAATCCAGACGTTTCTTAACTCCTTCCCTTGTTAGCCCTTGGTTGTTCTCAAGTGTAATACTTTTTCTATGCATCTTGCAATCTGTATGTATGATGAATCATCAGTCTCCATGATTGTACATTTCAATGAATATTTTAAAAAAATAAAAATTGCATTGTTTCATCGCAATTTTGACGAAAACTACTGATGAATCACCGAAAAGGTCCAATGAAGTTTCTATAGCTACAGTGAAGCCTTCATCGTAACTAATTTCCCATTTTGCCATAATTTCAATGAACTTTTGGTGTTGTTTCGATGTTACTCCTTTCCCATTTCATCGAAATGGCAATGAACTTATGGTGTTATTTCGATGCTACTCCTTTCCCATTTCATCAAAATGGCGATAAACTTCTGGTTTTGTTTTGATGCTACCCCTTGCCCATTTCATCGAAATGGCGATGAACTTCCAGTGTAATTTTTTGGTGGATACATGAAGTTTTCATTGATATTCCGATGAACATCTGAGCCATTTTATGATGTTGACAACTGATGAATCTACGCTGTTATTTTTACATTTAATTCGTCATTGGCCTTTCGACGAAAAGACAACAATGAAAATATTTTCAACATTGCGTCGTTGTTCCGACAAAGATTTTTTGAACAACCGATGAACGTGACAAAGATTTGTCGAACAATCGATGAACGTCCGTCGGAAAATTGTGTCAAATTCAGTAGTGGCACTTGTAACCATGTCATGTAATGTTTCAGTAATGTAAACAATGTATATCCAAAGATGCAAAACACTTATATTCGATGCATGCAAGACTTTAATAATGCAACCAATGTGTATCCAAGAATGAAAAGTACTTTTATCAAACTTACGCAAAGTCTTATGAATAGAAACATTATGTATGCAAAAGTGAAAAGTGCTTTTATCCATGCTATGCAAAATTTTAGAAATGTGAGCATTTTCAAATCTAATGATGCTTTCTATTGAAATGATTTCAAAAATGACTAACCTAAATTGATGTTTTTGACCTAGATGCATAAAAAAAATGTTCCTGAAACTTTCAAGACTTATAGTATAAGTTACTAGTAGGCTTAGGAAGCACAAAAATGAGGCTTTTGATGTTGTAAAAGGAAATTTAAAATCTAGACTAACTCTAATTCACCCAAGGTGGTGAATGACTCTCAGTTAGGCTTTCTTTCAAAAAAAATTAAAAAAATTAAGTTATTTTAATGCTATTTATGTTGTATGACGTGAATACTAAATGAAAATACAATTTTTAGATATTTTTCAATTATTTGAGATGCAAAAATGCAATCTATATGCATTTTCACTAATGCAAAATTTGAAACTCTAAAATGCTAATTAACTAATGCAAACTCTAATGTAATGTTAATGCAAGATAATTCTAGGACGATGGTGGACTCCTAAATTAGAAAAGAAGGTATTCTAAATGTAGGTTCACCAAAATGGAAGATATAATTTTGTCTCCACTAGGGTTTTAGGACTTAGGGCAATAATCTTCTACATTTCACATTCAAGGATGACCCTAGAGATCTCATCCCAAGAGTGGAATAGAGGAAAGAGATCTAACAATAGGGTATCCTAGGATATGATTTCAAATTAGAAGAGAGGTTCATAACGTATTTTATACTTGGAAAATACAATGTAATGCAAGATGAAATGCAAAACCTAGTATGATGAAAAATTGAACTAAATGACTTGAAAATGCTAGAAGAACAAAACAAAAATCTACAAAATAAAATGTGTGCACCTAGAAATGTGTTGAAGAATGGAAACAACTTTGAAATTCTGGGATTACTAACTTTTTGACCTTGTGGGACTCTTTCACCTTTTTGGATGACTCAATCCCAGTTCTGGAAAATTGTATTGAAGCATGTTTAAGGAAAATGGGTATCCAAATCTGCAAAGATCTCTAGAAAACACCTATAGTGGGACTCATTCAGCACTTGTGGTGAATGAGTCTAGTTTGACTTTTTGAGAAATTCAAAGTCTAGAGCTGCTCATCTCAACCTACTCAATTTGTTCCTCTAGGTTCTTGGATCCGAAACCTTGATTTTGGGGTTGTAGATGACCTTTTCATGAAGATTTTGACCTTGTAAAGAGGAAGAAAACTTCAAAAAAATTGCAACTGAATCTTCAACAATCTTCAAGTATTCAAAGCACCTTAACCTACAATCGCACAAAGAGAAAGAGAAATAAAATTTTGATTGCTATGGAATAGGGTTGTCCATGGTCAAACCCCATTTAGCTATTGAAACCAAATGATGAAACAATGGAAAAAGGACATGAAACATGAAACATAGTATATGAAACATGAACAATGATACCTTTAATGATTCCTTGTAAATTATGTCCTACAAATCTGCAACTCAACATGAAATAGCCATGAAGGATGTAGATCATGATATTGCGATAAGTGTAGAACAATGCTTGGTCTTGGATATTTAATGCTACATCATAAAACTAGCTCAATAAAATTCTTGATGCTTGATATGCTTGACATAAAGATGGATCTTGAATTGCTACAATAATTGATGATGAAATCTTCCCTTGAATATTTTATAAATTATCTTGAATGCTTGAAAATGCCTAACCCTTGAGTTCTTGACTTGATAATATGAATGTATGATGTTGATTGGATTTCCTATGTGAAATGAGGATTTGAAAGCTTGCTTATATATGAAACCCACTAACATTATCGTGTATTCAATCCCAAAGGCCAACATTAGAGTAATTTGAATTAAAAACCAACTTTTCCCACTCAAAGCCTTAAAAATAAGCCAAATGGGACTCATTCTCCCAATGTGGAAAATGGGTCCCAGAGGGGCTATTTTTCATGCTAAAGTGTCATGGAGTGAAGAATTTAAGTTTTTATGTTGATCGTTTTAGGTTTTTGATAGAAAGATAACTTGGGATACACAATATGGAGTCATAGGGGCCTATTAATGATGATATATAGGTCATAAATGTAATAGAGCCCAAAATTCAAGGTGGAAGTGTAGATAAATACACTATACAACACTAAATTAAGGAAAAAATGGGTTTATTTAGCTTAGGATGGCCATAAATACAATGTGAATGCATAGAACACATTACAACACTAGATTTAAAGGTTCACTTGATTTACAAGCCTCCAAAATTTAATGTGAAGATGTAAATAAATACACTTTACAACATTAAATTATGACAAAGTTAGGTTAAATTAGATTTAAAAGGACCCAAGACCTAATGTGGATGTGTAAAACACCTCACAACACTAAATCAAGGTGACATTAGGTCTAATTTATCATTAATTATTCCCATATTAAGCAAGGGACACATTTTTCTACACTACAAAACTAAAGTTGGTTCTCAACCTATTGTTGACTAGAATGCATTATAACTTGTGGTTGTGTTATTTTGCTCCTTATAGTTGAGAAATATCTTATCAATTGACCTTTGTCGCAATAAAAACAAGCATTAGGCTTATTTAAATAAACTAAAGGTTCATAAAAATAAAATTCTAGGCCAATAATTTTGATATTTTCAAGTAATTGGTTGTTTTAAGTCCATATCCAGACAATCCCTAGGATCCACCTTTAAGCCCAAAAATTTATCAAAGTTATTTTTACACTAGATAACCAAACCTAGCTAAGCAACTATATCTCGAAAGAAAAAACCTAAATGCAAGATTCAAAAATGCAAGCTCAAACCACATCGAGTATAATGGTCTAGAAGGATCTTTTGAATGAAAATCCAATATCAATCATGTCTATAAATAGAATATTTCTCACAAATGCCCCATGTTCCATATTGTAACATTTCTTGAACTTGTTTTACATTTTTTAAATTTCCAAAAGAATATAACACTTTGCTAAACCCCTCAATGCTTCGATTTCTCAACCCTTGGTTTTGTTAGAAATTTAGTACTTGGAATAGATAGTTAAATAAATAAATTAACAATATATTGTTAATTTAATAAATACAAATTTGGTTTTGGTAGTTATATTCCCATAACTAGCTTTATACATGCATATTGGCCTTTTAAAGGAATTGCAATGTTATAGATTAGGAGTGTAATGTGAATTACTGAATTTTAATTCAAGAGAAATCTTGATTTTTCTCTCTCTCATTTCAATAGTTTTCCTTATTTAATTTTTTACATTTACAAAATATTCATATGTAGCTCCTCTTAAAAAAAAATACCAGAAAGAATAAATTCTAAAGTTTAGCATGTATCTATGTGACTTTTTTCTTTCCTTTTTGATACCTCTTTATCTCCACTCTCCTAACTAATTATATACAATTGTAATTGAATCACCATTTTCATTATTCTTAACCATAGTAGGAAACAAAAGACCAATAAAGGAGGTCCCTATACTATCTATATCTATTGCTTTGAAGCTTAGTTGAGCTATGTATGCAGTTTGTACACATTCTTTGAAATATTGTAATTTTTCAAATTATTATATTGGAATGGAATCATTTTTCATTATTGTTATGACATCTATGATTATTTTTTCTCCATAAAATAAAGAAAAATGTTATGGTAATGGTTAAGCATATAGTTTAGTTACTTGCAAAGTAAAAACTTAGGAAAAAATACTCTAGCAAACAACTAACATGTTACACATAATCTCAATATATTATGTTAGTAATTAAAACCATAGTCAATATTGAAAATAGATTTATCTCATGTCTTAATTTTGAAGCATGTGCATTTTACCCATAAATCACCTCTTCCTTTGTATTTAAAATTTAATCTTGTATTAAAACAAAAGCTTTACTATTAAAATCATTTCAATATTTCTCATAAGATTATTTAATAAAAAAATTATGTAATAACCTTTCTAGTTAATATTATTTGTCTCCTTTTATCACTTCATTCAATCTCAAGTACGCACATAATTGAACAAGAAATTTATATCCAATTTAGATGTGTTCATAGTTTTACCAACCATAATCATCCAATCAACTCTATAACATAAACTTACACACACACTAAACATGGCAAGATCCCTTGATTGGGTTCATCCCTAGACATAGAATATGATGTTTAAGATTCCTTCAAAATGGCGTTACTTACTATCCTTTTTAAAAGTAAAAGGATTTATATTTTGAACAAAAATAATAGAAAGAATTAATGCTCTTTTTTATATAAGATCTTTGATCTCACATGTAAACCATAGCCATTGATGGATTTTATGCTTCCAATTTAATCCATTCATTAATAGTATAGTATGAATTTTATTTCACTTAAATTCTATCTCATATCCAACATTAAAGTACAAACAAAGATAAACACAAATAGTAACCAAGTCATACATACATCACATGAAAAAACATAGTCATTGGATCACGCATACATCACATTTATATAATTTGAGTGGATTATGTATGCATCACATATACACAATGTGAATTTCTCATACACACATTATATGCACACATTGTGAATAGCCCATTATTGTGTTAGTAATATGGTTTTGTTAAACTTGCATAAGAAACAATTATTTCAGTTCTATAAATAAATATTAAATTATAGTGCATCTTTAGGGATTTTTTTAGCCACATTAAATATTTGTTTGAGTTCACTTATAAATTTAATATATGTAACAAATTGGTTATACTTTTTCTTACAAGTTGCAAATAAGAAAAAATCAATATTGGGTTAAAAAATAGTACCACAAATAAATGTCGAGGTCAATAGTTTTTTGCACTTATGCTTTTGAGACATGTGGCTTTACCTTTACCACTTCGTTATTTTGTGTGAGCCCGATTCTATAAAATTAAGTACATGTTTAGTGTGTGGGATTGGTTGGTTGGTTGATATCTTTTTTTGTACATTTTAAAGAGAAGAGAGTAAAATAATATAATAAAAATAAAGTTAAATAAAATAGAAAATATCTTTTACCTTAAATCACCTTGATCCTTAAATAGAGATAAAATGAAGTGAACCCTTTCTCCACTTGGAATTATCTCTAATGCTTTCTTGAATGATATGTAGTGAAATGAGGTTTCCTCTTCAAAAAACATAATCTTGATATAGTAGGAATATTTTGATAGAAAAATGACAACATGAACTTGCTACAAAATGTTTTTTTGTTAATGGAGGGACATGGCTTCTATTTATAGACTCTTGGTATGAGGAATAGAGGGCTAAGATTCATCTCAAGGATCAAAGGCTCACAATTGATGAGAGTTGCAAGAAATATGGATTTGATAAGTTTCATGATAGTGTTTATTGAAAAGGGTGAGTAATGATAAAAATTGGACAAAGAAAGGAGAGATTTTGGTAGGATTTCTAAAAGAGGAATGATTTGTATTTTTTCCCACTCCAAGAGAGGTGGGAATTTAAAATTGGGTGTTTTAGAAAGATAAATATTGCCCCATGAATAGCTAAACCTTAATATACTAGTTGTATCACATGGATTTATGAGGGGTGAGATAGAGAATAATTGGAGGATTATGGATGCTTTCACATGTGAAGAGATATGTCACTTCTCACATGATGCCACCTTTTAGGATTGGAGGAATATTAAATTGAGAAAAATGCTAATGAGAATTTTGAAGGGATATTTAATTAGTCAACTAGGATTAGAAGAATTAGCAAGTGGGGCCTATGGTTGAATTAATTAAATTAATTAACTTTAGAAGAAAGAAGAAATCATAAGTAATTTAATATTTAATTATTTAATTAATAAGAGGAATATAATGAGAATTTAAATAATGGTAAGTAAAAAATTAAATATTTTATTTAAGTAATTATTTAACCAAAAATCACTTCTGGGGTGTACATATTTCCCCTCTTTGACATGGAATTGTGATTAGTAGAAGTGAGAGTGCATCAAAGAAGAATGAATTATTTCTTGGTTAGCTAGAAAAATGGTGGAATAATGATGCCCCTTGAGAGGGAACTAAAAGAAATATGTTCATGTGTTCTCTCCTGAGAAAATATATAAACAAAATTGGAAGGGCAACGAAAAACAAAGGTAAATGGAAGAAGAATGGAGGTAAGTGGATGAAAAATGGAAAAGTGTTTAAAGAAAAGCTGAAAATTTTCAAAAATACAGCCTATCCTTCCAAATTGGGATGGGGGACCTATAAAGAGGCTTAGAGGGGTCAATATGCACTCATTTGAATTCATCTCCTCTATGGGATTATAGAAACCTTTTAGTTGTAGAGCCTAGTCACCATGTTTTAGATTCCTTGACACACACACTACTAAAAGAAAGTTTGTTAATTCCAATAGCCAAAATCATCTCATAGATAAGTACATCTCTAATGTTGTGTCTCTAGGGGTAGCTTAGTGGGTAATAAATATAGGTATAATTACAAAAAATTATAGGTACTAATTAACTAAAATGTTTTTTATGCATCAATATTAGCACTTGCATGACTATGCTTAATGCTTTTGTGATGAATGGTCTCTTGCAAGGAAAAAAACATGTGTAGAGTAGAAGCTTGCTTGCCTTGGGGGAAATTAGACTTGCAAAAATTAGTTCTTTTTCTATGGAAGGGAACTTACATGCAGTTGCATTTGCACTAGAAAGTGGATTCTATGCATAAAATAATGTTTATGTTAGGAACAATAGCACTTGCACTAGATTGATTATCACTTTCACAAAATATCACTTACATGGTATGGGTTAGTTCTTGCAAAGAAAAATTGATACTTTGAAATAATAGGTCTTGTGTTGTTTAAGATAAATAAAATTAGTTTATATTTTTTGAAAAAAAATGATGATATTTGGTTTGGATGAATGCTAGAGCATTTATCTCTCTTGTAGTCATGTGAGAGGAAAGATATATAATTAGCTTTAAAAAATGATTCAAGAGTTTCTAGACGTGATATGATTATTTGATATCAAATTCATGCAATATATTATGACACATGAGGCTAAGATTACAACCCTTATAGAGAGGTGGTAGAGTGAGAATATTGTATTCATGTTTCCAGCAAGAGAGGTCGCCATCACTCTAGAGGATTTCTACATCTTGTATATTTTGATCCACAATGAGTTAGTCTAGTAGATTTGATCACCCAAGAGTTATAAGATGAGAGGATCTCCCATATATATGATATTCCTATCCATTAGATAAATATGGATTTGATTGTA
>VDFB02049217.1:75794399-75870094 GCA_007258455.2 Sequoia sempervirens
CCCTCAACCAGGTTTTTAAACCTTTTTCTCCTATGTCGCCTAGCCTATGATGCCAGAGCAGTCTTTTCTACTAGAAGTTTTACTTCCATAGAGTTTACACAATTAGGAGCATTTCCCTCTTTACCTCCATGAGTAGCTTTCTATGACTTTATAGAGACACTATTACATTGAACAACCTGTGCATCTAGCTTGTACAGGGTACCAATTCGAGCACCCCTAGCTAGCACCATTGAGCCTCTAGTCATCTTGCAGCCATTTCCAGAGAATGTGACTTGTACTCCAATATCATTCAGCTCACTGACAGACAGTAGATTTTGAGCCAGACCTGGTATGTGCATAACATTCTTGATCCCCTTCACTCTGCCATTAGGGAATTGGATTTTGACTCTTCCACGACCAACAATTTCCAAAGTTGAATCACTTGCCAAGTACACATTTCCACCATCGTATTCTTCATACTTCATGAACAAGTCTCTATGAGATGTCATGTGAAAAGATGCTCCAAAATCAATCAGCCAGACATCATCTAATGCCTATGTAGCCAAGGCAGCAATGAAGGCATCTGAATCACCCTGAGAAGAATCATTATCGGAAGAGAACTTCTTCTTCTTCTTTTTCTCCTCTTTACAATCCTTTCGGACATGACCAGGTTGCCCACAATTCCAACATTTCACCTTGGACTTCTTTTCAAAAGACTTTGATCTCCCCTATGATTTTGATTTCGATTTCTTGTCCTTCTTCTTGCCTTTCTCTTTTGATATTCCTCTGACAACAAGAGCTTCCTTTGCCATCTCAGAAGATTTCCTTCTCATCTCTTCTGAAAGAAAAGAACCAACAACATCTTCCATCTTGAAACTGAATGTTCTACTCCCAATAGCCAACACTAGATGATCCCAAGAGTCTGGCAAAGAACACAATAATAGCATAAAACGATCCTCTTCTTCAGTCTTCACACCAATAGATGTTAACTATATAATCAACATGTTGAATGTGTTCAAATGATCAGCTACAGACCCTCCTTCCTACATTCTCAAACTATACAGCTTCTTCCTCAAGAACAGTTTATTCACTAAGGACTTCACCTAATAAATAGATGCTAGTTTCTTCCACAAGGAAGATGCAGTCTTCTCTTCATGCACATTCAGAAGTATGGATTTTTCCAAATAGAGTCTTATCAGCCCCTTAGAATTTCTATCTGCAAGGTCCCAATCTTCTTGCTTCATGCCTGTAGGTTTAGTTACAGACACTACAAGCCACAAATCATGATCCACTAAGAGATCCTCCATTTTGAGTTTCCACAACTCAAAATTTTTGCCATTGAATTTCTCTATTTCAATCTTTCTAGATGTGCTAGCCATCTCAATCTATAATTATAATTAACCAACTTCTACAAGACTCCCACTAAATAGAATTGACTCAAAAAGCCCAAGGTACCCACAAGGATAACACAACTGGACAGGCTCTAATACCACTTGTAAGGAAAGTAAAGGTGTGGAAACAACTCTCCTAACGTCAAAACCTCAAGGAAGAATGCAGAGGCTCTTTTAAATTTTACAATTATAGTCCAATTAAGATGCACTTGAAAGCAATCACAGAAACAGAGTATTTGAAAAACACATATGAACACCAGATTTACGTGGGAAAACCCTTATAGGAGAAAAACCCACCACACCAAGAGAAGTCACTTTGTATTACAGTAACAAAGATTACATACAGAATTCTGACTTATCTTTCTAATGTTAGTTTACAGCAGCATTCACCATGAACAACCTTGTTACAGAACATTCATGTTACAATTTTCACAGAATAGAATTCATCCACTGATCATACACCGAACTGTTCATCCAGTTGTTGATCGAACCAACTGAACCATCAAGCATCTACAACTACAAACTATATTCATGTCATTCCTTGTCTCTCGAACTTCCTCATAGTACTACCACAGTGGATTGTCTTCCAACGGTTCCAATTCGGCTTCTCTGATTGGTCCAAGACTCACCACGTAGGATGGTTTCCCAATCAATCAAAGGTGTTCAACCTGTGTTGGCATGTCGGTGAGACACTAACCATGTCTCCCCAATGCCACATAGCTAGCAATTGATATCGCCAAGAGTTCATCATATCGGCAAGACGTTTTACCGAGCTCACAAGTTGCATTAACTTCAATTTTCCTTTTGGAAAGACTATCGCTCTTCAGTGAGACCACATACAAATATTCAATGTCACATCGAAATGTCATACCGTTGGAAAGACTTACCACTCTCGCCAAGAAATCCCATCGAGCCTTCATGTTATTCCGAAGCATCCAATAGTCGATGAGACTTATCGCTTCCGCCAGGACATCCCACCGAAGTCCTAAGTCATACCGAGCGCCAAACAATAGTCGGCAAGACATATCACTATCACCAGGAGGTTACATCAATTTTCAACAGTTACTCTGAAGTATTCAACAGTTAGCAAGACTATTGTCCTTCAGTGAGAGTTCTTACCGAGGTCTTTATGCTATATCGAGCACCGAACGGTCGGCAAGACTTTCACACATTGGTAAGACTTCTTACCAATAGTATTCCTTTCAGCCAAGTCTCCCCAATGACTTCAAAAGTGAAGCTTTTGGTGAGACATTCCATATCGACAAGACATCTCACCGAACTATATAAGATACTCTGAAGACCACAAGTGTAACATACTGTTGGCGAGACAAAATATCTTGATAAGACTTCATATCGAGCCACCATAGGTTATCCTGATGACTCCATTGTATAACCATTAGGCAAGACTTTTGCAAGGTCACAGTGACCTATACAAAACATAAGGCTACAAATATGCTCATCGGCCAGACATAGAATATGTCACACTGACTTGGCTCCAATAGAGGTTTCAGCCTGTGCGATTGAGACATATTTTTCTAACAGTAACCTTTCTTTCCAAAATAATATATGATGGCCTTCTTCATGTGATGGATTTTATTTTGCACATGAGTGGAAATTTTGAATAAAATTAAACATTCTCAAAAGTTTGGAATTAAATACAATTTTAATTACATCTTCTCATTGGCTAAAGAACTCCATGTCATTTTCACGACAATGTCATAGTGCAATTTTTTAACTCCATCATTTATCATGGATTTGAAGAGGCTGCAAATATACAAATTAGTGATGGCTCAACACCCATTTCCCATAGCTCATGGAGACTCCATTTACCTTCATAAACTATTGATTGTGTAAACTCAATGATGGTTGCAGGAAAATAGAAAGGGAAAATATAAAAACATTTTCAAACTTTTTTATTAAACAAGAATAATTATGGTTTCTTATTGGCTACAAAAAGACTTTTAAAATTTCATTCATTTCATGGTGGCCCAATGGTAATATCATTGCTCTCTATTTTGGGATGGAGAAATGAAATCAAATCAGCAATGGATTTTTTCCATCACTCATCGTGGTTTTGAAGGCTTTCCTCCTCATTACATTTGTGATGTGTGATGGTTGCACTGTCTTTATCGTGCATCACTAATAGATGTTAAATTTTCTAAATGATTTCATAGATATGCGATGGTGTTGGGGAAATGTTGGAGTAAATAATGTGGTTGGGCCTACCAGTAGAGAATGTCCAATCACATTATTTATGAAATTTTTCACGGTGGAAATATATCAAGAGAGATTGCTTAGTAAAAGGTCTCTAACTACCAGATAAAATTTAATATTTTCCTTCACCATTTAAAAACAAATCTTTAAATGGAAGGTAAATTAAAGTGTAAAGGCACAAGAAAATAGTTTTTATTTGCAAACCAATAAAATGATTTGAGGCCTTCACAATTAAAATTAAACTTTTAAATTGTTAGAAAATAAGTTGGAGGTAAATACACCAGTTGATTATTTTATCTCTTGACGATGTAAAATTCAAGCCCCATAAGTCAATATTTTTTAATTTTCATGCTGGGCAAGTAAATGGTGATGTGCATGGATAATTATTTTATTACTCGATTGAAAAAATTAAAGCCTTTACAAATAAAGTTAAAAAAATTATTTATTGAGCATTGAAGTAAAACATTTCACATGGATTGTGCAAAATGTAAAAGCATTTGTATTTTTGGGAAGTGAAAGTGAAAGAGGAATAGGTGAAAGGGATATTTTTACAATGAGGGATTTTTCACAACAAACAAAATATTCTTTTAGCTGCAAGGAAGGGAAAATGATGAAGAATGATCAGTCTTCCCATGGCGAATTATTTTTTTAATATAGGGAAAATGTATGAAGCGGGAATCAAAGGGAATATTGGAGCTTTTCTTCAAGTGGTGGAAGCATTTAAAGATCTATGGACCTGAATGTGCCAAATGTCTTTCACAAATGAATTATAGGGCTTCTTTTGCTTCCATATTTTCTTTCTTCTTCTCTTTTGTACAGGGTTTGAAATTCTAAATTATGTGAATAAGGTAGAATAGTGTTGAGTCTGAGTTGTAAATGGAGTATATAAATTGTAACTACAAGGTTTTATGAGAAAATGTTAGCCAATTTGTACAGAAATATATTATTGTTATGAAATTGTCTCCAAATTTGTAAACCTTTCATCATATGAATTCAATATATCAAGTATGTTTGGATTTGTCATTGTAGCTTTCCTATGATTGTGTTGTTTGGACATGGTTCTCTTCCAAGTAAAGAGTTAAAATACTTTGATCAAATGACTGTGATTTAGAGTGCACAAGTGGGATTGATAAGTAGAATTTTATGAAAAATATGAGTAGATTTATATTTTAAATCCATTGGTTGAATCTAGTTTGCTGATAGGATCTCTATTATGGTTTTATATTTGACTCCATGGCCCATGATTAGGAACTAACCTATCACAAAGCCTGATCACATGTTCAAAAATAGTCTAATCATATTAAATCTTTGTTACTTTGGTTCTTTTTCTTTTTGTTTAAATTATTTATGTTCTCTACATCTTTATGCAGTTTACAAGAGTATAGAGGATAAATTTGAGAGAATCTTATTTGTTGACCCTTTATGTGTGAGATGAAGATATATAAACTATTTGTTCTCAGTAATGTTCAATGCAAATGGGATTATGCTTGAACCTAGTAGAATTTACAATATCCATTACTCATATATCTGAGAACCATCCACTTACATAGGTCTATAGTTTTTTGCTTGACAAGTTTATTATATGCTTGGACCTACAATTAGGAACACCCTCCTGATTCTTGTGGAGCTCAAAGTGAAAAAGGCTCTCATAGCCTTGTTCATTGGATTTTCTTGTCTTCAACCTATTGATAGTGTTGATTCCTTGTCCTAAATTTATAATCCCTTGGTTTAGGCATTTTTTTTCTCCTTAGGGTTGAAGGTTGCAAGAAAAATAACCAATACGACTCATATGCCAGAAGTTATATATCAATCCCTCTCAGCTTTTTCAAAAATTCAAAGTTTGAATCTTCTCTTCAACCTATGCTTTGTCTTCCCAACCTAATTTTCAGATATGAATTGTTGAATTTTTCTTTGTAAATTCCTCTTGGTGATCTTGTAGACAAGGTGACAACTTCTCTCAACCTTGCAACCTTGTCTTCACAGGATCTTCAAGCCTCAAATCCACCTAGATCTACAATCACACATGTAGAGAGAAAAATTGTTGATTGTTAGGAAATAGGGGTTTGGCTAGGTCAAACATCATTTAGGCAATTAAACCTTGTGATGAAGATATTAAACATGAAATATGTAACATGAACAATGATACCTTCAATGATGTCTAGAGATGTAAATCAACAATCTAACATGAAGTGGCCATGTATAATATACATCTTGATCTTGAATTATAAGTAGAACAATGCTTGATCTTGGATCTTGAATGCTACATCACAACACTAGCTCAACAACATGCTTGATGTTTGATAACCTTGACATGATAATGGACCTTCAATCGCTACAATAAATGATGAAGAAATATTCCCTTGAATTCCTTAGAAAAGCTCTTTAATACTCTTCTAAACTTGTGTGATCACAAACATTCTATTAGGAATGCTCTCTTGAAAGTATTTGGTGGAAATGAGTGAAATAACCTTGTATTTATACTTGTTTATGCCAAATTTCCTAAAATTACAACACTACAAGCTAACATCAAATCTAGAAAGATAAAGTATCACCAAAATTAAATTTAAATTAGATCCTAATTAGAGTGGGACTCATATGCCCAAGGTGGCGTATGATTCCTAGTGGCTCAAAACTGGGGCACAAACTCCAATATAGGTCTTCTTTGATGTGAACTTAAAATTAGGTCCCAATACCTAGGTGGGACTCATGCCCAAGGTGGCATATGAGTCCCAGACAACTAAATCTAGGACACATGACCAAAAACGTTCAATTATGATTGGTAATTTAATAAATTTCCAGATTGTCTCTAGAAAAATGTTTTTAATAAGGCTTGTGGATGCAAAATAGGGCCAATTAAGGCATAGATAAGCCAAATTAATTAATTAAACCCTAGATAGTGTGAAAATGTTATGATACACTTTACAATACCTTAAATAAGGTACCATTAGGTCCATTTAGATTAAAAAGGTCCCTAAACCTAATGTGAATGTGTACAACAAATTACAACACTACATCAAGGCAATGTTAGACTCAGCTTATCATTAATTATTCCCAAATTAAGTGTGAAAATGTGAAGGATGATATTTTTCAACACTACACAAAGATATGCACATTGTCATGTATAGAGATGGATGCAATCTAGGATGTGAAGTCATGCTATTACATTTCTATGTGTTGTAGCACATGAAAATTCTATGATTGGTGGTGAAAAAATATAGGGGTGTGGGGTGGCCATATCTACATGCATATGCAAGTGGGATCATATACAGATGGAGGATATGACATATTGGAAAAGAGTTGTAGATGATGTTGATATAATGGTTTGGAGGCCATGTAGAGATTATGATCATCTCCTATATATACAATAATTTTATTCTTTTGTGGACCATACTATTCATGTGATCAATTAATACCTACTAGGTACTATGATTCACTGGTTTGGACTATGTTAAGTGAGACTAATAGTGATACTAACACATGAGGTATTGTTTGTACATCTTACTTAAGAAATTAGGCCCTGGGGGATGGTCGTGGATGGTTATGTTGTGATAGAAAATCAATATCATGTTTCAATGTTGTTGTCGGAGTATAGGGAAATATTTATAGATATAAGCATCAAAATATATTATGATCCATGGTTGGTGGTGCATAGTCCAACCTATGCCTTAAAATCCTAGAGGGACATAGAGAAAAAGGAGATGGGGATGAGGGAGATGATGCAAGGGATGGGGCAGGAGTAAGAGGAAATGATGGAAGGGACTGAGGAACTATAGAAGAGGAAGGATAAAACACTATGGAGGTGGATGTGGGAGGGCAAAGAGAGGAGGTGGGAGGTATAATAAGGGAGAAGAGGAGTATGTCAATGGTGACTTACAAATATAGCTAGGCATGGTGATGTTAGATGTACACTAGTACCAATAAAGGTATATAAATAAAAGAGATATGGATATGCACAATATTAAGCATGATAGACTATATGTTAATTTGATTAGGGTATAGAGACTATTAGCTACTCTACAAGTAGATAGAGATAGTTTACCATAGGTATATAAATTAAGGTAGAGATGAGGGGATGATGATGAAAGGATACCCTAGGTTATTTTAGAGTAACACACAATAATTGTAGAGGAATATCTAACCTACATATAGCTACAAAGGGTAGATGTAGAGGTGGAGAGATCAAAATAGTCCTTGAGAGAGGCATGGAAAGGGGTTGGTGGGAGGACAAGGGATATCCAAGATTTGATGTAGATGAGAAAGTCATAGAGGGACATGATGTGGGACTTATAAGATGTCTAATACTACAACTCTCTATATAATGGATTGATACTGGTAGATCAAAGGGTGCCAAGTTATGTAGGGAGTAGTAGGTCAAGATTTTTACACTCAATGAGATCTAGTCCCTCAATCAACATGGGGCCACCACCACCACGAGGCCAACCATTTCCGCTATGGCTAAGGCCTTCAATAGGCAACAAATCCAATCATGAGTTTTGATAGATTTTATATATTCCTTTGACCTCATTCATGCATAATTATTGATATTCTTTAGGGATTTATATATACCTTCAAATTTATATATACTTTAGGGATTTTATTATACAAATTTATTAATAAATGATAACATTGATTATGATTGCTTAAGAATGAGCTCAATATATATAGCAAGAGATGAGCCATCTAGAATGGCAACTGCCAACTAGAAAATAAACATGCAACTCCATGCAAGATTGCACAACTAAGCAATCATTATCCTAAAATTCTAACTAGCAAACTTATCTAGAGGAATATTTTAGGTAAAATATTCTACACTAACAAAATATGAGAATATGTGACTACAGGTCTAAACTTACAAATCCCGAGGTGATGAGAGAGAAGTTGCAAAGTCATAAGTCTGAGCACAATTTAGACCAATAATTTAAATATGGAGTTTTTGAAGGAAATGAAATTTAGGGGAGTGGATTAACACCTAGAAAGAAAAAGAGACAAGGAATTGTAATAAAGCAAGAGGATAGCATCCAATGCTTGGGATTTTAGTTTTAAATCTACTTGCAACATTTTCCCATTGCCACACTTTAGTTTCCAAACGCCTCTTCCTCTTGCCCAACCCTGGTAAACTCCTCCCACTCATCTCTCTATTTTATTTTCTTCCTTCTTGCACAATTTTATTGCCCTCTTCTCATGTCATACCCTCTATTCTTCCCTTCACACCATCCTCTGCCTCTTCTTCCGTAAGAAAATCCCTCCCAATGAAAGTAAGGAGGATGTTTTCAAATCTTGTGTACAAACGTTTTATTTACTCTTTACTTCTTTTTTTCTTGTGGTGTTGTTTGCTCCCTGGCACAACAACTTTCCTCTCATGTGTATCTCAAGAAATCGCTAGCTTTAATGAATTTTTATTACCATTATCTCCTCTTCTCTGCAACCGTTGTGATTCCCTTTCCCTTTATACACTAGGGGAGAGGGGCCCATAGTGGAGCACCCTAATTTCGTGTTTCTCAAAATCCTACATGGAATTTCAAATCAGTCCCAATTTTGTACAATAGTTTATTTGGCAACTCCCTTGCTTTAAAAAAATAATTTTAGGGTCACATCATCACATATGATGCCACATCAACATGCTTTTTGTTAAGGTATTAAAAAAAGCTCAAAAAAAAAGTGAGACCGATAGTGGTGCACTAAGTCATGTTTTATTGGTGTGCCAATGTGGCATCACATGATTTGTCAATTTGTGTACTTTATGGATAAAAAATGTTTTGCAATTGGATATTAATATGCTCCACTATGAGGCCCACTGAGGACTACTTTTGTCCCCACTATTGGAGCTGGCTCCACTATGGGCCCCTCTCCCCTAGCCTTATGTATAGTTACAAATTTTTCTCTTTGTTCTCTGCCTATTCCCCAAACTTCCTCTATCATTTATGCTCGATAAGAGTCCCTAACCTTTTTGAAAGATTTTATTATGGCATGCAAGAAAGAGAATATGGTCAAAGGTTGTTGAGTTTGGAGTTTACACATGTTGAATTCCTTAATGAATGTCCATACTCTTTTCTTCTACATGCCTTATTTTGGCCCATCTCTTCATGCAAATGCTTGATGAAATAGTAAGAGTGTCATTCCTCTATTAAATGTGTGACCATGCCTAACTTTATTTGTGCCTTTCCTTCCAATTGAGAAACAACAAATTCCTCAAAATCCAACCTAGACAATATCAAATCCAACCTTATTCAAATTAACTTTATATTATATAGTTATATAACGAATTGTATATTATTAAAATATCAATTCTTAATATTTATAACGTAACTAAAATGATACATTTAAATATTATCTTAAATTTTCTCACCCTATACCTCGAACGCCCTATAAATGTAGGTGCTAATATATTATAAATTAAATAATAAAAATATGATTTCTTATAACAGATAGTTACAATTTATTAATAATTTAAAATAATCACAAAAAAGTTTAATAAATTCTATAAGATCACATCAACAAAAGTCCACCATAAGGCTCACAATATGCACCACTTATTCTGTCAACGACAAAGAGAAAACAAGGCGAGTTTAGTGAAACGTTCGAGTGAAGCAACATCTAATTGACTCCCCAATTATGGAAGTGCAAAGACGAAATGAAGATGAACAGGGCAAAGAAGGATATAGGCTTGTTCTCGCTGTAGCTGGGATGCCCAAAAGGAACTTCCATTATATTTATGGATCTTTCCAATGGTTTGTAGCTGTTGGTCCAGATCTCGTTTATGCTACACTATCACATAGCACATTTCAAGGTACGATTATGAAAGTATTCAATCTCTTGCAATCTCTAAATTCATTGAATTTTAAAAAATTGCGATTTCTGTTATTTTGTAGTGGCGTCACTTCTGTAAATTTCAAATACATGTTTGTTTGATCTGTTGAGTCATATTGTAAACTTCCATAAACGAAATTTGCTGTAAGAAAATTACAAAGCAAATAGGTGGATTATATATATGTTGCAATAAAGTGCCTAAAATTTTATGAGTAAGGAAAAAGACGCAGGTTGAGAATTTCAAGTATTAAATTATGTTTTTTTTTTTTCTTATTAATAAATGTTTTAATTAGTCGATAGATTATATCTAGTGTGAGCTTTCAGCCGGAATGTTGTTTCACGCCCTGTTGGTAAATAACTTTCAATCATCTGTAAACAGTCTTGAGCCACTAAAGATTATTTAAAAATAATATATGATTTGAGATAAAATCTGATTTCGTTTGGAAGATCTGATTTCATTCGAAAGATTTGATTTTCGGCTGTGCAAATTTTCTGCTGTGCAACCTGTCATTCAAGTGAACAGTTGCAATCATCATTACTGTTGGAATATTAACCCTAACTGCTGCCGTCCCCGCCAACCGCCGCCCGCTATATCGCAATCAATAAATTAGTCATTGCGATACCGCGGGAGTCTTCGGTAATGTTTTTGTTTTATATCAACTGCCTGCCGTACCTCCAGCCAATGCCCGCTATATCGCAATCAATAAAATATTCATCGCGATATCACGGGAGACTCAGTAAAAGCTTGTTTTATTTTTAACCGCTGCCCGCAATATCGCAATCAAGTTTTTAACCATCGCGATACCGCGGGGAACTATGGAGAAAGCCGCCACCGCCAAAGGAAATATCGAGATGCGAAATATTTAATATTTAAGTTTGAATATTATGAAAAGGACATTGTATTAAATGTATTTTGACGGGGGAAAAGTTAGTTAGGTGAATTTGAAAAATTGTATTCGTTTCCTCTCATCCGTGAAAATTCTTCACGTGACTTTTTACCTTCTGCATATATTTTGTAATTGTAATTTTTATTTTTAACAAGTGAATGAGAATGAGAAGAGGAAGGTGAATGTGAGCAAACAGAAAATTACGAGCAGCAGCTCTGTGTGTTGAAAAAATAATATTTTATGTTTTAAATTTTTAACTGTGAGTGTGAAAACTTCCTCCTCTGCCTCTGGGCCTTCACGTGGTATCAGAGCAAGTTCGACTATCAGAGCAAGTTGATTATCAGAATCAATTTTATCAAAGTAGATTATCTGGGTAAATTTCAAAAATGGCAGCAAGCACAAGCTTGACAAACCCACAAATTCCACAGTTTAATGGGAAGAATTATGAGTACTGGTCAATCACCATGAAAGCACTATTTAGCTCACAGGATATATGGGATTTAGTAGAGAATGGATTTGCAGAGCCAGCAGATGCAGTAGCATACAATGCTTTAACACAAGCAGAGAAAGACTTATTGAAGGACACAAGGAAGAAAGATTCAAAGGCTTTATTTTATCTGTTTCAAGCTGTACATGAGAGCATTTTTCCAAGGATTTCAGCAGCAACAAAGTCCAAACAAGCATGGGACATACTTCAGACAGCCTATCAAGGCATGGCAAAAGTTAAAACAGCAAAGCTACAAATGCTTGAGAAGAGATTTTGAAACAATATGTATGAAGGACAATGAATCCGTAGATTCATTCTACACCCAGTCATTGGGGTGGTTAATCAAATTAGGTCTCATGGAGAAAATCTGGAAGATACCAGAGTTGTTGAAAAGGTTTTAAGGAGTTTGCCCACAAAATTTCTACCGGTTGTAGTTGCAATAGAGGAGACAAAGGATCTCTCACAGTTCTCAGTTGATGAGCTGTATGCATCTCTAATTTCTCATGAACAAAGGCTGAAAAGGTCAGCAGATACATCACTGGAGCATGCTTTCAAAACTCAGGCTTCAATCAGTCAAGGAAGAGGCAGAGGTAGATCAAGAGGAAGAGGAAGAAACTCTTACAGAGGTGAAAGATACAGTTTATCAAGCTCAAGTGGAAGATGCAACAATCAAGGCTCAAGCCAAAACCCAACACAGAATCAGTCACAAAATCAAAGGTATGAGAAATCTCAAGTCCAATGTCACTACTGTAAAAAATATGGGCATTATATGAATGAGTGTAGAAAGAAGCAGTATGATAATAATAGACAAAATACAAATTTTTCAAGAGAAGGTCAAAATCAGGATTCAGATAAGAGAACAATGTTTTTAGGTTGTAATGTTGCTCAAGCAAATAAAAAAGATGTATGGTTTTTAGATTCAGGCTATAGCAATCATATGACAGGGAATCTAGAAATGTTTTCAAGTTTAAATGAGAATGTAAAGTCTGTTTACATTGGGTAATGACAACAAAGTGTCGATCAAAGGAAAAGGAGATGTCAATATTCTAACTAGCGGGGGAGAAAAAGTATATATTCCAGGGTATTTTGTGCTGTGTTTATGTAATAGGTGTAGAGACAGCGGTTCAAGGGTATAGAGTAACCTTCAAGAATGGTCTGTGCACAATTTTAGACAAATACCCAAGCAACCAGCTTATTGCAAAAGTCGGAATGACAAACAACAGAATGTTTCCCTTAAAGATAAGGCCAGATTTGAATATAAATTATGCTCAAGTACAACACTTAATGAATTCACAAGTGGGTAAAGAAGAAACTACAGCAGTAGTGCAGACAATCTTTCAAGCTGAGATAAAAGATGAAAACTGGTTATGGCACCTGAGATTTGGTCATCTCAACTTTGGAGGTTTAAATTTACTTCATAGGAAAGGCATGGTCAAAGGACTACCTTTAATAGAAAAACCAGAAAGGGTATGTGAAGGGTGCATTTTAGGAAAACAACATAGAGAATCATTTCCAGCAGGAAAGTCAACTAGAGCAAAAGCCTCTTTGGAAATTATACATTCAGATTTGTGTGGACCTATGCAAACACCTTCAATAGGTGGTAGTTTTTATTTTCTGACATTCATTGATGATTATTCAAGAAAAACATGGGTTTACTTTCTAAAGCAGAAAAATGAAGTGTTTGATCTTTTCGTCAGTTCAAGAATTTGGTTGAAAAACAAAGTGGTTATTATATCAAAGTGTTGAGAACAGATAGAGGTGGTGAATATATTTCAAAGAGAATTTTTTAAATTCTACATTCACAAGCAATTCACAACTAGATACACACCTCAACAAAATGGAGTAGCTGAAAGGAAAAATAGAACAATCATGGAAATGGCTAGAAGCATGTTGAAAGCCAAACATTTGTCAAATGAATATTGGGCAGAAGCAATTTCTTGTGCAGCCTATATAATGAATAGGTGTCAAAAAAAAAGTGTCATGAATATAGTACCTGAAGAAGCATGGACAGGAAGAAAACATAGTGTTACTCACATGAGAGTATTTGGATGTGTAGCATATGCACATGTGCCTGATGAATTGAGAAGGAAGCTAGATAACAAAGGAGAAAAATGTATATTTGTTGGATACAGTGAAGAATCCAAAGCATATAAGCTTTATAATCCAACAACAAAGAAAGTTATAATCAGCAGAGATGTACAATTTGTAGAAGATGAAGCATGGGATGGAAGTATAGAGAAGACAGTTAATATTTCAGCTAGTATACCTCAAGAGGATAATGAAGTTTCACCATCAACAAATATTCCAGCTATTGTAACTCCTACCACTCCCATTCAAGCTCAGCAAAGTAGTCCACAAGTGACACCAGCATCGACTATAAGAACAACCTCAATCATTCAAGGAAGCAGTCCAACAAGAGGACAACAAACACCATCTACAGCAGGACCATCGGGTCCACATTCCACAAGTTCAAGTGATATGTCAAATCCTACATTGGCAAGTCTGAGAAGACAGAAAATCAGAAGCATAAGAGATATATATGAGCAAAATGAAGGTGAGAATAATTCAGATCAGATTTCTCTTTGTGCATTTTATTCTCAAATAGAAGATCCAATTCATTTTGAAGATGCAGTCAAAGATGATAAATGGGTAAGTGCTATGGATGAAGAAATTGAAGCAATTGAAAAGAATCAGACATGGGAACTAGTCAGTCTTCCAAAAGACAAAGATGTTATTGGAGTGAAATGGATTTATAAAACCAAATTGAATGAAAAAGATGAAGTTCAGAAGCTTAAAGCAAGATTGGTTGTAAAGGGCTATTCACAACAGCCTGGAATTGACTACAATGAAACATTTGCACCTGTAGCAAGATTGGATACTATCAGAATGATTTTAGCATTAGCAGCTCAGAATAAGTGGTATGTATCTCAAATGGATATAAAGTCAGCTTTTTTAAATGGTTATTTAAAAGAAGAAGTTTATGTGGAACAACCACCTGGGTATGAAATTTTGGGTCAGGAAGACAAAGTTTACAAATTGAAAAAGGCACTGTATGGATTGAAGCAAGCCCCAAGAGCTTGGTACAGCAGAATAGACAGTTATCTTTTGCAGAATGGATTTAATAGATGTAGCAGTGAGCCCACACTGTATACAAAAATGAATGAAGAAGGTGAAATACTAATAGTATGCTTATATGTGGATGATTTAATTTTCACTGGCAATTTGTCAATTGATCTGTTCAAGGCAGACATGAAGAAAGAATTTGAAATGACAGACTTAGGTCTGATGAAGTATTTTTTAGGCATTGAAGTAAATCAAAATGAAAATGGTATTTTTATTTCACAGTCAAAATATGCAAATGACATTTTGAAGAGGTTTAATATGATGAAGTGCAAACCAACACCAACACCTACAATGACAGGTCTGAAACTAAGCAAAGATGATAGAGGGTCTAATGTTGATCCAACTTTGTTTAAGAGGCTTATTGGAAGTCTCATGTATCTCACAGCCACAAGGCCAGACATTATGTATGGAGTAAGTTTGATTTCTAGGTTTATGGAAACACCAAAAGACACCCATTGGAAAGCAGGGAAGAGAATTTTAAGGTATGTAAGTGGAACAAGAAATTTTGGCATCAAGTATTCAAGTTCAGATGAGTTCAAACTAATAGGATACACAGACAGTGACTGTGCTGGCAGCATTGATGATAGAAAAAGCACGTCTGGTTATGTATTTAATTTTGGGACTGGAGTTGTTTCATGGTCTTCAAAGAAGCAGCCAATAGTTTGTCTTTCATCAGCAGAAGCAGAGTATGTGGCAGCCACAAGTGCAGCATGTCAAGCAGTTTGGATGAGAAGAATTTTGAAAGAATTGCAAAATGAACAATTAGAGGCAACAAAAATTTACTGTGATAACAATTCAGCCATAGCTCTTTCGAAGAATCCAGTCTTTCACAAGAGAAGCAAGCACATTGATACCAGGTATCATTTCATCAGAGAATTAATTAATAATGGTGATATATTTTTAGAATTTTGCAGATCAGAAGAACAAAGTGCAGATATTTTTACAAAGCCGCTCAGAAGAGATAATTTTATTTTTCAAAGGAACAGATTGGGCATGGTGGACAGCGCAGTTATGCTTAAGGGGGAGTGTTGGAATATTAACCCTAACTGCTGCCGTCCCTGCCAACCGCCGCCCGCTATATCGCAATCAATAAATTAGTCATTGCGATACCGCGGGAGTCTTCGGTAATGTTTTTGTTTTATATCAACCGCCTGCCGTACCTCCAGCCAATGCCCGCTATATCGCAATCAATAAAATATTCATCGCGATATCACGGGAGACTCGTAAAAGCTTGTTTTATTTTTAACCCCGCAGTTTACCGGGCCGTCAACTAACCGCTGCCCGCAATATCGCAATCAAGTTTTTAACCATCGCGATACCGCGGGGAACTATGGAGAAAGCCGCCACCGCCAAAGGAAATATCGGGATGCGAAATATTTAATATTTAAGTTTGAATATTATGAAAAGGACATTGTATTAAATGTATTTTGACGGGGGAAAAGTTAGTTAGGTGAATTTGAAAAATTGTATTCGTTTCCTCTCATCCGTGAAAATTCTTCACGTGACTTTTTACCTTCTGCATATATTTTGTAATTGTATTTTTTATTTTTAACAAGTGAATGAGAATGAGAAGAGGAAGGTGAATGTGAGCAAACAGAAAATTACGAGCAGCAGCTCTGTGTGTTGAAAAAATAATATTTTATGTTTTAAATTTTTAACTGTGAGTGTGAAAACTTCCTCCTCTGCCTCTGGGCCTTCAATTACTTCATTTGCCCTATATTTGCTAATACCATCATGCAGTAGCTCATTCGTTATTAACTTTTAGATTAATGTAATCATGCAACTGTCTATGTTTTATATATTGATTTATGTTAAAAAAAATGTGCCATTTACCGTACAGACTATTGTAAATTGTAAATGAATGTTGTTTGCCTTCACCGCCCAGGTTGTCTATAAATAGGGTTCAATAGACTGATTATCACAGCAGTGCAGAAGATCAGAAGATCAGAGGAGAATAGTTTAGAAGAATAACAAGCGATTGAAAGCTATGTATATAATGACTGTTTTTTAATTCCATATTACCACTTTGACTTTTGGTTGTAGTACACTATTCTATGTTTGGGTATACAAGTTATGTAGATTTGTATGGAGACTAGATATGGCTGGAATGTAAACAATGTATATTGACAAACGAGTACCAGAATACTTGAATGCATTGGTCTTATGTAACTTTGTTGGATTATTTGTGGAAAGAAATTTTTCTCGGAAATCTACATTTTGCAAAATTAAATAAATTTATATCAGAGTTCATATTTTCAAAAATAAATTTCTATTGAAGGCCCCTAGTTCGAAGGTCACAGTTTCCTTCTCCGTATCGTCATCATTTTCAGACAGCTTAAGATGAGCATTCAACTTTCAAGTTCTTTAGAAGTCTTCCATGACCAGTTGCCAATTTAAATCCCTTTTGAAAGGAGACCTTCAAGGCAAATTGTTTGGGAATCACTAAAATATTGAAATTGGTTGTGTAGAGTTTTCAGCGATACTTCAGATTCTCATTCCCTTAGGAACATTTGTGATGGATGATCTATTGTTGGTTCCTCTCCACACAATCCTCTGCTTTCTTTGTTCTTCCTTTGGCTAGGAAGCATGTGATTCAATGTGCTTTGTCCCCCCTCCCCTTATAGTGGTTTTTGGGGTGGAGGTGTTGAACAATGAGCAATATTTCTCTTAAAAAGGTCTAATTTGTAAACTCGATCAATTATGGCTTCGGCTCAACGATCTTAATCACAAGTTTTCTAAGCAATGGCAACCTATAACAAAAGGTAAAATAGAAAATTACCCTTATGCCAAGGGTTTCTTTGTTGATGCTTTTGATTTTATCGAGGATTGGGATGTTATCCTTGATGATTGTTCTCGGTTTTGGGAGCATCATACCCTTCAATTCTGGCATGAATCTAGTTTTGTGGCAATTGATAATTATGTGGGTCACTTCATCAAGGTGGGCAATGCTACTACAAACTTCACACACGCCACTAGCCACATTTTGATTGAATTAGATTTGTCTAAATCTCTACCGATGGATGTTGTTTTGTAAGTGTTGGATCATTCTTTGAGTCGATCTTTGGATTATGAGCGTATTCCCTTTCGTTGTAGCTGATGCTTTGCTACGAGTCATTTGGTTTTTAATTTCCCATGCCTTAAGGTCCCGAGATCTTCCACTTGGTGGAAGGATGTTGTTCATGAACATTTTACTATTGATGTACTTGTTTCAAATTATGAGGCTCCCAAGCCTCCTATCATTGGTGGGGAGGTGGCCTCTCCTCCACCTAAGGTGCCTGATGTGCTTGTTTTGGCTTCTTCCTCTCTTTTGGAGTGTGGTGTTGTTGTGCCCCCTTCAGATGGTGTTGTGATTTCCACTTGATGTTCAATCTCCCCAATCGAACATTTGTCCCCTTGCTTGTTGATCAAATGTTGTAATTTGGAGAGGGTTTCCCCTCCTCCCTCTCTTGATTCTGTGGATTTTGGTGATGGTTTTTCTTGGGCAATGGTTCAAAGAAGGAAGAAAGGTCTTCCAAAACATGTATCTCAAACCCGAGTTAAGAGTGTCCATCCTTCTAAATCTAGTTATGGGATTTTGTTGTTCAATTTTGGCAGATGTGTTGTTTGGTTGGTTCTTGTTCACTAGCTTTGATAGGATCCAAGATTTGCTAGCCATTCAATAAAACACCAACATTAGAACAAATCAATTGAATGAATCTAAAAATTTAAAATAAGTAAAACATTACATTTAAACATTTAATGAACAATCCCTATTAGATTTCATGTATCCTAGGTTGTGATTTATTTTATAAGAGATAATGGGAGAGATTTTTCTTGTTTCCCTTACTCTCCTAAAAAGTTGCCCACTAGTGAATATAGCCATATAAAGAATTCATATAAGTTCATGTCCCATCCAAACATCACATCTATCTTCTATCATGCATTTGGCATTACCATGCAAAGACAAACATCAATATCAAACAAAAGATATAATCATCTATCTACCAAGATTACTTTTTCACTAGCTTTTACCTCATGTACAATAGTAAACACCAAATTATTTGACAAACATGAACATATTCATGTGTGTTCATTTTGATGTATACAAGTTTAGGCCAACAATTTAAATCTTGGTTGCAAACTTGACCTTTGTTAAAAGATTATGTTTTATTTTTAGCTTACCTTCAAGTTTGTGATATATATAAGTTGATTACCAGTGCTAAGAAACACTTTTTTAATTTTTTCTACGTAAGAACCAATTCTCCTTGAGTTCATTTCTACAAATTCCCCAACTAACTTGTATCCATCCCACAAATTATGAATCTAAACCTTGACTGAAAAACAAAACTAACCCCAAAATTAAATATAAATAAAATCATATTGAATCTAAATTATAGACTAACTTAAAAAAAAATACCACTCATACAATTATCATTACATAAAAAATAACAACCTAAACTAAGAAAACAATAAACGCAAGGTATATCATTACCATAGTTAAATGATTTCAATCTCTACCAATGTAATATGTAGACATAGAATAGAGAGATCTTTTGTCAATAGATTTTTAAAATCTTACTTTATGAGGTCCCTAATAATTAGGGTGAACTTCAAGCAATATTATATTTCAAAATTCATGGGCTCAAGTTTTAATATTAGATTAATACCCTTTTCCATAAGAATCAACTTCGGATCAAAGGGCAATCGAGCATGCCCGCAATGATGCTCCTCATATTAATAAAATATTTGTGAATCTCTTAACGATGGCATAAGAATCAACACGGACAACCAGATAAGTATTGGCTAGGCTATAAGTTGCTTGTGAATTTACTAGTGATGAAATGAGAATAGAATTTTGAAAAACTATATATTCGTTGCAGATTATGAATATTTTTTTTTAAATTATTTAGTCGGAACTTACATAATATTTTCCAGATGCGTTCAATTTTGACGGACTATAAAACTTTTATATTTCTACAGATTAAGAAAGAAATGATGAAATCGATGCAGGGGCTACATTTACTTTCTTTCACGATCATAATGTGTCTCGCCTCGGCACGGATTTCTTTGACATCTTCAAATAATTTCTCAGAAATTATAACCGGTGCTTCCAACTATTCAGAAAAAGCTATAAATGGTGAGTGATCATGACTTACCAAGTTTACTGTTCACATTAACCTAATGTTACAAGTCTGCAGTCTATTTTTGTTAAGCTGAAGCAAAGCAGTCCCAAGTGAGTTATACAAGCATTTGGCAGGAATGGCAATTTTATATTTTTTAAATATTATTGCAATAGAAACAGTTTAATTTTGGCAAAGAAAAATTGTGTGATCTCAGTGTTAACAATTAATTTATGTATTTGTCTTTTAATACTTCAGCATAATGATGTATGTTCAAATTACATTCTGTGAGGTTTGAAATTGACAAATATTAATCTTTTAATACTTGACTAGAATTTGATCAATATGATGGTACTGCACTCATATTTGTGGTATCAAAATCAGTTCACTCAGCACACTCTAAATTTTGACTTATTTAGATGATTCATCTGAAATCACACTAATTTCTCTAATAAGACCCGCCTATTAATATGATTTAAAATGAACCACCTAAACAAATCAAAACACAAAATATACTTTTTAAACCAAACCAAACCGCCTCTCCTAACTCAACTGCTTCCTCTCTTCTATGGAGATGCTATATGCTGCAGGTAATTTCTACTCAAAGGCTTCTATTGCTACAGAGAATCTTTACCTGTTTCTACACATTTGCAGATACAAGCATAGAACGTGTGAATAACAACCACATGGCAGCTAACATTCATCGGACAAATCCACACCAAGGAATGAGACCGTAAATCTCACACACTAGCATATTGAAACACGACTGTTTTTAAATACAGATTTTATTGATTAAAGTACATTACTTTTTACATATTGTTCTCTGGATACATGGCTGGACGGAAAAAGAGTTCCCCTGTTTGCCCATAATAATCCCCTGTTTCCTCTAAATAATCCCCTGTTTAACAGTCCTGCCCTGTTCTCACCAGTCCTGCCTGCTCTCACCAGAAATATACGACCTCACACAAAGGTAAGGTTTTCTCATTTTTCTTTAAATTTACTAAACTCTCCCAAAATCCTTCTCTAAGAATTTAATTTTATGCACATTCTGTTTTAAGTGTTGAAACTCTCCCAAAATCCTTCTCTAAGAATTTAATTTTATGCAGATTTCTTTTTTAAGTGTTGAAAATCAGATAAAATTTTACAGTGAAAATATTTAGATAATTTCATGCATTTAAATATATTGATAGCAATAAATCCTAGATGAAAATAAATTACAATATAAATACAAATCATAATTCAAATAGATTACAATATAAATATAAATCATAACTCAAAAATTATGTGGAGAAACCCTTGTGGGAGAAAACTCTACACCCAAAGAGATCCAAGACTTGTACTAATCCTTCAAATGAGTTACATCAATACAACTTCTCTCAATGAATCACTACAATACTTCATGGCTTCAACACCCTACAAATTAACCTTTTCTTTTTTCAAATCAAGCACTAAATACATAGGCATAAGAGAAACACAAATCAATAATGGTTTCTAAAATTATTTAAGAATAGATCGCAAAAATAAGAAACTTCCTCTTCCAACTTGTGATTTTATCCACTTGTTAGTAATGTGCTCATGCAAATTACAAAATCTTCCTTATCTTCTCCAAGCTCACATTTAACTTCTCCTTTTTCATGCTCTTTCTAATTTGACAACTAAAAAACACTTTGAAAGTCATAGTTGCATTTAACAACTTTCATGACAACTAAATAATATCAAATTGCCAATTAATAATTAAATACAAAGCAAGGTTGAGACATTTTCTTGACATCTAGGACATAAAGATAAAATGGAGATCTCTTGAAAGGATAGTAGCTCACCTATCAATATGTTTCTTGTCTTCGAGTTCTCCCTTCTCCATGCAACCTGTTTGAATCATTTACTACACAGCGTCTCATATTGTTTTGGTTTGGTTTGCTTTGTTCCTTATACATGACTTGCTTATTGTTTTATGTTTCTCTATATTCAAAATTATATAAATAATGACATCTTGTTAAATGCAAGGTCCTAATACCATAAGGAATGAGACATGGATAGTATCTCTAACAATTTTGACAAAGTGAATCTCTATCAATCATTGACTCTCAATCAAAAAGATTTCAATCATGACAAAATAATCAAAAAATATTTGATATGAAACCCTTAAAAACCTATAGATAAAATCCCACTTTCTAGACCTTTTCAAAAAACCCCCAAATCTATATAAATGCCAAAATTGGGCACATTCAATGCTAAACACGCCAGTCCCCGAGTCTCAACCTAATCTCCCACTCTAATCTCTCTCATTTGAGCCGGCAATATCAATCTGAATAAATTTTCGAAGTGCAATCCCCCAGAAAAAATCGAATTCACCTAATTTCATGTACTTGCCATGCTTGAATTGAAACGGTTTTTAAACCACAACGGTCAATCGATGACTTTAAAATTTTAAAAAAATCATAGTACGGAATGAGGCTACTCGTTGGTCACGTACCGGTACTCCTGCATCACAATACAAACCTTTTTCTTTTTTATTTGGACTCAAATAAAAAATTAAGATATAAAAAATAAACAATTCGAAGATGAAGGTAGTAGCGAGAGTGGCAGTGGCGAAGAAAACCCTAAACAGAGGTAGCGGTGGTCATGCTCGTGCAAACTCTGGAGATGGCGAGGGAGCTAAGGAAAATGGAGAAGACGATGGAGGTGCGGAGTCGGGTCTTATGGTGGTTGTGTTTGGTGACTCTGTGCTTGCTACGGAGACCTTGTTTCCTCCTCCTTGCATTGCGATGAGCGGGAAATGGAAACAAAGGATGCTGGGTGGGAAATGTAATGACAGAAGAAGGGTTTCTTTCTCTTCTGCTAGTAGCATTGATTCTGCAAATGGAGAGGAAGAAGGTGGTGGGACAGATGACTATGGGCCTGATGTTGATCTTGTGTTTTCTGCTCCTTTTCCTGTTTTGCTTCAAGAGAATCTGGTCTAGCGGGTTCCATTGGTGGCTTTTGTTCTAAGGGGAATAGCTCTACTACTCCTTTTGAAAATGTGAGTTTCTCCCCTGACTCCCAAGTTGTTGACCTGTGGGCTCAAGAGTGGGATGAGAATGAGTTCTTGTACTCTTATTTTGATGAGATTGTTGATGGTTCCCCTGAGGATGGGCTCTGTGATGGATTGGTTGAGGACAATGAGCTTCTTCTTGATATCCTTCTAGAGGCCCATCTGAAGACTTAGGGGAATTTGGTTGGAAGATCCATTGAGAAAACTAGTGGCAATGCTTTGTTTTCTAGTCTCAAAAAGGGATTCCTTCTCCTTGTTGTTGCTAAAAGGGTGCTCCTACTTATGATGAAGTCCCTATTGTTTTTCCTAAGCCCCCTATAGCTGTTGACCTCCCCTTTGACGGGTTGGACTATCAGACTGAGGGTTTGAATACTACTCATACTGTTCTTCCTTCCTCCCCTATGGTTGCTTTGGAGGAGCCTCATGCATTGGAGGATGGTGGTAGGTTTGACCACTACAAGGTTTTTTTTGGTTGTCCCAATATTGATAAGGAGGATGGGCAAGATGAGTTTGGTGTTCCTGAATCTACCCTTTTCGAGACTTTGGAATGGTTAAAGAGCTCCTTGGATGTGATATTTTGCGGCCTTCGTCCCAACATTGATGCTATTAGAAGATGGGTTTGTCGGATTTGGAAGTTTTGTGATCAAATCAAGGCAACTGCAATGATAAATGGTTTCTTCCTCTTCTCTTTTCGTTGCGAAGAAAGTTACTCTAAGGCCCTTCTTGATGGCCCTTGGTTTTTCACTCAAAACGAAATTTTCCTTCAAAGCTGGTCTCCTAGTTTCAACCCCATGGAAAACACTGTTAAGTTTCCTATATGGGTTTGTTTACTAGGGCTACCTTTGGAGTTTTGGCATGAAAATATTTTTATGGGTATTGCTAATTCTTTTGAGAATTTCTATGCTATGGATAAGATCACAAAATCAATGAAGTGATTATTTTCTGCTAGGTTTTGTGTGTTAGTGGAGAATAACCTTATCCTCCCTACTTAGATAACCTTATCTTCAAGATTTGGTAAGTGGGTGCAATAGATTGAATCTGAAAATTCTCCCATTATTTTCCATTGTTGTGGTAAAGTAGGTCATGCCTTCTTTACTTGCCTACGGAAAAAGAAACAACACTTTGTTTGGAAGGAAAAAGAGAAGATGTTTGTTGTTACGGTAAATCACACCAATCTCTTTCAGAAGCCTCAGGTTGATGATTCTAATGGCCCCTCAACTAATACACCTGTTGTTTCGGAAGATCACGCCAATCTCTTTCAAAAGCCTCAGGTTGATGATTCTAATGGCCCCTCAGTTGATACTCCTAGTTTGGTTGATCCTATGGATGACCCTATTTCTTCTCCTTGCAATAAAGAAATAAAAATATTTATGGAAATGAACCCTTGTACAACGGTTCAGCAAAATCCTTTGCAACAATTTTTTAAACCACCTGAAGTTGGGGGAGTAGTGATTTGCTCTATTTTTTGGAGTTGTAGTGGTTCTGTTTGGTTGCTATCTTGTGATGTCTTGTTGTTCTCTGTTGGTTTTTGTTGTTTTGCTAAGCTAAAAATTCTATCTTTCATTTTGTAAAAGGTTTCAGGGCCCTTTCAAAACCCTGCTTGTCTAATCAAAAACTAATATCTTACTTTTCTGTTTCCATCCATTTTTATTATGGGTAATGGATATTTTACCTGCAACAGTAGTCTTGGTTAAATCAAATTTGCTTCTTTTATTCACCTTGTATTGAAGCAATTAGGTTATTATATTTGCACGGTGGAATTTATTTCTAAAGTTAAAAGAGAAGAATTAATGATTCATAATAATGTCAACAAGTTGTACAATCATACGAAGACCATTATATGGAAAAAATATGTGTATCTTTACAATCAAAATTTAATTCACAATTATGCACTTGTGTTATATTACACTTTTGCAATAATTTTGCTTGTTGCATTTATTGTGGCACAGGTTACACAACTTAGTTTGTCAATTCCTTTTGTCTTCTTAATATGGCCTCAACCTTTCTTTCCTCTACATTTTTTGTTGTTGGAGTTGAAGACTTGACAACAACATCCAATGGATCCACCACTCAAATGCCCTTGGAAGTTTGTATCCAAGGTGCTCCATGAGGTACATCCCCTGAAACACCACCAAATGTAATTCTTCCCATTCTTGAATTGGATAATGCTTTCAAATAGTTAGAAAGATCCACTCTAGTTGGCTATGTTGTGGGTAGGGTCCACCCTAAAAGCATATTCAAATACTAGGTTAATATAGCTTGGACTTGGACTCCACATGGGATCTGACTCACTATTGTGCAAAACCTCACCAAAGATATTTTTCTCTTTCATTTCACCAAGGCTAATCATGTTGACGTTGTCCTCAAGCAAGGCCCCTAGTTTGTTCACTTTTCCCTTTTGGTGTTCAAACCTTGGTCTCATGACTTTGTCATCTCATATGAAAAGTCTCTTTGAATCCCTATTTGGTTCAAGTTCCCAATCTCCCCTTGTGTTGCTGGAAATTTTTTCCCCTAGATAGCGTTCTCACTAGGCACTATGGTTTGCGTCAAACTTGAATGATTTTACTCAGCTTGTCCTCGCCAACAAGTTTGCATGGAGATAGACCTCTCCAAGGACCTCAAAGATGATGTTGATATTCATGATGATCATACCCACTATTCTTAGCAGATGCAGTATATCAATCTACCCAATATTTTCTATCAATGCCAATCCTCTAAGCACAAGATTTGAGATTTCCCATAAGCATCTTCATGACGAAAGCCTTTGGATCAACCCTCGTTTAATCCAACACCTCCTAGGAAAAAGGAAGGATGGTCCATTCTGGTTAACTGACAAAATAAAATCTCAAGTGCTTCAAAGTTAGCTCTCAAATCCTTTGGTTCAAGAGCTTTGACTTCACCGATGACTTCAAAGCCTAGTAATGGTTGGAAATCTCCCATCTTTGCTCTTGGGGTGCCATCTAGTGAAATGAGGAACAACCCAATTGTTACATAGCCTATTAAAGCTCATTGCTCTTCCCCTCCTACAAGACAAAGGAGGTCTCATAGCCCACTAGAGCGCTTGCAAGGAGGAGAGTTTGTGCCACCAAAATGACCCATTGCTCAAGGTGGGTTCCAAATTGGGAGCTATATGACAAATGATGCATTATTCCAGAACAATTATTCATCTCTAGATGAGTCGAGTATTGAGGAGATAACCCTTGGCAACTATTAATAAATTGGATTTTGTGGATTATTCAAGGTCTAACAAACCTCCCACGGAAGCATTTCATTCGTGATGCTCAACTTTTGTGTCCAAATTTAGTCTTCCTTTGCCTTCAAGAGGTCAAGGTGTCTAGCTTTTTGCTATATAGTGGCATACCATGTCATGGGTGGACTTATATGAATTTGGTCAAAGATGGGTTGTCACCTTTCTCTCTCCTACATATCAATTATTGGTTGATCATGGTTGTGACCCCACCAATCATGTTTTATGAGCCCTTTTCAATGTCAATAATCATTCATTTTCACATTATTAATGCTTATGCTCCCAATGATGTTATGGAGAGATCTTCTCTTTGGAGGTGGATCGCTCATTTATTGTTGACCACCACTTAGTTTTTTGTACGAAGATTTTAATATGGTCAAACAAGCATATGATAAATGGGGTTCCTTTCCTGTGTGGTGCATAACAGGCGAGAGAGCGGCTTGGTTTATTATGCATAATAAATTGGGCTATTTTTAACCCAAACTTGGTTGCTTCCAAGTTCATTCACCATGGTACACTTAGAGGCTAGAGAAATTTAAGAGTGAGCCTTGAAATAATCTTAAAGAGGCTTGATCATGCCATGATTTCAGCCCAATCTTTCTTCTCATTTTCCAGCTACTACTATCTACCTATGGAACCATTGGTTGATCTTGTCCCTTTTGATCATTTACCAATATGATTTTGCATTGATTGGACTCTTTCTAAGCCCAAAGCTATGAGGACTCGATTCTTTCTTAACACATCACTTTACCACAAGGCCACTTTAGCACACATCCAACATGTCTCAAACTTAGAGCCTCGCCCCATGTAAAGAGGTAGTTGGATAACATGGTCGAATGATACCACCATTCACATGTCATGATTCCTCCACATTTATGGGGAAAAAAATTCCTATTTCAATTGCCGCACAGATGAGTCTGCCACCCATGAGCTCTACTTGGCCACCACCACTTTGGAAGCTCAAACATTCGATCCTACCACCCAACTCCAACTGGCTCAACTCCAACAATAGAAGCAGATTGTCAATGCCCATACAACTCAAGGAGCTAAAATTAAAGATCAACTACATTGGCTCAAGATTGGTGACAAAGTGACAATTTTTCCAAACCTTATGGGCCCACCATATCTCCCAATCCATCCAACAGATTTGTGAGGGACAATATTTCTTGCATAATTTACCAAACATTTTGCAAGCCTTTGTTTGCCACTATGAATAGGTCTTGTCAACACAAGAATTATCTCTATCTAGGGAATCTAATTTGCAACAATGTCTTGATGTTTCCCCTTGCCCAGTGTCCAATGCTCAACACACCTTGTGCCAACTACTCACTCAAAATGACCTCAAGGAGACATTTTTCAATGGCCAATGACAAAACCACTAGCCTGGACAACTTTCCTTGTGAATTTTATAAAGCCTTTTGGGACACAATGTACAATGACAAGTGCATCATGTCTATATTGAAGCCATGCAAATTGGTGTATTAGGAAACATTATCAATAAAGGAAATATCAAATTCATACATAAGTTTGGGGATCCTAAAGAAATATGTACAATTGGAGACCTATCACTTGCTTAATGTTTCCTACAAAATCATTGTTAAGTCCTTGTCCATCAAGTTTCAAATCATGCTCCCCCAGATTGTTCGCCTTGAATAAACATGATTCATTATATGCAAGTTCAGCTTAGATGACATCATTTTTGTGTGGGAAGGAATGAAATGTGCTCATCACTCCCAATACCTTGCCCTTTTCATCAAAATTGATTTCACCAAAGCTTACAATTAGATTGAATGGCCTTTTATTTTGGCCATGTTGTAAACCCTTGAATTTGGCCCACGCTTCATCTACACCATAAAATGTTGTTTTTTAATGGTTTTTCTTGCATCACCATTTCCAACCAATAATTTGACACTTTTGGGCTTCATAGGTGGGTATGTGCAAGATCATCATGAAAAAAATAGGCCCTTAACTGGCAAAAAATTTAGAAAAATCACAGTTAGGAAACTTGACATAAAAATTTGAATAAGTTATCTATATTATTTCAAAAATATGTAAGAAGAGAATCTGTATCAAATTGAATATAATTTTTAAACTACTGGGTTTATTTTAAAAATATCTATTTGGTGAAAATCTGAAATTTCAATGCAATAATACTTAAATTTCAGGGGAAAATAAGAAGTAGGTGTCTTTCTAACCACCCTAACCACAATAAAATGATAATATTATTTTATATTATTTTAGATATAAGTAGAGGACTCATGTTCCGATGTGATGCATATTATTTTGTAATTTTTTCCCATGTAAATAATTAATTATGAATTTTTTATTACAACTTTTAGAAAATATAAAAACTCGTATGTCTGACCACCTTAACTTGGTTAAAACTTCATGGAATTCAATTTTTTTTTTAATCTTATACGATGCAAAGCATAGAATGTGACACATGTTTCAGATTCAAAAAATGTGATACCGTTTGAAAGCTATAAATATTTTTCAATCAGCTTATCAATTAAAACTTTAGTCGTAATTCAAATAAAAAATGACTAATAATTATTTATTAAATTCAAAGTAAAACATAATTTATATTGGTGAAAAGCTGAGAATCTCTTTTAAAAACCCTTTGTGTTTCATCAATTTTGGGTAACAAAAAATTCATCAACCACATACCCTACACATACCCATCATATCGCCACTTTTTGGCCCATCACAATCCTGCACATACCTAGGTCCATCCACCAAGGATTTCCTCTTGCTTTGACTCTTTATGTTTTGGTGAACGAGGGGTTTGGGTATCTACTAGCTCAAGCAATTTCCCAATCCCATGTTAGAGGGATTTCTCTTCCCCACTCTTCTCAATAGCTCATCAATGGGAACTTTGTTGATGACTCTTTCCTCATTGTCCTCAAGGAGGATAATGCCATTCAAGCTTTACACTACCCAGATACCTTTTTTTAGGCTTTAAGATCCAAAATCCAATGGAAAAATACACAATGCTACTGTGAATCCTTCCTTCCTAGACCAACTTGACTAAATTCTTTTGGGTGGAAATGGATTGATCATGGGGAAGTCTTTTGATTCATGAGGATTCCCTTTTCATTCTAGGCTTCAACCAGCAAGCTTTGCAAGCAGTTATAACTCAAATTGAAAAAAAGTGATATTGGATTACCACGCTCCTCTCACTAGCCGACAAATTTCAAATTTGCTTGAAAATTCTTGTGGCCACACGTCTACTACTCATCATTTTGGATCCCTTCTAAGGAATCCCACTTAAAGATTGAGAAACTCCTTCACAATTTCCTTTGGGCTTCCAATGACATGAATCAAAGTTTTCGTCCAATGGCAATTTCTTTTTGTAATTTGAAATCATTTTTGTGTCACAGATTGGTGCACACACCCTATATGGGGTTTTAAATACAAAGATGCCAAATACTTTTGACATACTGTCAAAGAGCTAGTATTTTTCCTGATTTCCTACTATTTTCCCCTGCTAGCCATGCCAAAATTTCTAATACATATGATAACCACCAAGCTTAGTAGATTCAAGAAGGATTGGTGGAGTTGGGTAGGATAGTGTTAGTTTGGTTCACTTTTTTTCTCTTATTGTATGATGTGTGGCATTGATAATGAGATAAAGGCTTGGCCCATCCTTGTGGCTTTAGAGAAACCTTGTGAGCTAGGTTGAAAGAAAATAATTTGTGAGATGGGTTCTATGATTTTGGTCTCCCTTTTGAATAAAAAAAGGTTGCATGAGTCTTCTTGCAGGTTGGCATCCTATGTGGTGTGGATTCTCCACCTTTCACAAAACCTTCATTTTGTCTCCTTTATTCATATTTGTAGACAATGGACAATTATTGCGGATTGTTTGGCCAAATCAGCCTCTAATGCTAATTACAAATGGAAGATCATGAATTAAGAGTCCATGTCTTCTATTCAATCTTTGTGGATTCTTTAGCTCCTTCATAATGATTTGAGTTGGTCATTCTCAAATATTTTTCCATAAGACTGTGTAGATCTTGGTTTCATATATATTTTTTGATTTTTAAAGGTAGTGAATTTGTGAGAAACCTCTCTGAATTTTTATCCTATAACTTTTATGATAACTATTATTGTTTAAAAATATTTCATAATTTTTAATTCATATATTTATCCTTTTTTGACAGAAAAATATTTTAAATTTTGTTAATTATTTCCACCAATATATTCAAAATACAAAATAATGTTGAATTTCTTGTATTAATTTTTATTTTTATTTTCAGGTGAAGGGCTGAAGACATCCATCCTTGCTTCTGTAGTTGGTAAATCTTTTAAACTCTAAACAAAATATAAAATGATATTCATAAATTTTCTTTCTCAAGCAACGTCTGAGCCAGACTGCCGTTCCGGACGGATTAAAACAAATTGTTGTAGACTATATTCAATTGAATTGATATAATTAATTTTATCCACTACTTGAAGGTACGCATATCGTAGTGCCACCATCACCAGGAGGGGTTATGCGGGGAATTGTGTATATCACTAAAATCTTAAAGTTCTTAATAAAAGATAAAACTTTCTTTAGCATACTACATAGATCTGGACTAGGCTGCAGTGCCGGACGGATTCAAAGAAATTTAGATAGTTAATCTTAAATTATTATTTAAAATTGTTTTTGTTTTGACAAGTTGTAAGATAATTTTATTTTTTAGATGAGATCATTGTTTAAAAAATATTTTATTTTATGATTTAAAATTAATAAATACGATCCAAAGTGCATTTTATAGACTGAATAGATGTTTCCCACATATCTTTATTATGTATCTCTATATATTTTAAAAAATTCTTTTATCCTATCAAATTATTATTTTGAATTATATCTAACAAAACTACTGTTCCAGACTGATAAAATCAAATCATTGTTGTAGATTATATCTAAACTAGTTTAGGTAATTAATTTAAGACACTTTAATTTTTTCAATCTCCCAGTGCTGCCACCGGCACCACAGGAAGGACCTGGTGGGAGAGGTGAGTATGTCACCGCAAAGACACCAGCAGAGGGAGGGCCAGTTTGGAATGTCACCGTACAGGCACCAGCAGAGGGAGGGCCTGTTGGGAATACTCCGTATATCACCGCAAAGACACCACCACCACCAGAGGAAGGGCCTGTTGGTAAGATCGTGAAATTCTAAAAAATATATATTATCTTTTTTTTAATTTCTATAACTAACAACAATTTTAGAACTTTCTTTTAAGATGGCAGAGCTGCCTATTATCTATGCAGTCAGAAATTATTTATTAATTAATTGAAAATCAAAATAAAACATTTTTTTTTTATTTTCAAATGTACATTCTACTCGCTGAGTAGACAAGGCAGAAGATCTGGACAAGGCTGCCGTGCCAGACGGATTCAAAGAAATTTAAATAATTTTAAATTATATTTCTAGATTGCTTTTGTTTTGACACGTTGTAAGACAATTTCACTTTTTTAATCCTAGTAGATCAGGGCAATGCTGCTGTTCCAGACGGATTAAAATAAATAATTTATTTTACATCATATCCAAACTAGTTTAGATAATTAATTTTAAGGCAATTCTATTTTTGCAGGGCCCACGACATCCACCCAGGGGAAACCTGTGCCTGCTCCAACGGAGGGTAAAAGTGCTTATTTATTTATTTTTTAAAAATCCCATTAACTATATTTTAAAAAAATATTTTAACTTAGTAGATCTGGAACAGGCTGACTGTCTGACGGATTAAAACGAATCATCATTGCACATTATATTCAAAGAAATTTAGATAACCAATTTTAAATAATACTTGAAGATGGCTATTATTTTGACATATTGCAACACAATTTTATTTTTGCAGGGCCCATAACATCCATCCAAACCCAACGGACACCTATACCTGTGCCTGCTCCTGGTAAGGGTAAAAGTCTCGTTTAAAAAAACAAATCCCCATATATAAAATCTTACAATTCTGAGCACCGTACAAAAGCGTTTTTGTTTTTTTTCTAATTTTTTTTTCTCAGGAAGATTGTAGCTCAGACAAATACTTATTGCAGATTATACACAAACAAACTTAAATAATAAATTTACTTATTTATATAATACTTAAAGGTTCCTATAACTTTGAATTATTCCATGACAATTTTATTTTTACAGGTGAAGGGCCAATTAATAGGAGTTCTAGCCCAGCTCCTACCAATGGTAAAATCTTGAAGTTCTAAAGAAAACCTTGAAATCCTGTTTTTCGGTATTTTTCCTTATGGACTAGTGATGTTTACTTTCGTTCTTTGTCATGGTAGCCCGGGCTCCCGCGCCGGCCAAAGTCCCCAGGGTTATTGTAGCCGGTAAGTGATCATAACTTTCCAATTTAATAAGATAATAAAAACTAACGTAACTAGTCTGGATTGTTGTGCTGAAGTCTGAATCAAGCAACAGCCATGTGACCTATAGAATATTTGGCAATGATATTATTTTACTATTTTTAATTTTTCTCTGTTGCAGTTGTTGCAGGTGTCGCAGTTTTTGCAGCTTTGGTATTAGCAGCCATCTTCTTGTCCTTCAAGATGATGTACAAACCTGAGCCCGAAAACGAAGAAACGACTACCTCTTTACCTTCATCACCTGTAAATATAGAGGGGAAAGCTGCTGTTCAACGACAACAGGTTCATTCAGGTTTATCCTCAAACCTGCAAGTGGTGCCTATTATGGCAGATGTAGAAACGGGAAGAATTGTAGAGATTCGTGCAGGTCTCTTCTCCAACCAGCGACAGTTCCTCGAGCGTACAGAAACTTATACAAACCTCACACTTGATGATATAGTTTATATTAAAAGCTATAGCCGTGAGTCTCGTCCAATTGGAGAAGGAAGCTTTGCACGAGTTTATAAGATGATCTTCCAAGGTATAGTTTTGGCTATAAAGGAAATAGAACATAGAACCCCTCACACCAAAAGATGGGTGGAGAATGAAGTTGATCTTCTGCTGGGAAAGGAGCACATAAACATAAACAAGCTGTATGCTTGGTGTATAGAAGCAAACATATCTTACTTAGTCTACATGTATATAGATGGATGTTCTCTGGATGACTACTTGAGAGGAAATTGTGTAGGATTTACCTACAGTTGGGTGCAAAGCTTCAGCATGATAATTGGTATAGCCTCATAATATTATGGTGGATTCCAATGATAATGAAGCAAAACTTGTTGATTTTGGGCTTTCCAAGCATGTAGATTAGGATGGCACACACAGGTCAACTGCTATGGTAGTTGGTACCAGAGGCTATTGGGCTCCAGAATATTGCTGGAATAACAAGATCTCTTATAAACATGATGTTTACAGCTTTGGAATTGTTGTGTTAGAGATGATAACAGGGCAGAGGCATGTTGATCAAGCACGAGGCTCCAGTCAGTTCCATATTCCAGGATATGTACGGTACATGATAGAGAATAATCGTTTTGAAGAAGCTGTGGACACCAAGCTCAAACAGAATGGGTGGGATAGCTTTGCATTGGACGAGGCCTTGGATGTTGCAAATATAGCCCTGAGATGTGCTCACCCTGATAAGGCCGAGCGACCGGATATGAATGTTGTGGTCACAGAACTCACTTCCATGATGAGCAACGGCCACAATAACATTACTAGTAGACAGAGAGAAGAAGAAATTGTGCCTCTTGAAGATGTTACATCTTCAAAAAATTGAATTCTAAAAATACGTGTAGTTTTATCGTAATTGGATTAACTTGAACTAATCTGTTCTGTGAGGAATATTTGTTTATTTTGTAGGTGCCAAGTTATTTGTTTATTTTGTAGGAATATGAATGTTGTGGTCACAGAACTCACTTCCATGATGAGCAACGGCCACAATAACATTACTAGTAGACAGAGAGAAGAAGAAATTGTGCCTCTTGAAGATGTTACATCTGTTGGAAACTTGCAGCCAATTAAAGACAATTTCCACATAACCCATAAAGAAATCTATGCATTTAAGTATTCAGAATCCACATGCAAGAGAATAGACAACATACCCATGAAAATATGACACAAGATATACCCTGGGAAAACCCTCAAGAGGGAAAAAACCCAGCCTCCAAAAGCATCCATCTCTTATGTATTATTCAGCAATAAGATTACAATACATCTTCTGAGTCTCCATGAACACCATTGAAGCAACAAGCTCTCTCCAAGCAATCCATGCGAACAAGCATGCAACCACACATCTTGTGCCATGCTTCAAACCCTCACAAATGCTAACCAGAGCTAATCATGCAAAATTGCATCATCCCATCTAACTACCTTTGTGGTTGCTTTTATAGAAGCAAGCTCCCACAAAACCACTAAGTGGTATTGCACAAAACTATGTGACAATAACTATGAGATTACAAACCATTTCCCTTTATTTAATATTGGATGCTTTATTTATTATTTTCCAATATTAAATAATTACATTTTATCAACTTAACTTATGTGCCAATGTTACATGCAACATTAAGTGGCCCCAAGAATAATTACATTAAATACATAATGCAAGGTGTACAACACACCTTTTCCCAACATTCTCCCACTTGTTGTATACATTGCATAAGGGGAACAAGTAACCTCAAAACATGAATCAAATGAACAATCCATATAGCCACATATACCATCATGGAATCAAAATGCTCCATGTGCTCCATCAAGATACCTGTAACAAGAATCAAAGTGACTACCATCCCAAGCATGAATGCTCTCATCCTCCATCATGCCACTGCAAAAAGATAAGAAACCATCCAATAGAGAAGCCACACAATCTGTCACAACAAAGCATAAGTCTTGCTCAACTGATATCCCAAACACATACACTCAATCCAAAAGTATCAATATGCACTAGTAGCTGTCAAGATACACAAACCCAAAAGCTGAAATAACACCCACAGCAAGTGCCAATACATCCAACTGTCCATACCTCCAAGGTATACAAAACATAGTAAACTCATGCCATAAACATATACACCCATAAACTGCAATCATAAACTCCATGTGCAAAACCTGTCCAAGAATGACATACACATCCAAGAGCTCCCACTGCATGGGTAATGCAAATCTGAAAAAGATCAAGGCATACCAAGTCTACCAATAGCATCATATAGAAAGTGTAAACTACATCATGTAGTAACAAGGAATCATCCACAATGATATCCAAACCTGTATATCAATCACCTGTAAGAAAAATCTCCTACATACACCTCTAAAAGCCAACTGTGTCAAGTATGATCTCCTCCACAACACCCCAAAAGAAAAGCCATAACAACACCCAACCGTTCAATCTCCAAGATCAAACATAACATATGTATCATGTAATCAACATGGATGTAAGCTTCTCAAGCTAAACAAGATCAAACTAAATCCATTCCCAATGAAGGAAATAAGCCCAATACATCTCCTAAACTCAACATCAATGAGTGTAATCACAATGCATATGGAGATAAACATGCCAACACTCCTCAAAAGAACCCTCCAAAACCATATATCCATAGCTCAAGATTCTTATGCATGAGAAGATAAAGCATAAAACACAAAGTACCTGAAAGTAACAATGGGCAATACCTCTCAAGTGAAACTACTGAGTAAACCAAGAGTGGGGAATGAGAATGATCCTCCAAGAAATCCAAGTCATCATGACTCATCCAAAAACATTCTCCTCATAGGTCCATGTTGAACTCATGTCCAACCAAGGTGTAGGCTCCTCAGACTCCCTGCTAAAATCTCATCAAGAGTATCCATCTCAACACATGTCTCTAATCATAAGAGAACTCAAGCCTCACCTATGTCTCCAAGTATCCACGAGTACCTGTAACCAACCAATCCATGCCAAACTCCAAATGCAATATAGCACCATCATGAAGTAATCAAGCAAATGTCAATGTACCCAATACCAAGAGAACCACACAAGATCAATGTCATATATCCAATCGCGAATCAAGAACATAACCATGACATCATGATCTAACCATCTCCTTATAGGAGATCACATGTACCATAACATATATATACATCCTAGTCTCAAGAGAGCATGTAATATGTCAAACTCTAAATGCATATCAAGAGTAAACCATGACATCCATAACAAATATACTCTAAACCAAGAAACCATATCTCCAATCACATGGAGATAACCTTACCAAATGATGCATCCATGTCACTGCCAACAACTCCCACTGAACTATGATACCGAGTCACACATGGCATCATGACAACCATCCTCTCCATGAAGATCATCCAAGTCTACACACACAACTAAAATGTCAGTAACATAAAAATAGAATCATAATCTCCAAGCCAAGAAGATAACTACAACCGCCAAACCATCACAAACATATCCATCACCGCCAAAACCATCACTGTCAAAAGCTCCCACTGAAAAGTGTAATCAAGCTATCCATGACATCATGATAACAATATCCTCATGAAGATCAAACAAAGGCCCTCACACAATCAAAGAACTCAAATATAACAAGAGCTCCCAAAAGGAAAAGTAAAACCATGATCCTCATACCACGAAGATACACCGCCATAACCATAATCAGGAACCAATCCAACATCACCAACAATGCACCTGCATAAACTATCATGACATGCCAAAGTCTCTAAAGCACAAGAAACATCCATGACACCATGATCACCACCAAATGTAACAACTCAACCCAACCGTGTCCACATATCTGCATAATCATAGTCAACTACATATATCTCATATCATGACTGTACCTGGTAATACCATCTCATATCCTTAACATGACAACAAAACCAGCAAAACAAGTGACTAAACCAAGCCACCAAAACTGAACATGTATCAACATTGAAATATCAATGGGCAAAGACAACCCATATCCAAGTCATAAATGCAACATGTAAGTATAGACCGCCTACAATATTGCACAACTTGTAGATATATCAATGAAGCATATAAATCCAACCATATACTGATAACCATGTCAAAAATAGAATAATCTGAAATATACAACTGAGCATACAATGAATCCAACATCAAATCTCCAAGATTCGATCATCCATAAACTCACAGTATCACCATAGTCAAAGAAACCCATATACAGCTCAGATAAAGAAAATAGCAAATAAACTATGCCAAAATATCTTCAAACCTGATCCACTGTATATTTCTCTGAACAAGCTTTCCGTTGATTATTCGAAGTCCAAAATCCGACTTCGTATGCACCCGATATCACCTCTAGAAGCTCAAAACAAACATCCGACTTTGAACAAGAAAATCGCTGTCAAAACTACAAAATCTGGAAAAATATCTGTCACCACAGCGTAGATCTCTGAGTCAGCTTTCCAACGAATCCAAGAAGTCAAAAAACGGACAATCTGAACAAAAATTATGCCCCTCCGAAGTAAAACTGTACTTTGCACCTGAGGCAAAAAAAATTTAGCCACCACTAGTGGCTGGGCGGCGGCCCCACCCGGGCGGCGCCGCTCCTTAGGTGGCGGATTCCAAAATAATTAAACTTCATTTAATTGTATTTTGCATGGCCCATGAAAATCCGGCGAAATTTATATTTTAAAAAACATTTAAAATGTTTAATAAAAAACAACAAAATTTATTTAAAAATTTTAGACCCCACATGGGGTCGGCGGTACACAGGGCCCCGCCGGCGGTACGCCCACTGACAGGGCTGCCGGCGGTACCTTATGGTACCGCCTGCACCCTGTCAGCGTCGGCTGACGCAAGCAGGGGGTGGGGTACGGGGATGGCCCCGCCTCCCCCAAAAACATTTAAATTTTTTCAACTTTTTTTTTTTAAAAAAAGTTTTCAAATCAATATCAATCTTTATTGATTCTTTTTTTTTTAATTTTTGCAGGTATGAATTTTAATGGCGACGGACAAAAAATATATATTTTTTTATTGACGTCCGTACGATCTGAGCATGGGCAAAATAATTTTGCAATTTTTCACAGTAACAGAAATAGGTCAAATTATATATCAATTTTCGTCTCTCAGCCAACCCAGATCCAACCGTGAAGTCTATTTTGGGCTAGAAGATCATCTGTGAAAGCTCACCCCCAAAACCCCCACTTGAATACAAAACCAAGAAACCTATTTCACCCAAAATTTCTCACATCCCAGATCCACAAACAACCCATTTAATCAGCAAACCCAAAACCCTCAGATCTGCAATAAACAACCTGCAACACCTTCATATCCTGCCATGTTTTTGATTCTCACATGCAACACATAGATTCAAACTTAAACAAGAATTTTCTCAACCAAGGGTTATACAAACACAACCAAAGCTCTGATACCACTTGTTGGAAACTTGCAGCCAATTAAAGACAATTTCCACATAACCCATAAAGAAATCTATGCATTTAAGTATTCAGAATCCACATGCAAGAGAATAGACAACATACCCATGAAAATATGACACAAGATATACCCTGGGAAAACCCTCAAGAGGGAAAAAACCCAGCCTCCAAAAGCATCCATCTCTTATGTATTATTCAGCAATAAGATTACAATACATCTTCTGAGTCTCCATGAACACCATTGAAGCAACAAGCTCTCTCCAAGCAATCCATGCGAACAAGCATGCAACCACACATCTTGTGCCATGCTTCAAACCCTCACAAATGCTAACCAGAGCTACTCATGCAAAATTGCATCATCCCATCTAACTACCTTTGTGGTTGCTTTTATAGAAGCAAGCTCCCACAAAACCACTAAGTGGTATTGCACAAAACTATGTGACAATAACTATGAGATTACAAACCATTTCCCTTTATTTAATATTGGATGCTTTATTTATTATTTTCCAATATTAAATAATTACATTTTATCAACTTAACTTATGTGCCAATGTTACATGCAACATTAAGTGGCCCCAAGAATAATTACATTAAATACATAATGCAAGGTGTACAACACACCTTTTCCCAACAACATCTTCAAAAAATTGAATTCTAAAAATACGTGTAGTTTTATCGTAATTGGATTAACTTGAACTAATCTGTTCTGTGAGGAATATTTGTTTATTTTGTAGGTGCCAAGTATCAAGTATAAGGTAATACAAATTTCATCCTCTTTCAAGGAAGAAAGGTCCTACATCAATTTCATGTCAAAACCATTTGTGTTATATCACGACTAGAAATTTAATCAATATGTAACTGATATGTACTCATAAATATTAATCATTATACTAACAATCTTAATTTCAAATAATACTTCCTAGAATACATGATGTATCTAATTCCATTGGTTATATATAATGATAATTTTTACTTATCTATATAGGGAGTCCCTGTCTTCAAAAGAACCGTCTAAAATGGCTTCATTTTCCTGTCAAACATATTGTACGGGCGGTGTACATGAGCTTTAACCTCTTTGGATTGAATCTGCACCGTACAAGTTTGGGAATTTGAGCACTTCAATAAACATAAGCACGACGTTAGTATGGTAAATAAATTAACAAGAAAATAAAGAAGCTTGTTGGCTGCGGGCAGGTAGAGTGTGTGATGTTGAATGTTGTAGGTGAAACCAGAAGCAGAGGAGGCATCATTCAGAAGAGAGAAAGGTGAGAATTTGCCGACGTCGTTTGCATTGTGTAAGCGGAAGCCTCTCGTGTGAGTAAACTATTATCTGCAATATCCATTTTGTGGTCAATTAGCGAATAGGAATGAATGGATTGCATCTTTTGCGGCTTGTAAACTACAACTGAACTATCTGTAAACATGTCCAATTTTTATCTTCAATTGAAACGGCTTCTATTTAGCATCCATATCTATTTGGTTTACAATATCATTATATCTTTTTGACTAAAATTTGATTCCTTGCCCATTACATAAATACTCACATAGTATATTATCTAAGATCCATGTAGTATAGCATCCAAATTTTGCTGGGGTTATCCTCATATGCATCTTGATCTGCACCATTATTACTGACAACATGCGGAGTAGCAGACAATTTAATCCAAGAGTGTCCAGGATGCTTAAAGACCTTAGTATATTTTAGCTGAGAAAGAAAATAGGATATATTCGTTGGCTTTCATATTTATCCATATGAAGTAATATTCAGTTCAAGCATAGCAAGAATGAAAGAATAATGAATATTTGTTTTATAGTTATTGTTTAGTTTAGTTTATTGGCAGTTTTTGTTAACTAGGTAGCAGTTATTTTTGTTGGCTGATGTGGTGCTCCAGCTGGATTGCAGTAATCTTCCCTGCCACATCAGACTACCTACTCCATCTACCGTATTTATTTTCTATCTTCTTCTTCCTTTTATTTCCCTCATCTAGACAACGCTATTTTGGCGCATATTCTAGAAACGTCCCTGTTGCTAAGTGAAGAACTTTGTTTTGAAAATATTAAATATAGACTGTAGTAGGCGTATGTTCTAGAGTTTATATTAAACTTCTATAAAAGAGGCAGTTGTAATCACTTAATTGTTGGAATGCAGAGACAGAGACAATCTAAATATTGAATGAAAACAGGGAAATAAACACAGCATTCAGCATAAAGCAAAAGTTATTAAAACAAAACTGATTTATATTAATGCCAGTTTTATAAAAGAGCTGCCGATGCTCATGCCTACATTCATACATTCTCCATTTCAAAACAGAGTATCTTGCCCCTTAATCTTTTTTTACCAAAACAGAGCTTAATTTCAAGAGACGGGAGAAGCTTCCAGAATACACCCAGAACTAGAAAAGTCTAGAAACATAGAAGAGAATAGAAGAAGGAAGGGAGAAATAAATGTGGTTGGTGGAGTAGAAATACTACAATGGCAGAGGAGATTAAATATTCACAGCTGGAGCGCCATGTCAGCCAACACTCCCCCTTAATCTTCACTGTCATGTATGTCTGCAATTCCAATTCCTTTGCTCTTCATTTGTTTGTCTTCTTTATGTCTCCTTTTCCTTGTGGTTGCAACAAAGTCTTCAAACTTCTCCAAATCTTTTTCTTTGCCTTCTTAATGATCTTCATGCTTGATGATGCCTTTGTATTTGTCCAACTATTGCGGTAGTCTCTCAAACTTTTGTTTTTCAAAACTTCAGTTTTAAACTTCGTACAAACTTTCCATCTATAGATGTCTTGCCAAAAGTATTTGTGATGCCTTCAAACTTGCCATGATTGCCATTATCTTTCACATGCGAACTTTTATACTCGAACAAATTCTTGATCATACATGTAACTTTCTGCCAACTCGCTCCATAAGTCCATCCACAATCCATACATATACAACCTGTCATAGAATATTTCTTTGATGCATTATTCCAACAGTTCTTTTCACAATGATTTTTCAAACCACAAACACTGCAAGGGTGTAACTTCCAACATTTATCTTTTGTATGCCCTTTCCTGCTACAATAGGAACATTGAATACATTGTGTTTCTTGATCAAATTTACTTGAGCCTATATTATTTCCTTTGCCTATTACATACCCAATTCCTTCATGTTTTGGCCTCATTATTGGCTTAATTGGCTCTCTCCTTCCTTGACTATATTTTCCCAATCCTTGACCTTTTATAACCCATTCTTTTCATGATTTTGAAACCAACATTATCATCAAAACAACTAGCAATATTTGCAAAATCAAATACATTGCCATCACAATTTCCAAACTCATCTTTATCTTCATCACAAACAACTTCAACAAAAACACACTTATCAATTGGTTGATCAAAACATAAATCATTCGTATCACATGAAATGTCAAACACTAAAGGCTTTGACTTCACACATTCATTGCGTGCTACTAATTTATCATTCTCTTCTTTTAATTTTATGATTTCCTTCAGCTGCAAGTTATTTGCTTCTTCCAATCTCTTTAATTTTTTTTCCAAGTCTTTATTCTTTTCCTTAATTTCATCAAACAGCTTCACTCTTTGTTCAAATTCCTCATTTATTTTCTTAATCTCATCGAATTATTTCAGCTTTTCTTCTAGCTCTTCATTTTTAGCTCTAACTTTGCCTAATTCTTTCTCAAGATCATAATTTTCTTCTAGCAGTTTACACTTCTCTTTCTGCATCTCTTTTATGTTTTCAAAATAACATCTATTATCCCTTTTAACATTGTCCAATTCATCTTTAAGTATTATTAATTCTTCTTCTAAAACATCTTTTGCAGTTGCCAAATTTTCATTCTCTTTTTTAACTCTTTTGCCTACTTTCCCCATAAAATTTTAGCTTACCTTGCTTGATTTCTGGTACAGCAATTTATCTTACTCCAGATAGAAAACAACACACAAAATAACAAACTATTCAAACACAAATCTTGTCAAATTCCCTGAATTCTACAACACTCCACAAGTTTCATTTATCCATATATTCGCCTCTGTATTTAGGACAGAACAGAGAATGTATACAACAACTTACGGGAATAAGATTCTCCGTTGGATTACACCTTTGTTTCCTCCTCGAATCTTCCTTATGTCTGTTACCCAACTTGTCTTCTTATTTGGCATCTACTCCTTTCTAAATAGCAAATAGCTTTTACATAAAACAAACAACGAACTTACATTGATTATAATAGCGATCTCCTACTCTCTTTTTTAGCAGTCTCTCCTTTTAGCAGCGGCTTCTCCTCCATGCAGCTTCCTTCTGAACAATCTTCTTTAGCTTTTTACACCCACGACTTTGGCTTTCTTGGTGTGGTTTGCTCCTTCCTTGCAGCAGCTGACAGCGATCTCTTGTGGCTTTTATCTTACTAGCAGCACCTTTGTCATCAGCAGCCTCTTCCTTCGAATGGCATGGCTAGTAATATCTGCAACTCCACGAAACCTTCAGGCTCTTCTTTCACACCCCTTGGAGAGCTTCAATCTCTTATTTCTGCGACTACCTCCTCACTCAGCAATTTGATCTCTTTTGCTTTATCCGCAACTTCAATGCCTTGAAACGCTTGTCTCCCAAGATCTTTATCTTGCTTGCAGCGGCTAGCTTTGGCCAATTTTCTATGCCTCTCTTTGTGGGCTTCTCTGTCATCAAACTACAACACTCCCTTGGGTTTTTTTGCTGCTAACGATCTCTTAAGGATCTTCTTCAATTCTTTTCTAATAACATCTTTGTCTTCAGCTACGGCTGGATCTCTTCTTTCTTTAGTGCTCTGACTGGATCTTCTTAGACTTATTTTTCTTCAAGCATTTCCTTTCATTTGTCTGATGTTTTCAAAGGACTGCAGCCTCCTACGTACTCCTTAACAACTGCAAGATTACAACTGCAAACAATAATCATGGACAGGCCTCTTCTCAACAGCCAATCATGAACATTTGCTTCTGCATGTTTTCAAACCCAGATAACCATATCGAACCTGCTCTTATACCACATGAAGGAACAGGGACAAGCAAAATGTCAAAATGCTACAGAGAAAGAGAGGGACAAACACAATAACAGCTTATATTGAAAACAGATCTGATTTTTATTAATGCCATTTTTCCTGAAACAGAGCTGCCCGTGCTCTTACAAACATGCCTACATTCTTTCATACACAACAGAGTAACTTGCCCTTATTCTTTTACAAAACAGAGTTCATCTTAAAGTGACAGGAGAAGCTTCTCGAATACGCACACGCTAGAATAATCTAGATACATCAAGGAAAATAGTAGAAGAAATAAATGTGACAGTTGAAGTAGTTGAGGAACGATGGCAGGGGAGATTACAACAGTACAGCTGGAGTCCACATCACCAACAATTTTTCAGTTTGTCTTTGTCTTATAAATGTTATGTTCCTCTCTCAAATGATAATACTCAAAAGTTTTGGGTTTCGCACATATTTTGTATTGTGTTTATGATATGCAGATCATCATTCTTATTCATTGTACATTTTGTATCGCTACTATTCCTTCATCTGTTATCACAGAAATATCAATCTTGTGCCTGTGATTGATGAAGCATGGCTGTGAAGAAGAGTCAAGCCCGTGAATTCAATCGTTGTTTCTAGACTATTCTGCAGGGGTGCCTAAGGATATATCTGCTATGAAATGACGCAAGAGCATAAGATTTTGTCTTTGGCACAAGTATATTTAGTTGCCTTATATCTACTGCTACTGGGGCTCATTCAGACACTGAACCAGATTATTTGTTGCAGTCAAAGCATCTGTGTAAGGACATATATTAGGTACCACCACTGAACCAGATGTATTTGATGCAGTCCAAGCATTTGTAATGACACATATTAGGTGCCGTCTGATTCAATATTTGTTTTCACATTTTTACAGAAACTCTGCATTTTTAAAGATAAGAAAATGTGCATGGTGACAGAAAACAAGGGAGAAGCAAAACACAGGAATAGATTTATATTAAACTCAAAACTACATACAGATTCATCTTCTTATCTCTAACAGCTCTACGGAGCTGGACTCCCAGAAGAGAGTGATTACAAACATAACATGTGCCTCTGTTTATAGAAGGCTTGGTGCATTCCTGAATGGAGACGGTGGAGATAAGATCGAATCAGTTTGTGGAAGGCGCACCAGCAGTGGACGGCTGCAGTCGGCTAGTGGAGTCTGCTCTGTCGGCTGAGTGGAGTGGACCAACTATTGGTTTGTGCCGACAATGGATGGGATGATTAATTTATTCATTCCAACACATGGTATTGGTAATAAGATTTTTGTTTTTGGAAGTTATAAAGTTTTGTGATGAGGCGGTATTTGTGTGCAAAGTATTGTTTTATGATTTTGTGATGGTTAATATAGGATATTAGGATGCGCACTTCTCAGAAGATTTGTGGGACATTGTATAAGTTGACCATATCGAATTATGGAGATATAGATGTATTAAGTGACCAACAATCTATAAAGCAATTGTAAAAAAGACAATGAAGATTTATTTATTTTTATTTTGGATGCATTTAGTCAGATGATCTTTCATAGGATGAGTGACGTGATTCATTCTAAACAAGCATAGAATATTCTCATCAATGCATATAAAGGTTCACAAACTATAAAATTGTAAACATTGGGAAAGTTTTGATAAGATAAAGTAAACTACTATAAATTTTAGCCCTTTGAAAATATGCAAATTAGAATTTTATTAAGGTAACATTGAATTACTCATTAAGAGATTTATATGGAAGCAAATAGAAATCAACAAACCATTATGTATAAACATATAACACTAGATGTAAATTGTGATGACCACCCCTAATTTTTTGTCTTTTGTTTGATAGAATGAGAAGGGTAAAAGAAGTGTGTGTTTCATAACATATGCAATCTCAGGAGTGCAAACATAGATAACATCATGAAATTATATATGAAAAATTTGCTTAACACATGAGCATGAAATGTTACAATCAAGAGATGTGATTCCAACTGAAAGTAGAGCATGAAATATTATTTTAGACCTGATTACAAGTAGATTTCAAACCCTTTCCAATAGCAGATCATACTTAACCCTAAACACCAACTCCAAGAAATTGTATGACTCCCTAAGAGGGGTGATTTGACTTTAAAAATCAAAACTTCATCAAATGTTGCAAATGACCACTCAAAATGTGTCACCTAGTGAGGAATCCAAAGGATCATTACCCAGAATGATGCTCTTCCTACATATGGAGTTATGAATATTTTATATTTCTAGCCACTCAAAAAATGTGCTTTTCCAAAACTCAAAAAAGTATATCAAACCTCTAAAAGTAAATAAAAACAGCTCCAATCACACTCTAAAAATATGCAAATCATATACCAAACCAAAATCTCTAAACCCACTCAAAATATTTAAAATATCCTCATTATATCAGCACCAAAATACTGAATCAACAAGCCATAATCATTGTAAAGATTGAATCCAAACACCAACCAGCTAGGGTTTGTCTTTCACCATTGAAACCAATAACTAGAGGAGGGTTTTTTTCCTCAACCAATAGAATAAGGAAACCTAGAAGAAATCCAACAACATCACGTTATATTGTCAAATCAAAATATCCAAATGAGAGCCCAACCTATGAATAAATAGAGGATGAGGAGGAATTCAGAAAACACATTTCAAATTGCAACTTTTCCCTCTGAGATGCTACACCCCCTCATGAGTCCCTTTAATTCATTTTTAATTTTTCCCTTATGCCTCTCCCAATCATGGCATCAAATTTTGGAGGTTAAAATAAAATCCATTAATATTCTTTCCCACTTTTGAGTAGGAATTGGTAAAGGTTACAATAAACCAACAAGGTAAGTATGTTTTTTCTTATTTTGTTGGCACACCTAACACTCACAAACATAATTAAGAATACCATACTTCATTCCCTTCCATGAGAATCTCTCACAGACTTGCCTATATGTTTTGTACTACCCAAGATGACTAGCCATGGGTGTGTCATGAAAAGCCTTAAAAATATTCATTTTAATCTTAGAATCAAGGACTAACAAAATCATTCCCTTGTAAATATAAGACTGTCCATTACTTGGTACTTTTCATCCTATAAGGAACCATCAAGAATTTTGTTTGCAAGTGCATTCTTTGCATAATCAACTTGTATTTTCTCCCTCCAATATGCTAATATAACTGAAATTAAACACAAATGCGGCCTCCTTGAAAAAACACCAGCCTCTATATCCTCTTCCCTTTGACATACTTGATGTCAAATTCATAGGCTTGGAGTTTACTAACCCATTTTTGTCTCCTCTCATTAAGATCTTTCAAATTTAGGAAGTATGTAAGACTATTGTGATCAGTCTTAACAACAAACTTCCCTCATATAAGGTATTGTCTAAATTCAAGGTTTAGGCATGCATTATAGCCAATATCTCCTTCTCATAAATGGAGTACCCCTTTTCACATCCCCTCAACTTCCTACTCTTGAATGCAATGGGGTGATTTTTTTGCATGGGGACAACCCTTATACCCTCAACTAATTCATCACATTTGAGACTGAAGGGCTTAGAAAAATATGAAATTGCTAAAACAAGACATGTGCTCATCAACTATTTGAAGTGGTCAAAATATTTTTGCACTATTTTAGACCAAAATATGATCCCTTCTTAGTAAAATATGTGAGTGGGGCAGCCAACTAAGAAAAAACCTTGAAAAACCTCCTATAGAATCTATAGAGCCTGAAGAATCCCTTCAACTATGTAAGATTAGTAGGTGGAGGCCAATCAAGAATAGCCTTGATCTTTCCAAGATCAATAATAAATCCCTTAAGAGTTAATTATGTTTCTAAGATATAGCAGTTTTGTCATGCCAAACTCACACTTGGACTCGTTAGAAAACAAGGATTCACTCTCTAGAATGTTGCAAACCTCATCTAGATGTCTCAAATGCTCCTCCCATGACCTACTATAAATATTATCATCAAAGAATATCAACACAAACTTACGAAATTGCTTACTAAATATCATGTTCATGCATGACTTAAATGTAGCAGGAGTGTTAGTAAATCCAAACAACATCACAAGGAACTCAAAATTTCTATAGTGACATTTGAATGTTGTTTTCTCAATATCCTCCTCCCTGACCCTGATATGATGGTATCTAGATCTCAAGTTTATTTTATAAAAAATAGACTACTCCATGTAACTCATCAATGAGATAATCTATTTGAGGATTGGGATATTCATTCTTGATAGTTTTCATGTTCAATTCCTTGTAATCTATGTACATGCACATAGTTCCATCATTTTTCTTCACTAGCACAATTAAAGAAGAAACTTGACTCTTACTCTTACTAATATGCCCCATGTCCAAAAGATCCTTAATTTCTTTCTCAATCTCATCCTTGTGTCTCTTTGGATGCCTATATCCATGGTGTAGTAATAACAAGATTAACACCCTCCTCCAACTTGATCACATGCACAATACCTTTATTAGGAGGCCTACTAGGATGTATGCTACCAAAAACCTTACTTCTCTCAGATAGAAAATCTTGAATGTCTGGAGGATAAAAATGCTTCTCCTCTTTTGTAATTATGGGTATAACTGCACACTCTACTGCCCACTCTACATGACCATGTCTGGATAGTCTCTCCATGTGTTTGAAAGAAACTACCTATGTACCTCCATTTGATATGCCCCTCAAAAACCACATTCTTACCTTCTAATTTGAATTTAATCTCCATGTCTTTAAAATTAAGTGTTATCTCAGCAAGGGAATGTAGCCATTGAATACCCATCTATATTGCCAATACTAACCACATAGAAGTCATCCTTGACTTCATAGTTACCCAATTAAAGGCTTAGCTAGGGAATCATCCTAGTGCATGTAATGGTAAATCCATAAGCAATCATCACTTTGAAGCCATCTACCTCCTGCATCTGAAGACCCTTGCATGCTACAAGTCCCGCATCTATGAAATTATGTGTCACACCTAAATCTATCAATGCAACCAATTATTTCCTATTAAGGACTCATTTTTTGCATAGGGAATCATTTTTTTGGAAGCTATAAAGTTGGGAAACATTCCCATTTCTTGCCTCCTCCTTTTTAGACTCCTCAAAAGACTCTTCTTCCTCTTTTTCTTCTCAATTATATTGCTGGTCAGATTTTTCTGAGGAAGATTCCTCTATAGAATAGTACTCTATCTTGTTTGCTTTTCCCTTGGTTGCACACATATGACTTTGGTTCAGAAGCTCCTTGCAGGAGAAGCATAAATTCTTCATTCTCAAGTCATTTAAGGTATCATTATCAAATCTTGTAATTGATTTTTTTGGTTGATTGGTGTATTTTGTAAATTATTTTTTGTCTTTCTTGTGTGGAAATGGTTTGGAATGAAATTTTGATTTAGGGGCAACCCACTCCATACTCCTTTATTTTTCATGGCTTCTTGCAAGGTTAGAGGGTCAAATTCCTTAATCCACTCCTTAAGTGGCTTCATAAGTGCCCCACCAAATAAGACCACCAATATTCTTTCTGTGATTTTAAAGACCATCACTGAAAGCCTCTGAAACTCTACTACATAGGCCTCCACTATACCATACTACTTCAACTGAGCCAACTCTTTGAAGTGCAATTTAGGATACGTTTTCCAAATCTCTGAATGAGCTTAGTAGTGAAATCATCATATAAGGTGATAAAACTATAACCCAAAGTGATAATGTTGTGGCACCACCACTTGTGAGCTAGTGCATCAAGGTGTAGCGTGGAAAACTTAATTTCCTCCTCTGTATTCATAGGTCTAAGGGCTAGATAGTTGTCCATATTTTGTACCCATTCCCTAGCTGTAAACTTATCAATGCCATCAAAATGAGCAAGTGTTACCATGCCCAATTCTTGTTGTAGGTCCCTCTAAATTGCTAGTTCTCTATGATCATCTCTACCACCACCCCTATTTCTCTTTTGATCCATGAACTCATTGAAGGAAAAATTGTCCTTTAAAGCCTTTAGAAGGGTATCGTATTCAATGTAGGAATTTCTTAATGCATCCATCAAGGGTAAAGGAGTATCATGACCATTTTTTGATGTCTATTTTTGAATGAATGAGGGCTAGAAGGGTCTAGAAAAAGGGTTTAACCCTGTTGTTACATGTTGTCCTCGATTACTTCCCTATTGATATGTGGAGTTTTTGTCCCAGTTATTTATTTTGTTTCCTTGTGAATTATTACAAGAGTTATTTAACACTATATTTTTCCCAATCTTTCCAAAAATTTGAGAAATCATTTCCATCATTGTATCAAAATTCTTCTCCATCCTCGAGTTGGGACCAATCAAACTAGCTCTATCCTTACCTCTTATACCCATGTTCCTTAGAGAACTCTCCTAGTCAATTAGAGGGTCTTGATGCATCTCAATATTTCCTAGAGTTTTCTCACATTTTGAACCCTGTGAGGACTCTTAATGTTCTTTGTGAACACCTGAAACTATTCCACCTTCTAAAACCTATGGGTGTTGAAATTTTCCTTTTCCAATTCCCTCTAATAATATCTATGTTCACTCTCACTCATAGAATATATGTAGTTGATTATAGATGATTAACACAGATTGGCAAGAAATATTTTCTTTGATACCACTATGATGACCACCCTTGATTTTTTTTTTTACTTGATAGAATTAGAAGGGTAAAAGAAGTGTTTTTTTCATAACATATGCACTATTAGGAGTACAAACATTGATAACATCATGGAATTATATATGAAAAATATGCTTAACACATGTGCATCCAATGTTACAATCAAGAGATATGATTCCAATTAAAAATAGAGCATGGAATATTATTTCAAACCTGATTACAAGTAGATTTCAAACCCTTTACAACAAAAAACCAAACATAACCCTAAACACCAACTCTACGAAATGGTATGACTCCCTAGGAGGGGTGATTTGACTTTAAAAATTATAACTTCATCAAGTGTTGTAAATCACCATTCAAAATGAGGTGCCAAACTATGAGGAATCAATGGGATCATTTCCAAGAATGATGATCTTCCCACATACAAAGTTATGAACAATTTTTTGTTTCTAGCCACTTAGAAAATGTGCTTTCCAGAACTCAAAAAAATATCTCAAACATATAAAAGTAAATCAAAACCACTCCAATCACACTCCAAAAAGATTAAAATCATATACCAAACCAAACTCTCCAAACCCACTCAAAATACTAAAAGTATCATCATTATATCAACACCAAATTCTCAATCAACAAGCCAAAATCACTATAAATCTTCAATCCAAACACAGTGTGGGTCTTTCACCATTGAAACTAGCAACTAGAGAATGGTTTTCTTTCTCGACCAATAGAATAAGGAAACCTAGAAGAAATCCAACAATGTCATGTTATGTTGTCAGATCAAAATATCGAAATGAGAGCCAAACCTATGAGTAAATAGAGGATGAGGAGGAAATAGGGAAACACATTTCAAATTCCAAATTTCCCCCCCAAGATGCTACGCCCCCCTCATGAGTCCTTTTAATTTATTCTTTATTTTTTCCTTATTCCTTCCCTAATCTTGGCATCCACTTTTGGAGGCTAAAATAAAAAATTTAAAAACAACTTGAGGTCACCTTTGTCTAGGCATCAGTCAACCCTTTTTATGAACACACCACCCCCACTTAAGTTATAAAGTAAATTTATAATAGAACTTAACTGAAAAATAATAAATATTAATTCGATCACCCTTAGAACTCACCAAGTCAACTAGAAATATTTCAATGCACTGTTGGAGAAATAGAGGTTGAGTCTAGCTATGAAAAATAAATAATTATTTTAAGAATCATCATAAGAATGAATATAGAAGTGACTAGCAATACAAATGGACATAGAAGAGAATCTAGCAACTTTTAAGGTTCAAGAGATAATAATTTTAGAGGTAGAAGTAGCAACTTCAAAGGAAGAGGATAAGGAAGAAGCAAGAATAATGAGAAAAGTAATAACTAAAAAATTATAAAAGAAATGTTCAATTATTTTATGAATAGGTGTATAATATATTTTTTATAAGAAATAACCATACACACATTCAAAAAAAAATGGGTGCATATAAAATCACACCCCTAGAGTCCACATGGAGATAATGCCAAGATCATAAAATAGAAACATTAGCAAAGTTGATAGGCGATAACAATATTAGGAGAGGGGGGCAGGAGTGCCCCAGTCATATGGATTTCCCATACATCAATGGGATTTATAGTGTCCCTTGGAGGTCCCACCCATCATTAATTTTTCCTTTATTTCTTTTTCTTCTTTAGTAGCATGGATTAGTGAAATAGCAAGATCTAATTGAAAAAACTTCTTAGAATTAAACAAATTGAAATCACCACCAATAGGTCACCCAAAGATTCCTATTTTAGGTGGTTGGGAGGTGGAGCATTGATGAGTAGGACACACCAACCTTGTTTTCCACAATCCCTTCTTGTAGTCAAGGAAGAAGCTTGGGAATGAACCTCCTAGTTATATTTATTAAAAATTATTTTCCCATGTCAATTCCTACGAGGTAAGTGTCCCCTAGAGGATGAGGGAGACAAAGGAACTCTATTCATCACACATGTGGCATCACCCGAGTGGTCGAAGATTACCTATAGGTGGGAAACCTCATGTACAACTTTGTTAGCTTTATCATGGACGTGCAATAAGAAATTAGATAAAATCATAGCTTTATAAAAGTGGAATATGTTGATGAATATAAAAAATACTAAATATAGCCAATTTTCCATCTTTCCATTTACTAAAAAGGAATCTTTACCCTAAAATCATGCCATATTTGGTTGAAATTGTGAGGGATGCAAGGAAAATCCCCTAAAAGGACCATGTGTCATGAGAAATACTTTGGTTTGAAGGGCTTGAAAAATCATTGATCTAGGTCCAACATTTTTGGGATCTAGGAAATAGGGAAAACTTGAATCTTCGCCAATTGGTGAATTCTAGGAATCAGCAAAGTCAAAATTGGCAAATTTCTCACATGCAACAGGGTGTCCAAATCACCCAAATTTTACGAACTATAGGTCCAATGCATATCCATTCACCAATGAGTTTTTTTATGAGGAATATTTAAGCACCAAATTCCCCATTGTCAAACTACGTGTTTCAATTGGACTGAATAATATTTTCACCTAGAATCCTAAAAGGATTTAATAAAACACCTACATATTCTCCAATACTATTAAAACAACATTGTATCAGGACCCATTTTTCCAATTAAAATTTACAAATAGTTGCTTGTGAAGACCCATTTCGCCTATTAAAATTTATTAGTTGTTTATGAGGACCTATTTTTCCAATAATATTAAAAAATAATTACAGTTGAGGACACATTTCACCTTGAAAATTACAACATATCATTGTATAAGCACGCAGGATTCACCAGTTTTTTAATATACCATTTAAAAATCCTGTAGAATTCCCCAAATATGGAATCATAGATTGATATAAATACAATCAAAAGTGTCATTTATTCTTGCACATTTTTTTCAGTTCTGAGGTTCTACTTCTCGATTCAGAAGCCAACGAAAGCCAAAAATGTAGACTTAAAGGTGAGTGATCATTTCTTCATAGTGTTATTAGTTATAATAATAATTTTTCTTTATCTCTTTTCCATTATTGCTTCAGTCTTAAAGATGAAATTGAGTAGGGAATGGGATCTATATTATTATTGTATGCCCTTAAACAAGAATTTTTTTTCTAGTTTTTATTCAAAGTGAGATGAATATGTCGAGTGAATTAGAGATCAATATGTTGAGCGACTTGAGCAACAAGGGTAAGGCTCTTGTCGCTCCTCAGGGTGGTGAAGAGACTCTTTCTGCTCCTTAGACTCCTGTCACTCCTTATGGTGGTGAAGAGACTCCTATCACTCCTCAGGCTCCTCAGGGTGGTGAAGAGACTCCTACCACTCCTTAGGGTGGTGAAGAGACTAGGAGGCCATCGAAACACCAAAAACTTAGACATACCATACAATCTTACTTTGGAATTTCCAAAGCTTCTGATCCATCAGGTCAAGATGGAGCTACATCATCAACTCTTCCACTAAATATTGGTAGCATTCACAATACCTCACCACCACCGGAAGGTCAAGTTGTGATTGTCATTAATTTAAATCAAAATGTATCAAAACAGTATGGCAATACCACATAAGATGTTCTAAGGGATACCATGGGCTCGGTTAGTCAGAATGAGATAATTAACTTTGATGAGGATGATGATGTTGGTAGCAAAAAAAAGAAGAAGCAAATGAAAAATGGGGCATGAGTGGGAAATGACAAGGAATTTTAAACTTGGTTGGTTGTCAAAGTACCCATTCATGGTACCAGTGGGGATTGACAATGCAAATGATATTTAAAAGAAAACATTGGCCAAATGTAAGGTTTGTAGTTGGAAATGTGGAAGAGTCAAGAAATTGCAGCAAAAGATTGAAACTATAGAAAAGCATATTAGTAAGGTTTATGAAAAAAAAATCATAGATGAAAAGGAACAATCAGTCATACGATGGAAATCAAAGGAAGATGTCTTCATGTTAGGCATGTTGTGGATTATGAAGAGCAATGGAAGCAATGTCTTCATGTTAGGTATGTTGAAAAAATAATGTTGAACATTGTTGCATGTAAAGGTACACTTGAGGCTCAATTTGGAAAAGCAATGGAAGCAACAAATATGTCAAAAATTGTTCAGATGAGTGTTGTTTTTTATATTTTGTCTAGAAGGCGTCCTATGACAGGCTACCCAGAATATTCAAGTTTATTATCTTATTTCAATTTTCCTCACCATCCCTTGTCACATTGGTCAATAAATGCTAGATGGGAATGGGAAAACTATCTTGCTACAGTTGAAAAGGAATATTTAAAGGAGAAAGTAAAAGATTCAAATTTCATTACATTACCTTTAGATGAAGTAATTGTTGTAGACAATACTTCTTAGGTTAGTATGCATTTGTGCACTATAGAACATGTTCGCCAAGCTCATCTTCTCTATGTTCATAAAATGAAGGACAGTTCAACATCGCAAAATATATTTGAACTAGTCAAGAAATCATTGAATGAAATTGTAGGTATGGATGAGTTAACAATTGCCAAAAATTTGGTGTGTGTAGGAGTTGATGGAGCTATAGTGATGCAAGGTCAAGGGACTAGTGTTTGCAAAAAATTACAAACTACTTGTGCACCATACATGCTTGGAATTCACCGCATGGCCCACAGAATGAATTTAGCATTCAAAATTGTAAGCAACTTTCCTATAGTATCAAAAGTTGAAAATCTAGTCTGCGAGATCCACACATACTTTTTCCAAAGTCGCAAACATTTCATAAAATTTCAAAAAAATTCTGAGGGAATAACACCAAGAAACAAGCTTCTCAAGGATGTTGATACCAGATGGATCTCTCTACATGGACTAGTGCTTTGAGTTCTTTCAAAATATCAATCCTTGATTGGAGTGATGTATGAGCATCACAACACAGTAGAAAAAGCTCCCGACCTCTTACATAGGTTAAGAAATATAGAGACACTCTTGACTTTAGCTAGTCTTCTCCCCATGCTGGATGAGATTAACAATCTTGTGAAGAAAACCCAAGAAAAAAATATGTATATTAATGAATAAGTCAATCTACGTAAACATACATGCTTGTCCCTTGATCTTCTATATCTAAATCTAACACAAGATGACCCAAATTATTTCATGTGGTAGAAAATTACTAATTTGAATAATCTTGATAATTATTTATAGTTTAATGAAAGTGGGCACTTATGTATTTGTGTACGTGGATATGAGATACCAATGTACCATTACATAAGAAAATCAAGCACTCTAGTAGAGAAGTAGCTATTAAGGAGGAAGATTTTAAAGGCATTGTTAAATCTGTTGGTGATAATTTGAAGGAAATTGCAAAATCTCTTTCCTCAGAGATACATGAAAGATTCCCTCAACTTGAAATACTTGAAGCCATGGGTATTGTGTATCCTCAATTTTGGGAAAATAGAGAGAACCCAAAATATTTTCATGATCAAGTAAAAATCTTGATCAAACAATTTTTTAAAATTGTAACATACTATGAGAAAAAAATGGAAGGAATTTTAAATGAAGCTAAGCTTAGAAAACAATCCGGGAGATTTGCAACAACTATGAGGGATCAGTATAAATCCATGGGAAAGGAGAAGGTCTTTGAACCGGGATCAATAAAAAAGGTTTGGACAAACTTAGGTCAGAGTGAAATACTACATTGTTCAATATCAAAATATTGCAAACTTGTTGATTTATGTCAAACAATGATATTGGGGTTGGTGGAGGATGAGAGAGTTTTCAGTACATTGGAGTTTTTGAAATCAAAGTTAAGAAACAAACTAGACAAGAATTTGGAAAATCGCTTGAGGTTGAAAGGAACTGCATATAATGTCTTTAATTTTCCTTTTTAAAGGGCACTTGCAATTTGGAGGTTCACATGTGAAATAAGAAGGACCATTTTGTGCAACACTCCAATTAAAAATGCTAGTACTGGTGGCAATGGCAGTGGTAGTGAAAAAGGTAGTGTGACTAGGACCGATGAAATTGATACAAATCACACAATGAATGTTGAATTTGAGACACAGACCGAAGAAAATGAAGAGAAAACTTGGAATCAAATTCAAGACAACTCTTTTACTTTATCTAATGATGAATGTTAGTTTGAGGACCCTAACTCCATTTTGGAAATGGAACTAGAAGAGAATTAGTAGCTTTTAGTTATTTATACAACACTTCATTGATCAATTTCCATTGTTCCATACTGTAGTTGACGATATTTTATGTTGTATTCAATGAAATTGTGAATCATTGCACTTCATGATATTTTATTTTATATTGCACTTCATGAATCATATTCCAACGTCAAATTGTAGTTGATGATATTTTATGTTTTATTTCATGAAATAGTGATATTTTATATTTTATATTGTATTTTATATTTTATATTACTCTGTGCATAGCATTCAATGGGGTGTCGGATGACGCCGCCTTTGGAAGGAAAGATAAGTCCATAATGTCATGTGGTCGCTAAAACTTGGAACCTTAGACCCAAAGTCTGAAGTTTTGAAGTTTTTGAAACCTCTGACCCATCGAATAGAAAGATGACCAAGAAAGACTTGCAACTCAACAAAGTGAACCATCAACCAAGTTGGGGAATCAAGAAGTTATGAAAATTTAGAACTCTACGACAAGATTATAAAACTCAGAGAGGACTAGTGACTAAGCTTGTTTTGCTCCCTTATTTTGAGCCTATTTTCTCTCTAGCTATAACATTTTACATGAATTATTAATGAAATCTAATCAATTATCTTGCATTAATCTTCTTTGTCATTAATATTATGCAATATGCATTGATGTATGTTTTAATTTTGGCTTTGGTTTAATGAACTAGTTAAAGTACTTTGATTAAAGCATGAATTCATATAAATGTTTAGTGGATCTGCTAAGTAGTCATGGAGATTGAGTATTGATGTGTGAATTGTACATTTGCAATTTCACTAAGATTATGGATGCCTGGAATTAAAATCACCTTATAGTTCATATTTATCTGATAGGATATTTTTGTGAACTTTTTCATAATTTTCATCAGCCTTGTCAATTTTAATATTTTTTGGTGCCTGGGAAAAGGTGGCAGGTTGTTTTCTCGTTTTGGTGAACTTTGGTCAAAAATTTTGTTAGCCTTCCCATTTTTTGAGGTCTCTAACATTGTGGAAAAGGTGGTTGATTATTTTTTGATTTTTCAAATAAAAAATGTTTGGCACGAGGATAGAGAAGGCCAATGAAATGGAATCAACATTAATTGTTGTATGGTTTCTGTGTAGTGGTGATGGTGCAAGTAACATTTGTCTTTAAAGTCATTGGAAAATAAAGTGAATGTCTATGCAATTTTCGATAACGCATTGTTGGATGTCATTCTTTGGGTTTATCTTGTTGTTCAAGATAGTTGTGAGTGAGGAGGGAAAGCTTTTGTGAAGGTGCAAGTGTGTTCATCAGCTGTGGAATTTCTATGAAGTTTGTTGGAGGTTATTTTGAGTTTCTTGCATGCATCGATGGTTGCAAAAGCACTAGAAAAGTGTGGGTTGTTATAATTTTGTGCCTGTTTTTTATAGGAGGTGGAGAAAGAATGGAGGGAAGAGAAAGAAAGTGGGAAGTGGTGTATTTAAAGGAAGCAGGAAGAGGTGCATATTGAAGAAACCATTTGTTGAGTATTTTTAAAATAATTTATGTTATTTTCCAAAGGGGATTGTTGATTGTTCCTTTGTAGCTTAGTCTAAATTGTTTGGTTTATTTTTTTTGTGTAGCCGCCATGGGTGGAAGAAAATATTGTTTGTTTTTTGCATCTCTTGTCTTGAATTCATGTTTTTTTTGTGGGATTTTTCATCTAGGTTACTCTTGAAACCAATATTGTTTCATTGTGTCGATTGTTGTTGAAAATAATTTATAGTTTTGTGGGTTTTGGCATGTCGGTGACTATTGGGTACATTGTTTCATTTATGGCTTGAGTTTTGTGGGAATAGTTACAAAATAGTTAATCTGGTGTGTTTTTGGTTAATCTTGAAAGCGAGTTTTTTTGTGTTCTATGGGTTTTAGCTTGTGGGTGACTGTTGGTTATATTTTTCCATTTATGGCTTCCTTTTTGTGTGAATGGTTGCAAAATAGTTAATCTAGTGTGTTCTTAGTGAATTTTTCCATTTGGGTTGTTGTTGAAACCAATATTGATTCATGTATGGTTCGCATTTTCTGGTGAAGGTTTTGAATCGGTCTCTTACTACGAGTTTTCTGTGTTTTGTGTGTTTTTCATGCAGGTCACTGTTGAAAGGCGTGTTTTTGTGGTGATGGTTGTAATGCATTGAGATAGTTAATGTTATATAGGTTGCATTGTTTTAGGGTATATTGTTACCTTTTTGAAAAGGGTCTGTTGAGAAAAGACTCTATAGTTTCTTCACACTAATATTGTTTGATTTATGGTCCAAATTTTGTGGGGATGTTTTTGTATGGGTTTGTCACTATGATTTTTAGTGTTTTGTGGGTTTGGCCATTTGGGCAACTGCTGATAATAATATTGTTTTATTTATGAGATTCATTTTGTGGAAATGGTTTTAATCCAATAAAATAGTTAATGTTGTGTGGTTCATGTTGTTGTCTACCTTAGCCTATATTGTTTCATTTATTGCTTCCATTTAGCGTGGTCGAGGAAAAGGTGGTAGATTGTTTTTTAATTTTCATATGAAAAACATTTGGTGCACCAATAGACAAGGCCAGTGAAATGGTATAATATATATATATATATATATATATATATATATATATATATATATATAACAATGAGAAACAAAAGTAAAAATATACTTATTTCTCAACAAAATGTTATCAAAAATTGAAATGATATAGCCTTCTCAAGATTTCCTTCTCGAATAATAATATTGATAGAGCCATCAAGAAATATACTCCTTTCTGAACATAACCTTATATATATGTGTGTGTGTGTGTGTGTGTGTGTCTATATATTTGTATATGTATATATCTATATATGTATATGTATACATGAGAAATATATATATGTGTGTGTGTGTGTGTGTGTGTGTGTGTTTGTGTGTATATATGTGTGTATATGTGTGTGTATGTGTATAACAGTGAGAAACAAAAGTAGAAATATACTTATTTCTCAACAAAACCTTATCAAAAATTAAAAAAATATAGCCTTCTTAGGATTTCCTTCTCAAATATTAACATTGAGAAAGCCATCTAGACATATACTATATGAACAAAAACTTATCGAAAATTGAAACAATATAGCTTTTTCAACAACACCTTATCGAAAATGAAACAATATAGCCTCAGGTAGATAAGAGTAATCAACAATACCTGATGTAACCAAACATAGAGTCTACAACATTAACTATTTTATACCTAATGTAACAATATATATATATGTGTGTGTGTGTGTGTATAACAGTGAGAAACAAAAGTAAAAATATACTTATTTCTCAACAAAAAATAATCAAAAATTGAAAGAATATAGAATTCTTAGGATTTCCTTCTCGAATGTTAACAGTGACAAAGTCATCTAGGTATATACTTCTTTCTAAATAGAACCTTATCAAAAATTAAAACAATATAGCCTTTTCAACAACACCTTATTGAAAATGAAACAATATAGCCTCAAGCAGAGAAGACTAATGAACAATACCTGATGTAACCAAACATATAGTGTACAACATTAACTATTTTATTTTGTTGCAACCATAACTAGAAAATGGAAGCCATAAATTAAACATCATTGGTTTCAATAGCGAGACAAATGGAGAAACCCACAAAATATACATATATATATAAACTTGAGAAATATATATATGTATATATGTATATATGTATATATATATATATATGTATATATGTATATATATATGTATATATGTATATATATGTATATATGTATGTATATATGTATCTATATATGTATGTATGTATATACGTATGTATGTATAACATTGAGAACCGAAAGTAAAAATATACTTATTTCTCAACAAAACCTTATAAAAATTTGAAAGAATATAACCTTCTCAGGATTGCCTTCTTAAATATTAATAGTGACAAAGCCATCCAAAAATATACTCCTTTCTGAATAGAACCTTATAGAAAGTTGAAACAATATAGCCTTTTCAACAACACCTTATCGAAAATGAAACAATATAGCCTCAAACAAAGAAAAGTAATCAACAATACTTGATGTAACCATACATAGAGTGTAGAACATTAACTATTTTATTCTTTTGCAACCATAACCAGAAAATACAAGCCATAAATTAAACATCATTGGTTTCAACAACAAGCCAAATGGAGAAACCCACAAAACTATAGCCATAGAGCCCATGCAGAATGATAGCACTATAACGCAACCATAAATGAAACAATATTTATTTTCCAAATAATATTGTCTTCCATCAACAACACCTTATAAAAAATTGAAACAAAATAGCCTTTTGAACAAAACCTTATAAAAAATGAGACAATATAGGCCAATTTAGACAATAATAATTAAGAAAAAACTACATTACATCAACAATTTTATTTTGTTACTGCATAGATGGAGAATATAGCCCTTTCAACATCACCTTATCGAAAATGAAGCAATATAGCCTCGTACAAGGAACAATAATCAACAATACCTAATGTAACCAAAAATAAAACCAACAACGTTAACTATTTTATTTTGTTCCAATCATAACTAGAAAATGGAGGCCATAAATCAAACAATATTGGTTTCAACAATGACCCATAATAAACAATACCTAATGTAACCAAACATAGAGTGTACAACATTAACTATTTTATTCTATTACAACCATAACCATAAAATAGAAGCCATAAATTAAACATTATTGGTTTTAATAGCCAGCCAGATAGAGAAACCCACAAAATATACATACACACACACACACATATATAGATACATACTAACTTTAGAAATACATATATCTATATATGTGTATATGTATATATATGTATGTATAACAGTGAGAAACGAAAGTAAAAATATACTTATTTCTCAACAAAACCTTATCAAAAATTGAAAGAATATAGCCTTATGAGGATTGCCTTCTTGAATATTAATAGTGAAAAAGCCATCCAGAAATATACTCCTTTCTAAACAGAACCTTATCGAAAATTGAAATGATAAAGTCTTTTCAACAATACCTTATCGAAAATAAAACAATATATCATCAGGGAGAGAAGAGTAGTCAATAATACATAATGTAACCAAACATAGAGTGTACAACATTAAATATTTTATTTTGTTGCAATTATAAACAAAAATAGAAGCCATAAATTAAACATCATTGGTTTGATCAACAAGCTAGATGGAGAAACCCACAAAAACTATAGCCATATAACACAACCATAAATGAAACAATATTTCTTTTATGAATAATATTGTCTTCTATCAACAACACCTTATTGAAAATTGAAACAAAATAGCTTTTTTAACAGAAAATTATAAAAAAATGAGACAATATAGGTCGTGCTAGACAATAACAATTGACAAAAAACTACATTATGTCAAAATTTTTATTTCGTTGCCACATAGATGGAGAATATAGCCTTTTCAGCAGCACCTTATCAAAAATGAAACAATATAGCCTCAAGCAAGGAATAGTAATCAACAATACCTAATGTAACCAAACATAGAACCGGCAATGTTAACTATTATATTTTTTTCCAACCATAACTAGAAAAATTAAATCCATAAATCAAACAATATTGGTTTCAACAGTGACTCAGATGGAGAAACCCACAAAACTATAGCCACAAAACCCATGCAAAATGATAACCACATAACACAAACATAAGCAAAACAATAGTTATTTTAACAAACAATATTGTCTTATGTCAACAATACCTTATTGAAAATTGGAACAATATATACATATATACATATATATACATACATATATATATATATATATATATATATATATATATATATATATATATATATATATACAAATATATATATACATATATAGGGTAAATGCACCAAGATGGTTCCAAAAAAGGGGGCTTAAGTGGCCACTTTTTTTTTAAAGCAGGAAATCCTGACCTTGGACATTAAATTGAGGATAGTTACACTAAATTTTTTGAGATGGAACATAAAAAAGGATCAAAGTGCTCTGAGTCTACTTTCTAAACTACTAATTTATTTTGAAAATGGTTAAGATTAAGGGGTTCAAAAGAGGGATGTACAAAAATTGGTGTTGTTTTTGTTAGAAAAACATAACATAGCAACTCTTGTACGACCTAAGCATGGTAAACTTTTTTTTTCGTATTTTTAAAATCGCTATGGTCAAAAGTTAGCTAACAACATCTAGTTGATACACAATTTTTTTGATGATTTTTTAATGAGTATTTGATTTTTTATTAATTTTCTAAGTGGGAACTTCCTAAAAAGCATAATTTTGGCCGTGCTCCACCTACAAATTTACATTTTTAAAATTTTTTTATTTTTAAAAATTTGTAGAATGGAGTCTAGTTTCTAAAAATGTAATTTATTTGAAAATTTGATGAACGGTTAATTTATAACGAGAAAATAACCAAACACTACTTTTTGACAAAAAAAACAATACAAACAAAATAAATTATGGATGAAAGGCCTAACATTGTTAGAAAGTGAAAAAAATTACATCATTGGAAAGCTAAGAGAGAACTTAAAATTACCCATGTGTTCAATTTTTTCAATATTGAACCAAATGCAATCCTGACGGTGAGCACGAACCCGATTATGTGAAAAATTGTAGAGTTTCCAAAAAACACATCTTTGGTCATTGGGAATTCCCACCAAGCCTTTGGGTTGGTATTCCAAAGAAAATACCAAAGCTAAGGCTTGGGGATTCCCAAAGAAAAATATAACGCAAGTGTGTTATAACAAGAGCGCGTTATAACACACTCGCATTATTTATTAGTTTTGAAATTTTTGCTTCTTCGGGGAACATATCTAGCAACACATAATGTGCTCGTGTTATGTATTCTTTTAGTTAAATGCCACTTTTTTAATGTTTTTTCATATGTTTGTAAGTATATGTATGCTAGTGTGTCATGTATGTATGTATGTATGCATGCATGCATGTATGCACATGCCTATATGTATGTATTTATGCTTATGGGAGAGAGGGTGAGAGAGTATGGGAGGGTGCGAGAGAGTGTTGGAGAGATTGGGAGAGTGTGGGAGAGAGTGGGAGAGTGGGAGAGGGTGGGAGAGAGGTGGGACTGGAGATAGTGTGAGACCGAGAGAGTGTGAGAGTGAGTGGGATATAGGCTAAAGGAGCGAGGAGAGATAAAGAGAGTGGTGTTTGAGGCGGGAGGGATGGGAGAGAGTGGCTGATAGTGGAGAGTGGTGAGTAACAAGAGATGAGGGAGATGGGAGAGAGCTAAGCGGGAGAAAGATAGTGTGGAGAGGAAGGGAGAGCTGGAGAGAGTTGGAGAGAGGGAGAGGGAGAGAGGGTGGAGGAGTATGGGAGAGAGGGTGGGAGAGTGGGAGAGTGCAGAGAGGGTGGAAAGGGGTGAGAGAGAGGGTAGGGGTGGGGAGGAGAGTGAGAGGGAGGAAGGAGGAAGATAGGTGGGAGAGAGGAGGAGAGAGTGGGAGGAGGGCTGAGAGAGTTAGAGAGGAGTGGGAGACCTGGTTGGGAGAGAGGGGAGTGTGTGAGAGGGTGGGAGAGGGTGAGAGAGGAAAGAATGGGGTAGAGTGGGAGAGGGTGGGAGATGGTAGGAGAGAGTGGGAGAGAGGGAGGGAGAGAGTGGGAGAGGGTGGGAGAGAGGGTGGGAGACTGTGGCAAAGAGTGGGAGAGAGTCAGAGACACCAAGGAGACAAAGAAGAATAGAAGGAACGTTTACAAGGAATACCTAGTCAAATGGAAAGGTCTACCCAAAGAGGATGTAACATGGATGTCAGAAAATGATATTAAACATCATAGAACTATTGTAGAAGACCTAATCTCAAAGAGGACTTCAGACGTTTTTTTTCTTGGGAGTATGGTGCAGGAGCACCCATGGGTCTAAGGGACCTAGAATAATTTTTCATGTTTTGTTTCTTGGTTTATAGATGGAATAAGGTCTTATGGACCATTTCAATGCTTTGTAGTAGGTCTTCTAGGTTTTTGGTTGAGTTTTTGGTCTTGGTGACCAACTTTTTTGTACAACATGGTCTCCATCCTCCTTTATAAGTCTAGTGCATCTTGGAAAATAAAGGAAAAAGGATGCTTTGTTGTATCTAGACACTTGAGGGGAGTCACCTTACTTTTTGACAAGGTTTTAAATTCCTTTGACACATTTTGGAAGGCTCTTTGTGGTTGAGTTGGTAGAAGTTGCTCACATTGCCTTAACTAGGAAATTAGAAGTCAAAGCATGAGATTAGTTGTTTTCCAATGTCTCTCTTTTCAAAAGAAAGTTGCAAGAAGTTTGAGGGAGTTTCTAAGACTTAAAATATTCCTCTCTTGGTTGAGCCAAGGTTGATGTTGATGTTTTGAAGAAGTTTCAATAAGAAGTTTTTTGTTTTTCTTGTGTTTTTGCGAAGAATTTGTTGATCCTGTACTTGGTACGGACTGTATGTTCACTTTCATGATCCAAGCCCATAATTTTTGGATAGGTAATTGAATAAGCTTTCCTTTGGAATTGGAGTGGTGATATTTCATTTAGTATCAAGGGAGATATTCCAATTTCTCTATGGGGTGGTCTAAAAACCCTTAAAATTAGGGTTATCTTTGAAAAATGTATATTTCTTCCATTCCCATGTTGTAAAATTGATAAATCTCCATGGTATGGAAGATATAAGGCTGTAATATCATTTAATCAATGTTTTGGAGAATTTTAGGCTCATTGTTGGAAGTTGTGTATGAATTTTGGCTTGAGATCTCTATGTGGCAAGCATAATTGACAAGCAAAAAAAAAGAGTTTTTTCTTGATTTTGAAGAATATTTTTAAGAGGCAGTTAGGAATGGTGGAAAAAGGTGTGGATAACATGTAGGAGTCTGAATTATGGCTTTGGGGTGAAGGGGAGAGCCTAGATATTCAAGAACTAGGTGTAGGTCTATGAATTAGGCCTTTTGGAGCAGCGATAGAAAGGGACATTGTGAGTGATGTTTTGACAGTCAAGAGGAAGGGTTTTGGAACCTTGTAGGGGTCCATCTTAGGGGTTTGAATCCATGGGTTTGGTGTCTTAACAATATTCCTTGTGTTTTTTATTCTTATTGTCCTACCAGGCAAGGGTTGCAAGCCTTAAGAGAGAGTGAGGTCTAAGTCACCATAGTGATGGGTGTTTGTTGAAACCTAAATGCTAGAGGGTTGTTAAACCTTGTTTTGACTTAATGAGACATGATAAAAATGTTTTCAAGCTTTGTGAGTGGTCTGAGTTGTGAACACTACATGTGTGGGGTTGATCTCTTAAAGAATAGTGGAGTTTAGGACTCATGAGAGTATTTGAGAGAAGCATTCAGTGGAGTGACTTTGCCATTTGTGATTGTGAGTTTTCCTTCCCTTCCACTCTGCATCATTTCTAAAGCTTATGCAGGCTATTTCCATGGTGTTTGTGGTGGTGGAAGGAGTATTTAAGGTTTGTAAGTACCTTATGCAATAAACCCTCCTTTGTAGGGCTTGATTTTTGCATAGAATAAGCTTAGTCAATAAACATGATGTGAGTAATGTCTTGGAAGTCAGATGAAATAATTGAGGTGTTAATTATTGATTGTATTATCTTGGTCTTGAGGAAGTAGTTGGTAAAAGTGAAAATTTGGTGAGTTTTTTAAGGAATTGAAAGATTCAGAGCTCTTTATCAGGTTTGGCTATGAAATCATATAAATTGATGATGACAAAGGTGTGTTAGGATCTGATGGATATAGGTTGTAACATGAAAGATTGGTTTTTGGTTATTTTTCCTAGGTAAATAAAATTGAGTGGAAGGGTTCCTTGGTGAATGATGAAAGAGCGGATTGTTTAGTGACTCTAATTAGATTTCTTGTGCACAGATCAATCATTTTTGTTGATAAATAAGATGTTTGAAGCTTGAGGATGATAAGAAGAAGTATTGAAATGAGTTGGCTTGTTGTTGCCTTCTAGTTTGCAAATGAAACAATGTGATTTTTGATGAAAAGAGATAAATTTTAGTTTCTTATTCAATTTGATCTTCTCTTGATTCAATTGGGTCAGATGTTGGTGCAGGAGCACCTGGGTCATCAAATACTTTTCAATTTTGCAAAAGGGATGAGTGTTCAAATTTGTATTCAGTCAATCACAAAAGGTCATGGAAAAATGATGTAAAGAATGTTCAAGGTCATATGGGGTCTTATTTGAATGTATTTAAGGTTATGGGTAAGTTCTAGGTGATCAAAGTGTGAAAATGCAAACAATGCAATAATGTAATATTGTTAAAAGTTGTTAAATTGACAAGAATAAGGAAATCGGGCATATTAAGGGTTAAAAGGGGTAGTTTCAACCAATGGAAAGATACTTATGGAAAAGGAAATATCTTTAAAAGGAATGTAAAGGCAATAAAAAGCAGAAGTTTGTGTTCTTGTAATTAGATTTTGAAATAAAAATTCCCTGTCTTTGAGTTTGCAGCATTACTCTGGATTGTTTTGTTTTCTTATGTTGGTAATTTAGGAACACCTAAAATGTTAAATAATAGTGTGAATACATATAAAGAGAAGTTATTTTCCAATTTCAAGAGTTGGAATTGGTTAGTTTTAGGAAACAAAAGAATAAGAGGCAATTTTCAGTGCCCGATAAAGTCCTTTTAGACGCAAGTTTGAGAGTCCAATAGGGTTTTTCTTCACTAATCCACCAATTTAGGTCAAGTAAATTGGTGGAGTAAGTTAATGTTAGGATTTTTTTGCATGTTTTGATGATTTTAAGTGCAAGGAAAAGCAATAATACCATGGTAGAGTTGTTGCTACACTAGAAAATAAAGGATTTTCCTACACAAAGTGATGCTATAGTCATGGGTCATGAATAAATAAAGTGTGCAGAGGCTTGAAAATGATGTAGAAGCTCTTCACAGAAATAAACATTAATGTTCTAGATGGTGGCTAGAGAAATAGATGTTTGCAAGAGTATTTTTCACAAAACCCTCCTTGATTTGTGCTTTTACACCCTATAAACGAGGCTTTATTGGATTAGAACATTTTCATTGTTTCAATCCCTATAAATGGTGAAATCTTGAGTTATAAGACATGCTTGAATATTTTTTTGAGGTTTTGAGTGATTTGGAATGGTTTTGAAGGGGTCTCCTTTGTAAAACAGGACTAATCTAGTAGCCTTTCTTCAAAGGATAGTCTGAAATATGATGATTTTCTTATGTCAATCATCTTAGAACTTTGATATGTTGTGATGTGATGGAAAGTGTTTCTAAATGTGCATTGAGTTTTTTAATAAGCTTTGAGATAGGAATGTAACTACTTGATTCAATGGTTAACAAACCTACTAGAGGAATATGATATTGTCTGATCAAAACAAAGATGTGTGTTTAAACAATGGAAAGGATGATACTGAGTGCTTGGTTACTATCAAACTAATGATATGATTGATGTTACTAAAATTGGTTAAGGTGTATAAGATAGGTTTGGTGACTTTGATGGTTGGATGGGTGAGTATTATGAAGCCTTTTTAGAAAATTGGTGATTAACCTCAAGATGATAATCAAGATTCTATTGTAGCATGATTTTGGAACCTATAAATAGACTACTGCAATCAAAATATGGTGAGTACAGTGCTTGATAATGGACTAATAACAATGAGGTATGGTTTAGTTGATTTTTTTCCTTGGTGAATAAATGAAAGGATGAATTGTTCAAGTGTCAATAATCAGGTTTATGTTATTTTTATGGTGGTTGAGAATGATATGAATCTAATTGATTAAGATAAAATTTTCTTTAATATGGTTTTTTCTTTGAATGAGTCGATTGGAATACTGATTAGTGGAATGATGAATGATGGCCTATGGAATGCCTAAGAGAATTTCAGTGGATTTTGGTTGAATGAAAAGTAGACTTCTGATGAAATTATATTTGATCTTCTCCTGATTCTATTTGGGATTGAAATCCCTTCAAGAAATGATGTTGATGGTGTTTGTTGGATGCTCTGCATCAGATGTACCCTGATGATTGAGTGTTTTGATATGATGCTCTACATCACTAACTACCTTGTCTATGCTATTGCTTACTATTATGGTTTCATAGATTTTTTCCAATCATCCATAGTTTGTCGTGTTGGTGCACCTTTGCAAGTACATGCCTCCATGTGAAGTAATTGCATCATGTTGCTTATGTTGAATTTCTAAACAACTATATTGTACAGTTGAAATTTTGTCATCTATCAACATCTAGTTATTAGTTATGGAATTTGAAGTAATGCTTTGAGTTTGAATGATGTGTAATGCAACGTAACCAACATTATGAATATAAAATACACAAATATATTAAGTAGAATTCCTTAGCTAAGTTCCCTTTATTCTATTACCTCCATGTACATTTGAGTGAATCCACTGGCACTAGGAGGTGTTTGCTTGAAACTACCAATATTAGCCTGTTCAACATCCAAAATCACATGTATTAAAATACCTTTCGTAAAACAATGCTAATAACATGTAATAAATTTATAATTGTTTAATAGTTACATACCCCACTGATAGGTGTACTGCAAAAATAAGTAGGTGGAGGACCAGTGTATCTAGTCTCAACACTGTGACCCTGCAATTTTATTAAAATAATAAAACTAAATTAGTTAGTCATGCATTTTAGAATCAAACTTTAGTAAATTAGATTCAATGAACATGTTGACTTTTACCCGATTATCAATTCCATATGCATGATGCAAAATGTTAGCCATCCTCTCCATTCCCGTAGCAGCATACAGATCCTGTGTAGTAGCATACAAATCATGTGTAGTAGCATACAGATCCTGTGTAGCAGCCTCTTGAGTGTCGGTGGGGTCATATGAACAAGTCGCTCGAAAAGATTGAAACACATGGGTTCAAAGGCCACCACTCCAAGACTCCCCTGGATGGTACTGTACAATAGGGCTAGTATGATAGATGACACTCCAGGTCAAAGTGTTGATTGCCTATAATGTCTCTACATCGGTACTCTCCTTTGCAATGATAGGAATAACAATGTGCTCATGAGGAAGCCTAGCAAGAGGTCGTCTCCCTTGCTGCGTAGGATCTGGTTGTGCACCGGGCCTATCTTGATCTGACCCCCCACCTCTCCCCTGGAACTCCCTCATATCAAAATAATTTGGGATTTGGTTCAATACAAACTCACTATAGAGTTTCCTAAGAAAATATTGGGGGACTTCACAATTGTTGCACGGTGGGTAATCAAAGACCAAGTACCACCTATCATAAAAGTGGTTCCTAATCTCTTGGTGGTGGTACCAATGAATAGGAAACCTCTTCACATTGAGGATAATATTTTGATTTGTTCTAGGGTCAGTGAATAAAGAGCACAAAACACTTTTAGTAATTTTTAAATATTTTACTTGTTTATATGATAGTTTATATGCATAATATGCCCTAGCTACCTGCCTCCTATCTTGCCATCCCATTATTTGGTGGGTTATTGAATCTACATTTTTTAACATCTCTTTCATTGAATTTTCTAGTGTCATTCTTTTTGCAGTTGAAGCATTTGGATCACTCAACCTACTGATAAGATCCTCAATTTGTTTTTTGTTGTTTTCAATTTCACTCCTCAAATTTTGTTGAGTGCTAGGAGGGTGTTGAGTGATTGGTGGGGTAGGTTGATTTTGTTGAGGAGGATTTGGTTTTTCTTTTTGTTGATGATTTTCAAGATTTGCAGGATTATTTGCATCTCCTACAAATTTCTGTAAAAAAAAAAAAATCTAACCTAAAACAAACAAAATCAACTTGAAACTAAGAAATTCAAAACAAATAGCAAACAATACTTACCTCCTGCACCTCTTCTTCATCGCGACACCATCTTTACAAATGAAAAGAAACTATTGTTGATGAATTTTGTAGAATGCTTCCTCCTAGAATGCGAGCATGAAAATGAGGGTTTTTGGCCGTGGGTAGAGCAGAAAAATAGAGAAGAGAAATGAATGGCTTTCACTTTTTTTTTTGCTTTTAAAATGCCATAACACAAGTGCATTATAACACGCTTGCTTTATGGCATTTTCAATTTTTTTTGAAGTTGTCCACAAAAGTGTAACCCAACTTCATGCACCTGCCCTATATAAATATTAAAATATAATATTTCTTGAACATAACCATAAACAAAAATTGAAAGAATCTAGGCTTTTCAATGGCACCCTATTAAAAATTTAAATTATAATATAGCCTCTTCGATGGTACCTTATAGAAAATAGCACTATATAGCTTGGGCTAGAGAACAATAATCAACAATGCATAATGGAATCAAACATCTATATATATCAACTATTTGTGTGAAATTTGGTTGGAATCTTCATTGGCCTTCCCGGTTTTAGACTACCCCAGCTCTGGGGGCAAGGTGGTGGGTTGTTTTCCTATTTTAGTGAACTTTGGTCGGAATTATTGCCATCCTTCTAGGTTTTTGAGGTCTATGTGACTGTGGAAAAGGTGGTGGGTTGACATTTGGTTTTCTAAATAAAAACTGTTTGGTGCAACGCCAGAGAAGGGAAGTGAAATGGTATCAACATTAATTGTTGTATGGTTTCTGTGTAGTGGTGATGGCGGAAGTAACATCTATCTTTAAAGTCCTAAAAAAAAAGCAAATTTTTGCACAATTTCTGATAACGCATTGTTGGCTATCATTCTTTGGGTTTATCAAGTTTAAGATAGCTATGAGTGAGGAGGCAAAGCGCCTGTGAAGGTGCAAGTGCATTCATTGGCTGTGGAATTTTTGTGAAGGTGGTTGGAGGTTATTTTGTGTTTTTTTTCATGTGTTGATGGTTGCAAAAGCACTAGAAAAGTGTGGGTTGTGATAATTTTGTGCCCATTCTTTGCAAGCGGTAGAGAAAGAATAGAGGGCAGAGAAAGAAAGCAGGAAGAGCTGTATTTATAAAAAAAACTATGTTATTTTACCTTATCAAAAATTGAAACAATATAGACTTTTGAAGAGAAATATAGCCTAGGATACATAAACACAACCAACAAAAATTGGAAAATGTTAACAATTATATTTTGTTCCAAACATAGCCACAAAACGAAACCCATAAAGAGAAACCAACAAAAATTCACAGCAAGCAACCCAAGTAAAAATTACTTATTTCTCAACAAAATATTGTCACAAATAGAAAGAAAATTAATCATTTTAGCTGGAGTCTGCTATGGAAAAATATCAAAAAAATATGAAATTTAGTATGGTGAACATCTGTATTTGATAGAGAATATGGAAATCAGCATATTTAAATAGTTTTATAATGTATAATACAAAATACTACATGGAAACCATGAATGAAATAATATGTTCAAAGCTATTCAACAACAATGAACAATGTCTATATATATATATGCACATATGTCTGTGTGTGTGTATGTGTATATAAATTTGAATATATGTGTGTGTGTATGTGTGTATATATATATATATGTATATATATGTGTGTATATATAGATATATATTTGCAACCATACTCAACCAAAAAAATCCTCATTCATGGACATTTTTACACCTTTAGATCTTGTATTAGTCAGCAACGACCTAAAAATTGCTTCCACCATTTATCCCAATGGTGGACAATTTATTTTCTTGCTCGGGGGTTTGGTTAGAGCGCACAACACTCCATAAGCCAATATGGTAGGGTGGACATCAAGCCTTCTTTTCTTATGTTGACACAACATTCTACAACATGCACTAGGTATGCCTAGATTTTATTTACTTCATTCCTCCCATTACAAGTCCATAGCAAACAATGTCTAATTGAAAATAATCTAAAGTTCACAATTACCAAGCCAATTTTTTAATGCAACCTATTATTCCCCCACCAGAAAAATATGCAGCCCATACATAAAGCAATGTTGCTCCCACAAGCTGTGTCAAGTGATGTTTATTTCATTTCCTAGGAAACAACCATATGTGCCTAGATTTAAACTTATCTATATTTGTTCTTGCATCTATTGATAGGTTCATGTTTGAAAAATTAGTTTCTAGGTCTTTGTTGAAATCATGTGATTGCGTCATTGCAGGATTTTGTTTTGTGTTGATGGTTGCAATTCTATACAGTTTATGTTGTTTTCTACAAGGCATTGTTGACTACTATTCTATAGATTTTTAGCTTGTGCTAGCCTCGCCCGCCACCTTTTCAATGACTACTAGAAGTCTAGTGATATAGGGAGGGCTACTGGCTAGCTGGGAGTCTATCGGTTCCAATTGTACTCTACAAGATGTTTTTGGTTGTTGTGCTCTAACTTTGGTTATAAGCTGGGGCTACAGACCTGCAGTCAACAATTCCTTTATGTAAATGGTATAGACTATTCAGTTGCTTTGGTGACTTTAGAATGCTAAATGTTTTTTTGTGCATATATGTCGACTATTATATTGATTATTATATGTGTTTATGTGTATTGTTTGATTGCTTTGCAGCTTTCACCACTACATGGAAAACATAAATTAAATAATGTGTTAGAAGCTATTTAACAACAACCAAGAATGTGTATATATCTGCATCTAACATCATATTTATATATATTGGTGTGAATTTTGTTTTTGAGTTGCATATATATGAATTGCATCTATTGGATTCATTTGTAGCATTATGTTGCTTGGAAGTATATAAGCTCAAAAAAGTGTGTGTTTATTTCTTGTCTTTTGTTTCTTTTTTTCTTAGTCCAAATATGAATGTATGTGAAATTAGATGTAGGCAACGTTGATATATACTCCTTTCCATGTTTATTGTTTGGGGAATTCTCATGGAAACATTATTTCATGTACATGGAGTCCATATATTTGGGATGGTTGCAATAATAGCTTGGATTTAAAACTTACCAAAGTAATTAGGAAGTTTATGTTATTTGGACTAAAGCATTGTTCAGTGTTGGGTTGTAGATTGGGTTACACAACATACGTAGAAAACATTGTAGCCATAGCCTGGATAGTAAGTCTAATAAGGCACATGGATTTTACCATTGATTCGGCTGGTCGATGATGTATCTTGTGTTTCATTTCATTTTTTAGTATGCACAAATCTATGTGTTTTTCACATTTTGTGCAAACAATATTCATATGTTTGAGGTCCACCTAGGGATATATATGTGTATTTTCTAGACATAGATTTTGATACATATATGTGTGTATAGATTTCCCATTGTAAATGTATATTTTTGTAGGCATGGTTTAAAAGTGATAAAATAGTACATGTTCTTCACAATGGGATGTTGATGGCTATTTTTTTATGGTTTCAAGGGTAGCTGTTATTTGTCTAGGCCTTAATACTGGCTTGAACAATGTTACATCTCACACTCTATATATATCTTTCCATTGTAACAAACCCTTATTGAGTTCTAAATAGGTAACAATTATGCTTCAACAAGACAATTGACTATTTTATTACTTTCCAAACATTATGACCGCACGGGAACCATACATCAATTAGGCCTGATGTGAACCAACGTTTAATTTTGCTGGCCTTCTTTATTGACACACCAAATGCTTTTGTTTTAAAAATCAATAAATATCCACCATCTTTATTGAGGGATAGAAAGATGGGAAGGATGGAAAAAATTCTAAACAAAGTTCACACAAATAGGGGGTAACCACCCATCGTGCATGTGAGTTGTTACACTTCATGAACAGTGGCATAAACCTTGATTTTGGAAATTGCAATACAACTTTCCATTCACAAAATGTAGCAATAAAATGAACATAGGGATCAATGTGTATGAATATTTTTTGTATCGACTATTACATATATATGTGGGTAAGTGCACCAAGATGGTTCCCAAAAAGGGTGCTTACGTGGCCACTTTTTTTTTTGAAATCAGGAAATACTGACCTTGGACATGAAATTGAGGATAGTTACACTCAAAATTTTGAGATGGAAAAAAAACAAGATCGAAGTTCTCCAAGTCTACTTTCTAAAATACTAATTTATTTTGAAAATGGTTGAGATTAATGGGTTCAAAAGAGGGACATACACAAATTGGTGTTGTTTTTGTCAGAAAAATATAACATAGCAACTCTTGTACGGCCCTAGCATGGTGAATTTTTTTGAAGTATTTTTAAAATCGCTATGGTGAAAAGTTATCTAACAATATCTAGTTGATGCATGATTTTTTTGATAATTTTTTTAATGAATATTTAATTTTTTACTAATTTTCTAAGTGGGTACTTTCTGAAAAGAAAATTTTTGGCTGTGCTCGCCCTACAAATTTTGTAATGTAATTGATTTTTTTTTATTTTTTTAAATTTTTAGAATGGAGTCTAGTTTCTAAAAATGTAATTTATTTGAAATTTTGATGAATAGTTAATTTATAACAAAAAAAACACCAAACACTGCTTTTTGGAAAAAAAGAGACATACAAACAAAATAAATTATGGATGAAAGGCTTAACATTGTTAAAAAGTGAAAAAAATTACATCTTTGGATAGCTAAGAGAGAACCTAACATTACCCATGTGTTTGATTTTTTTGACATTGAACCAGATGCAATCTTGATGGTGAGCATGAACCCGATTATGTGAAAAATTGTAGAATTTGCAAAAACACATCTCTAGTTGTTGGGAATTCCCTCCAAGCCTTTGGTTTGGTATTCCAAGGAAAATACAAATGCTAAGGCTTAGGGATTCCCAAAAAAAAAATAACATGAGAGCATTATAACATGCTCATGTTATGTCTTAGTTCTGATATTTTTTTTGCTTATCCAGGATACATGGTAAGCAAGATGTAACATGAGCACATTATAACGCACTTGGGTTATGTATTTCTTTATGTTAAATGCCACTCTATTGAATGTTTGTTGATATATTTGTATGTTTATATGTACATGTATGCTCATGTGTCATGCATGTATGTATGCATGCATGCTTGTATGTATGTATGCCTATATGTATCAGTGCATGTATATTGTATGGCTGTAGGATTGTATGCACATATGTATTATGATTGTATGTATTTATGTATGTCTTTAGAGGGAGGGGGAATTTTAAGAGAGAAAGAGAGAGAGTTGTTTAGGTAGGGTGGGATGGGGAGAGGGGGTAGAAGTGAGAGTTTAAGAGAGAGAGTGGGAGAGAAGGGTTTGACATGAGGGGGACTTAGCTAGGTAGGGTGAGAGGGAGAGACTTCAGAGATAGGTAGGGAGAGGGAGTGTGAGAGAGAGGGAATGGGAGACAAGGGAGTGTGAGTGTGAGACTTGAGAGTGGGAGAGGGTGTGGGAGGGAGTTCGACCTAAGAGAGGAAGAAAAAGAGGGGGTGGAGTGAGAGGGACATATCTAGGTAGGGTGGGAGGGATAGATAAAGAAAGGGGAGAGAGAGAGAGAGAGAGAGTTACCTAGGTAGGTTGCAAGAGGGAGTGACATGAGATAGAGAGAGGGGGTGGGAGTGAGAGACTTGAGAGAGAGGGAGAGAGGGTGGAAGTAATATTTTAAGAGAGAGGGAGTGGGAGAGAAGGGGTTGGAGTGAGA
>VDFB02049217.1:75870194-76073058 GCA_007258455.2 Sequoia sempervirens
AAATGGGTGTCTAGAAATATCAATATTTTTTCTGGTATTTTGGAGAACATTTGAGTTATTGGGGAAAAAATTGAGTTTTCACTACTACTAGGGTTCAAGGGGTGAAAGTGTGATATATAACTTTTGATGATTGTCAAGCTTTGAGGGTTGTTTGGTTTGTTCAAATAGGTCATCTTAATCTTGTTGGATGACTCTTAAAGGAATGTTGTCAAATTGGTTGTGATTGAGCCTCCTAGGTCTACATCAAACCCTTCACTATTTTTTAATTTCACAACTTAGCACTTTTTTCACATTTTGAAAATTCTACTACCTATTTAAACTATTTTTCATTTTGATGTCTATTTATAAATTACCTCATCAGTAAAGCTACCTCATAACCTATGTTGACTATTTATGAAGCCTTGAATGACATATATATTTCATTTATTTTAATGGATACATTTTTTAGGAACTAATATTCATCTCATTAGCATGCTATAGGTAAAATTATCTGCCATGCTGAAGAAACGAACAAGGAAGAAAGTAACAAATAAGAGTATGAAACCTTCAAAGAAAAAGAGAGAGAATGGGTGGAAAAATATTGTGAAAAGAAGAGTTTGGAAATTATTGAGGAATGCTTTTCCTTGGGTGATTCACGATCACCTTCTTCTTCGTCCTTCCCAACTTCAATTTCTTTATCCTTGGGAGCTTCCTTCTCCATCCTTGTGTCTTCTTCTTCTTCATCAGAGTCCTGGATGTACATTGTACATTTGATGGGAGACTTAGTGGGTAGGCATTCCTTGGGATTGTCTTCCCCTTCAGTATCCTTTTCCTCTTCTTCATTCCCATGCTCTATTTCTAGACTCTTGTAGATTTCAGCCTCTTCTTCAGGCTTATCTTCTTCTTTACTCTCCTCTTCCTCATGTTGAGCTGGCACATCTTCCTCTTTCTTTTCTTGTTCTTCTTGTTCTGCTGAGAGGGGAATTTCTTCATTTGGCTTAGAGCTTTCTTCCTATTCTCTAGTTGGAAGTTCAGTATCCTCTTCCATTTTATCACTTGACTCCTTTACTTCCTTAGAAGGTGGCTTTTCTACTTCCTCTCCAGCCTCTTTCAATTGTCAGGCCAACTCTTCTTCGAGATATGCATCAAAGGTTTGTACAATATATTTGGTGCCAACACCTCCTTCTTCATCACTCTTGGAGGACTCTGTTTCTTCCCCCTTGCGGACTACCTTATCAATTTGCAAATGCTGGTGCTCAAGGTGTTCGTGGTAGTCATTTGCTTCTTCTTTCAATGCCCTTGTGGCTTCCTTCTCTTTCTTCTCCAACTCCTCATATATTTTCATTGTGGCTCTCATCTCCGGTGTCTCAGTTGGAGGAGTGGAGTTGGAGATACTAGCAAGAATCTACACCAAGGCAGCCTGAATGGATGGGTTCATCAATACTTCAGAAAGATCCATAGGAACCTTTGGCATATGTCAAGAGAATTCCTTTGGAAGTGAGATTGTTGGAATTGGTATTTTTACTGTTGCTAATGAAAGAGATGTGGTTGGGATCATGGAAGTGGAAGAGAGTGGAGAGATGGTGACAGAAGAAGAGTTAATCATTACAACATGCACAATAGGTGGGGAAGAGGCAAGGTGGACCAAGATTTCCACTGTAGGTGGGGAAGTAGCAACCACCACCTAGAAAGCAGGTAGAGAAGCAACATCAGTGGAGGCGGCAAATGGAGATTTTGGTTGCTCAACCTCCACTTCCACTCCCTCGGGAAGTGGGCCCTCCTGAATGGGAGGCATCTTTGTGACACTTCCCAATCTCTTGTGTTTCTTGGAAGGTTCACCTTCTAAAGCCTTTCTTGCATATACCTTGGGATTGGGTTTTTTCTCATCAACCTCTTTTCTTTTCCTTGATCTGGTAATTGGAGGGGATTTTGTGGTTTCTCTCGATGGGGCAGCAATTGTCCCGCTGTTTGTTTCATTTGTTGGTTCATTCCACAGTCCTTTATAGGTCATAGTGACCCCTTGCTGCTTCAATTTGGAAACTTTCCCATTAATCCATTCTTTTGTTCAAGCCTCGACGGGCTTGGTTAGAATGTTGAGGTCGTCGACCTCCTATTCATCCCAGTCAATTAGTGGTAGCTTGAGGTTGGCAACTATGTTATATCAAGGATGTATTACTGTACTCTCATCTTCTTTCACTTTGTTAGGTACTGGGAATAGGTTGACCCTCCTTACAAAGTATGCGGTCATCTGAATATAATACCTCATCCGCACTTCATTATCATCTATGCAATTAGCCCAAAATTCCTCAACTCTATGTAGATGGGTGTAGTCAGGTCCAAGCCCCATCTTGATATGGCCATAGGGATCAATCCATGGTTGGGCAGTGTGGAGCCTCAAATGGTAGTTTGCCAACTCCTTCTATGAATTGTTAGCACACTGAGAAGTATGTAGTTCGTATAGCACTTGACCAAAGGAAAGGGGATAAGGAATCCCTGCCTTATGTTTACTGCTTAAAAGGGTGTGTACATGCTGTAGTTGGAAAGAGAGCTCTAGTAGTATTATCTGGTCATTAGGATACTGGGGCAGTTTGTTTGTTTTTTCTGAGAAGCCTTCTGCATGAATATATGTGAACTTTAGATATTGGTTAAATAGAAAGGAAATCTACTTCAAGAATGCATTGGCACTGTGGGAGACTCACCTCTCGAAGTCACTCCTAATCAATCTAATGATATGACCTATGAAAGCATCATTGACCCTATAGTAATCCTTCTTGAAATTTTTGAATTACAAATGAGGGTACTTGTCATAGACTTTAAGCTCCCTGCTAGGTTCTTCATCTAGATCTCTAAATAAGTCACTGTATTTCCTCCGTTCGGCTAATGAATAGACCACGTAGGATGTCATGTAGAATTTGGAGGTCTTTTTGATAGCCATGAACTACTCATGAAAGAAATCACTAATTATTCCACCCCAGTAAAATGTGGTTTCTTCTCCATAGAGAATCTCTTCAACAAAGTAGACCATCCATTCTTGAAAGTAAGCAATAGTAGGAAGGCCCATTACTCTGCTTAGCAAGGTCACCAAATCATGATAGTCTTCATAAAAGTCACTGTGAAAGAGCTCTTGGGGAACTTTTGCAACATTGCCCGTCTTCTCCTTGAGCCAAAAATGATTTATAAGTTTCTTACATTTGAGTGGGTCCTTCTCCCACATTTCCTTGCCATCACTTATGGTCGGTATTTCCATCTCCCTGAAGGTAGGGACATGAAAGGTCTTTGTTATTACCTTGACAAATATATCAGCTAAAATATTTCCATCCCTGTCCACTATTGTTCGGGTCTCTAGCTAGTATGCCTCCCTATAAGCCATTACAAGCTCAAAGGTGACAAGAGTGGGAGGGAAGCCCACAACTTTGGCTAACCCACTCGCTCTGATTATTCTTGCATTCTTTTTCGTAGGGTTGATCCTGACCCTCTGCTTGAATTTGTCAATGTCTATGTGTCCTATGTTTGTGTTAGAGACCTCCTTCCAATCCGTGGTGACTTTAGATTTTAGGGGTTCCCCTTGGAATTGGTATTTCATCTAGTCCTTATCTTCTTTTCCATAGGGTTCCTTGCCTGCTTTCTTTCTTTGTCTTTCTCTGCGGCCGCTCCCGAAGGTCCTGCACCTGATTCTATATATCTTGTGGGCAATAGAGAGGTGAACATATTTGAGCATGAAACATAGAATGTTAGCTGAATCCCTACAAACAACATTAGATTGGATAAATTAGCATTTGAGAAATCTAACATAAAATCCAAATTGACATTAGCAGTTCAAAGGAGGGAGTTTGGAGGACTTGGGCCCAGGGGTCAGACGACTGTTTCAGAAGGGAAAACAGGGTAGGGCGGCCCGCAACGTTCCACCCACCCTAGGACTTGGTCAAATGCTAGAGTTCACTAAGGAGATTAGTCCATTTTGGCACGTGGGTCGAAGTTTGTTTGGTGATCGGAAGGCATTTGGGTCACTCTTTGGGTGATCAGAATCAAGATGGAGCTCCAACGTTTGAGGTTTGTCATTTGAAATGGCTCTAGTGAGATGGTATTCCGGGGAAGGAATTCCATCGGGTGACTCTAGAGGGCGAATTCATGGCTTTTGGGCACCTCAATTTTCTCTATCAAATTCATGTGTATTTTTCTCCTTTTAATCCAACAGTTTGCAACAAATCGAGAAAAACACACAAAGGAGAGTGCTGGTGGTGAACTCACCTCAAGATCTCGACAAAGGTGGACAACCTAGCTGGAAACAATGACTTGAAGATGGTGATCAAATGACCTGGGCATGATGGTGGCATGAGAGATGGCTCTCTGGCTTGCTCTAAATTGCTCTGCTCAAACTGACTATGAAAATGATAGTTCAGAGCTAGCCTATTTATAGATTTTTTAGGCATTAAATGCCAGCAATAAATGCATGTACGGTGGTCGAAAGGTTGGTGAGATTTGATTTAAAAATGGCCACAGGAGCACCAGAGTCCAAAGGTCAGACAACCGTTGACAGATAGCCGTTTCAAAAGTTTTGCAAAAAAAAAAGAGGATGAAGGGTCTAAGACCTGATAAGAGGAATGCTGGCAGCAAACGACCATTAGAAATAGAAAACAAGAGATGAAAATCTTGAAGGGACGACCCAGTACGGCGGGCTTGATGAGCTCTATGGATGACAGTTTAAAATACTAAGGAAGACAATCAACTAGGGACCTTCCAAGACCAAGGACTTTGAAATATGAGGGGGTAAAGAACATGGTCAATTTAAGATGACATCACTAAGAGCTTACTAACCATTTTGAACACCAAAATGAGGGCACACAAAATGAGGTGAAGCCAAAAGCTACCTGACAAGGTGAAGGAAAGAGAGGGTCCCTGTTCTAAATGGGGCATGTGTGCTGAATGCACAATAGGTTATATAGGTACTCATATGCCCAGACTATTGCAAAGTGTACTAAAAAATTGGAAAGTGTTGCATGAGCATAATTTTGAACTGAAACTTTATGATCCTTTGAATATGGATTGAATAACCACTTTCCCACTAGTTTCATGAAAATAAGTTGAATATCTTGCTTTAGATATGAGTTTCCATGAGCCTTGACAACTTCTTAAGACAAATTTTGCAACTTTTACAACTTAGCAATTTTGGTGCTTTGAAGGCTTCTATTAGAAGATTAATCTTTACTTGGTAAAGGTTATTCTTTAATTGTAATTATTTGTTAACTTGTAGGAATATTCCAAAGCAATCTCTACAAGTCTTTTGTCTTTTTGTCTTCTCACACATGTGTGAGGATGACTCATTTTTTTTTAATTCCTTTATTAAGGAATATTTGTAGCCACCTTTTTAAGAGGCTTCTGACACATTGCACACATATAGATTCATGAATGGTTGCATTCATTGAGTTGGGAGTTACATTCTAAGTCCTCTTCTTACCTCTATTTATTGAGGTATCTCTCCTCTCATTCTCCATATTCAAGTAATCAAGCTTAAGGTTGAAGTGATCTCTCTCTCTCTCTCTCTCTTTGTATCATTCTTAGGTATTTTTCCTCCATTCATAATATTGGGGTTTTTTCTTGTTTTTTCCCCTTATCAAATTCTTGCGTCCTTTGCATTTGGTGGTACTTGATTTCACTTCTCTATTTCTTGGTAATCTCTTTCCTTCAAACAATGCTCATTAGTTAGTACTTTCCAATGTTCATTTATTTTTTCCTTTCATGGTATCAGAGATTTGGTATTACTAATCTTTTGTGAGCTACATTTTTGAAGGTTTACCAAGTTTTAAAGCACACAATTTGAGGCACTCTAAGAGAGGAGGAGAAGAACAAAAGTCCATTTTTCTTCTTGTTTGCTATTTATTTTTCTAACTAATTTTATTGTGTAGGATTCTATAGTTGTTATAGATTTCAAATATTTTTTTCTAATAAACAAGCTTTTGGTGTAATTTTTTTTAAGAAAACCCAATAAGGGTTTATCTTGTTTTCCAAATTTCAATTCAAATGTTTCTAACTTTGTATAGGGTTTGTATAATTTTCATGCATGTTTTATTTTTTGCATAAAAAAATTAAAAGGTTGTATTTCAATTTATTTATTTTTAGAACATTTCATTAGTTCTGTAATATTTTTTGCCATATTAGGTTAAATCTATAAGAAAAATCACTATATTTTATTTTTTTGTAAACAAAATCAATACTTAAAAAAAAGAGTTTTTAAAGAGCTCTAACCCTAATTTAGTTTTTCTAAAAAAACAATAAATTATTCCCATTCTTTTTATTTCTACATAATAAATCTAAATCTATTTTTTTAATAGGGCTAACCATTTGCTTATTCTTATTTAAATAATATAAAAGTTTAAAAGAAAAATACATAAAAAACCATAAGAATATCAAATTAGAATCTCTTTTTCGGCCCTAATTTTCTAATGACTTTTGTCGTAACGGAAAAAGTATCCCTTTTGCTTGTACCTTGCTTGTTTGGGCCCTCCTTTTGAACTGATTTTAGGGTATGTGCAGGATCATCATGGAAAAGACAGGCCCTTAAGTGGCAATTTTTTTTGAAAACTCAGAGTTAGGTAACTTGACATAAAAATTTGAATAAGTTATCTATATTATTCCAAAAATATGTAAGAATGGAATCTATAGAAAATTGAATGTAGTTTCTAAACTACAAGGTTTATTTTTTAAAAATATCTATTTGGTGAAAATTTGAAATTTCAATGCAGAGTACTTAAATTTCAGTGGATAAAAAGAAGTAGGTGTCTGCTTGACCACCCTAACCACAATAAAATGATAATATTTTTTTATAAGATTTTAGATATAAGTAGAGGACTCCTATGTCCTGATGTCCAAAAAAAAAAAAAATTAATTATGAATTTTTATTACAACTTTAAAAAATATTAAAAACTTGAATGTCTAACCACCTTAACTTGGTCAAAAATTCATGAAATTCATTTTTTCTTTTTTAATCCTATAATATGAAAAGCATAGAATGTGATGCATGTTTTTGGATTCAAAAAAATGTGATATCGCTTTGAAACTATAGATGTTTTTCAATCAGCCCTATCAATTAGACTTTAGTTGTAATTCAAATAGAAAATGAATAATAATTATTTATTAAATTCAAAGTAAAGCATAATTTATATTGGTGGAAAGTTGAGAATCTCCTTTAAAAACCCTTTTCGTTTCATCAATTTTGGGTAAAAAAAAGTCATCAGCCACATACCCATCATATCGCCACTTTTTGGCCCATCATGATCCTACACATACCCTTTAATGTTGCCTTGATTTAGTGTTGTAATGTGTTTGAAACATTCACATTAGGTCTTGGGCCTTTGTGAACTAATGAATTTAACTGGTACCTTGCTAAAGTGTTGTGAAGTGTTGTAACACACTTCACACTTTTATAAGGTTTTATTAATTAATTACACTTAATAAACCTCTTTTTAACCAAAAATGTACCTTAATCATGCTTTATCTAAATTATTGTAAAGTGTTGTAATACACTTTCACACTTTTCTAGGGTTTTCATTAATAATTTGGCTTCTTTATGCTTTAATTAGCCCTATTTTGCATCAACAAGCCTCATTTACTGCATCTTTTCGAGGATAATCCTAACAAAAATCAATATCCAATCATAATTTAGGTGTTTTAGGCTTGAATGTCCCATATTTAGTGATTTGGGAATCATTCGCCACCTTGGGAGAATGAGTCCCACCTAGATTTTTGGATCCCAAACCTAGTTTCACACAATTCTAAGCATTTTAAAAAATGGTCCTCAAAATATTGCCTAGTGGGACTCATTTGCCACCTTGGGCGAATGAGTCCCATGTGGCCCAAAATCCAAATTAATTCAAATTTTTGGTGAGATTTTATTTTCCTAGATCTGATTTCGGCTTGTGGTGTTGTAATTTCGAGACTTGTTGCATAATTGAGTATAAATACAAGTTTATTTCACTCATTTTCACCCCAAGAATTCAAGTATTCATCCTTATAGCAAGTTTGAGTTCACAAGTGATTTCAAGAGTCTTCAAGAGCAAATTATCAAGCATTTTAGAGTAGCATTCAAGCATCAAGAATCACATCAAGGACTTCATACATCATGTTTGTTTTTGAACTAACAATTGTGATGTAGAATTTTATGATTCAAGCAAGCATTTCACTCAAGATCTATCACCTTCAAGCAAGATTCAAGATCTACATCCATTGGAGACATCTCATACATTTTTGTAGCACTTCATTGCTAGGGTTTGGTGAGTTGCAACATCTTATTTTGTTCATTCATCATTCTCCATTATTATTTCATTATATTTTAAGGTTTGATTACCAAAATAGGGTTTGACCAAGGAAAACCCCTATCCACTAACCCAACAACATTTTTCTCTCTCCTTTTGTGTGTGATTTGTAGGTCTAGGTTCTAGATTTCCTAAGGAGCAATATTTGAGAAAGGTTGTGAAATCTGTCACATCCCTGTAAAAGAGGACACTTTCACATGAGCCTCAGGTGGATAATAAAACATAAATAAAACTAGATAGTAGTAAAAAGCACGAGGAGAAAAATTTATACATAGGTGTGGGAATCATGTGCTCCAAGAAAACAATAAATTGGGGAGACAACGTACATTTAAGAGAATGGCACAAGTAAGGTGGGAATGGCTACAGGGAAGGGCATCCCAATTTTTTGAGTTGTCTGAGCTGTCCAAGGATAGGTTGTGTAGAAAAGAGAGTCCTTTGGACAATTTTAAACCCCACTTGATCCCTTATCTAGGAATTCTAAGCATTGTTTTGGGAAGAGAGGAGAAAGGCGTGGAAAGGAGGAAACACACTCAGTTTTGGAAAAAAAATGTAGAGTGGGTGTGAGCAATGAGAAGGGCAGAGCAACTCTTGATAACCCTCATGAACCCTACCTCCCCATTAGTATATTATTAAATTTGGTGTTGGAGGAAAGGAGTGAAGAAACACAAAGAGAAGGCGTACAAAAATATTGGGGCCTAGATAGCAAAGGAAGAAAAGTGAGAGGTGAGGGTCAAAAATAGATTTGTTGGGAAGGCTTTAGAAACTTTCAAGTAGATGCAATGGGTAGACTGGGCATGGTGTTGTCATGACCTACAAGTGTATCACATCCCCATCACCATGGATCTATTGGAATAAATTAGATTCCACAACTATCGATAGCCCTCTCTGCCTACGTTGAAGTCCAGTTTAAGAGAGTGAGTAGATTTGAAGAAATTGGGAATACTTGGAGATTTACTGGAGTGATATGCATAGGATAAATCTTCAGAAAAGCTAAGTAGATAATTTATTTATTCCTTTCCACTACATTTTCATTGTGTAAATTGTCCTACAAACATTTCACTCTATTATAGAATAGATTGACTACCATGTTTAAAGGGTGTCTATGCATCTCAGTCATATTAGCCATATGAAGTTAGAAGTTCAAGTAAGAGGGTTCTAATCATTTTGTACTTGCAATTTATGTAGGAAGGTTTCCTAGACTTTGGGTTCATTGAAATGAAACTAGAAACATTTACTCTTGTCTCAACAAACCAAATGATGGGTCAATGTTTTTCAAGTTTGAAAAGTAAATTAACGATGAATTAGCAAAGATGCTTCAAATGCTAGTTAGTTAATAGTAAATAGTGTACATCATGAAAGAGAAAAAAAATTAGGCTAAGGATCTCATTGGATGTAGTACAATAGTGGTAGTTTGAGAATTTAAAGAACCATTAGTTCCCATTTGGATGGATTTGATTTTAGCAATTTTAGTAACTATTTGTATGAATTTGGGTATATGATTTATGAGTAGAGATTGGTTAGAATGACTCTAATTAAAGTCATAATAATAATAAAATAGTGAGACATTAATATGCCAATGTTGTTTTAAGATCTATTGGAGATTCGAATATTACACATAACACACTATGGTGGTAATTCAAGGTTATCACTCATATTGATTTTAAGTTCCCTATTACTAATGTATAAATGTAGTAAAAATTACTAGCAACAACCTTCAACTAGTGACTCCCCTACATATAAAGGGTAAACCATGTTTCTTCCTTTTATAATAGTTTATTACATAAATATATTAGTGATTGAGGATCCTTGGATTCATGACCATGAGAACTAAGGTATATAATTTAGTTTACTTAGAGGGCAATGAATCTTAGTGAAAAATATTTGGAATCATGATCGAGTCTTGGTATGAAACGAATAGTTATAAGTCACATTTGATTGAGATCTTGGGGTTGTTTAATCTAGGACCTCAAAGGATTTTCTCTAGTAGGTAATAAATTATTATTAATAGAACAATATGAAAGAAATGGAGTTGAAAATCTTAATGTGAAGGCTTGTTTTTAGAAATTGTATAAGGGTGCTGATCATTATTACTAGAAATGGGGGATATGATTAATGATTTTCTAATGCCATTTATCTATTGAGGCCCTTGATGACCCATGGTGTAAATACTTACATGTATGTCATTGCATTGGCATTGGGTTGATATTTAGTTAAGGGCTACTTATCTTGTTGTGCCATGACAAGAAACTCTAACTTTAACATTGAATACCAATCTAGACAGTTAGTGAGTCATGGTTGATGCTTATCTCTACTTCGCTTAAATATCAAGGCTATTTTATGGTATAAAATAAATACCCTTTTTTTTACAAGGAATAAGATTAATGTAAATACATTGAGGAAAGTTGAAGTGTTATATTAGTCAAATCAAAGCATTTCAACTCTTAGAGCATTGTGTTTCACATTTGTGTTTTATTGACTCTTAGATTAAAATATTGGTTATTTGAATAATCTATAAATTAGTAAGAGAGGTAGATTTACCAAAATTATATTACCTTCCATACACTAATATTACTGATACATCCCCTGTGAATGGGTTATGAATGTGCAGAGTGTCATTTATAAATGATACCTTCTTGTGCACCATGGTATGCTTAATTAGAAGCAATAAGGGATCCCCAACCTTGTAAAATGGTTCCTCCGGAGTATGATCGAGCTAGCTAAATAATGATATTACATGGATTTGTAGATCAAGATATAATTATGGGATATGGTGATTATGATTTCAATAATGTAACTTAAAGTTTATGTGTCCACTATGGCATAGTGCCTTGATTCGATGATAACCATGATTTGTGTAAACAAAGAGGAAATCCTATTAAATAATTTACCTAACCTCTATGTCAAGGAGGTGACCTATAGAATATCTGGAAATTGTACACATGAAGCTAAATCATGAACTTAGTGTTAGTCATCGAAGGGAATCATTGATGACAACTTGGGTTATGGGAACCTATGTGTAGGTCCTTGAGTGACCTTGAGAGGAGATCTGCACATGAATTTGACCTATTTGGAAACGGGAACGTAGGCGGTCCTTGGGCGAAGGATGCCTTTGTGGCCTCAAGTCCATAGGGGGGAATATCTAGGGGGATAACTCCTAGATTTTGGGATTGTTCCCAATTGGTTTGACCTTCTCTCTTCAGTAGGATTCACATGAGGGAAAATGGTTATTAGATGGTTATGAAAGACTTGATAACTTGTATTCTATACATAATGTGTGTCTAAATGATAAGCTAAAGGAAAGGAATGAATGGGACTACTTGGTAGTGGTTGTCAGTTGAGTTGAGTCACTCCGTGTTGGTACTAAGTGATTCCTATTATGTATTGTGAACATTAACCTCAAACTTAAATGACTATGTATAGCCTTCTAATTAAGTCGATTGTGATCTACTTATTCTATGTTAAGAACCTATCTTCTAGTTATAGTTCTAAGCATGGTTCAAGGAGCAATACTATTATGCTTAGGATTTATAGGTGTCTAGGGGTAGTACTTTTCTTGAGATGGATAGTAGTCAAGGAGCAGTACTAATATGCTCGAGATTGACAGGTGTCTAGGGGTGGTACTATGCTCGAGATGGACAATAGTCAAGGAGAAATACTCTTATGCTTGGGATTGATAGGTGTCTAGGGGGAGTACTTTGCTTGAGATGGAAAGTAGTCAAGGAGAAATACTAATATGCTCAAGATTCACAGGTGTCTAGGGGCGCTACTATGCTCAAGATGGACAGTAGTCAAGGAGCAATACTATTATGCTTGTGATTGACAGGTGTCTAGGGGTAGTACTATGCTCGAGATGGATAGTAGTCAAGGAGCAGTACTATTATGCTCGAGATTGACAGGTGTCTAAGGTTAGTACTATGATCGAGATGGACAATAGTCAAGGAGCACTCTATGCTAGTCTTGGCCACCCTTGGTGGCTTAGCCGTCCGATGGACTGTAGGGAAGAGACTTTCTAATGAAGAATAGGTAGGTAATAGTTAGACCAACCTCATAGCATAGTTTTGGGAATATCTTGATGTGAAATGGTACACTTGACTGGGAAAAGGATGTGACCCATGGTGTAGTGTGCAATGCACCGACATTCATTTTCTATTCGAGATGCACTAAGGATACGTGTGTGTTAGCCAAGGTGAATGTGATATGTATGAGTTAGTCTCTATTGTATTTATGATGTAAGATGGACCTAGCCATCGTGTATAGGTGATGTATGCTTGAGCTCGACATGGATGTACTTGTGAGATGTACTTGTGAGTTAGTCATGGATGTATTTGTGAGGTACACATGAGCTCTTCATCTTTGTATTTGTGGCGTATGTTGGAGTTAGTCACTTGTATATGTGACGTAATCAAGAACCGACAACTTTGTATTAGCGATGTGTATGAGCTAGTAACCTTGTGTATTGTGATGTATGCTTAAGTCACTCCCTATGGGAATTGAGGAGATATGAAAAGATATGAACCTTGTGTAGTTGTGTATGATTGCACACTACTAATTGGTAAGGTTTGGTGGAATTATAACTAGGTGGTGATTTGATATCATTACATTATAATTGGCTAAGTTGATAGCCTATCTGTACTTAATAAATAGTCATGGGATAAAAGTGAAATCAATGATCTTACAAAAGACGAGAGATTGATCTCCCTCTGACCTTGGTAGGTGAACTACAAATCCTCTGATTTCCTATGAAGGAATACATAGGCAAGGTCATTAGGAATGAACCCTTGAGGCTTAGGTCTAGGCCTAGGATGGCTTTAACCTTTGGAGCTTACTACTCCTATGTGTAAGTATCTAAATGGAAAATTCAAGTTGATGACACCATGATGAATGGAGAAGTGTTGAGGATAACACCTCTAGTTTGCATAGAAGATGCTCAATCGATTAAGTTGGTATTTGCTTTGAATTGATCTACAGAAAAAAAAAAAAATGGTAGCAACTGAGGGGCAGTTGTTAAAAAATCTTTCAAAGTTTTCAAAGTTGTCATCAAGCCTTGGAGAACATTGGAGAACACCTACAGGTTGTAAATCATGGTTTCGAATCCGGAAATCAATTAGGAAGGACAAAGAAAATAGAGAAGAGCGGGATCAAACTTTGAAGCTTTAAAAAAACCTAACTAGATTGATTCACCACTTCTGGAAAATGAGTCCCAGTTTCAGTCAAAATCTAGACTTTTGCAGATTTGGATACCCATTTGGCATATTCTAGTTCCCGCACATAAACTTAGATTATGGATTGACAATCCCAACTTGGCGAGTGAGTCCCACTTAGCATTAAAGGAATATTTTTTACTATTTCAAACCTTCATTTAGCCGTCTCTAGATTTCCAGGTGCACACATTCCTTTCTACAGTTTTTTGTTTTGTTTCATTTACATTTCTAGGTCATTGCATTGAATTAGGGTTTTGTGTTGTATCTTGCATTGCATTTGTCTTTCCAAGTTCTCATTTGGTGGTGAATCCCTTATTAGTTTGCATTTGGCCCCTTGGATAACCCTATTGCAAGATCTCTTTCTCCCTTGCATTGAGATATCTAGGGTTACCCTTGAATGTAGTAGGTGGAAAGTGGAAATGTTTTATGTCCTAAATCATATGATATCATTAAAACCCCATTTTCCCTATACACCATTTTGGTGAACTTGCATTTTAATAACATCATAATTTTGATTTGAAGTGTATCATCATCCTAGATTTGGCTTGCATTAACATTGCATTAGAGTTTGCATTAACTAATTGGCATTCAAGGGTTTCTAGTTTTGCATTAGTGAAAGATCATATAGCTTGCATTTTTGCATCTCATTTCACTAAAAATAAAACAAAATATGCATTTTCACTTAGTATTTACATCATACAACATAAAAAGTATAAAAATCAGTTAAACATTTCTAATTTTTTTGAAAAAAATCCCTATTGAGACTCAATTTTCCACCCTGGATGAATCGGCCCCTATGCACATTTTGTACTACATTTTTTGGCATTCAATTTTTTTTTTCTAAGTTTCTATTTGTTATTATTAGCTTTTTGTTTCAATTTACATAATTTCTATTTAGTCATTTCATTGTTCTTAGCTTATATTACATTTGCATATATTTTGCATTTAGTAGCCCTTGTATGAGTATTTGGTGTCCTATTGCTAATATTGTAGTGATATTGCTAATATTGTAGTGAGACGAAGTTTGAGACTCATGTCATCCCGCGATAACACAATCATTGTGGATCTTGGGTTGTCTAGCTCATTCACTTCTAGTATTGACACTAGTACACTAGGTATGGACCATACCCTTAACAACTCCTTGCCTTCAAGTAGTGTGATGTATGATGAAACAAGGAATGATAGTGTCCCACAAGAAAACATAATTCAAATCCATGAAGACCTAGAAAACTTACAATATCAAGTGCAAAATGACAACATTTCAACTACTGTCATCCCTACTATAGACAACATTCATCGCATGCTTGAAAGTGAATATGGACTTAACCTTGTGAAAAACATAGTTTAAATCTTTGGGAAACATCTTACCTCAACCACTAGTTGTCCTTTACCTACAAGCAATGTCACAAGACAAGGAGGAACTCAAATTCCTCCTCCCACAACAATTACCTCAATTCTTACCTATACTAATCCTCAAGTCACAACAACAATGCAACCAACTAGTAATGTGTTTCCTTCCTTGGATATTTCTACTAGCATCCCTAATACCTTTGTGGCATTACATGTCATATCTCCTTCCACTTTACCACTTATAAGCATTCCATTCACTTGTCCTTCAAATAAATACACCCCCTCACCTTTTTCACTTTTGTCTCATAACACAAGCAATGACCCTCTCATAAATCAACTCTTCCAAACCATTTCATCGCTTCAAAAACAAATTTTCACCATCAATCAAAATCAAAATGGCCCACCTACATATTATGTCAAAAAAAGTCCATTGTCCTTGGAGATATTGCAAACACCAATGCCAGAAGGTGTACAGGTGCTTAGATTTGAGAAATATGGAGGAAAGGGAGATCCTTCTAACCATCTTATTTCTTATACTACCTTATGTAGTGATTTTGTCCTTGATGATAAACTTTAGCTAAGCTTTTCCCTAGGTCCTTGAAAGATACCGCCTTGGAGTGGTTTTCTTCTTTACCGAACAACTCAATACATTCATTCAATGGAATTTTTGAGGAATGTTTTAACCATTTCCAAGTGCATATAACCCCTAAGACATTACCTTAGCTGAGTTGATGAGATGCAAGCAAAAAGAAGAAGAAAATATAATTGGGCATGTGCAGGATCATGATGGGCCAAAAAATGGTGATATGATGGGTATGTGTAGGATATGTGGTAGATGACATTTTTTTACCCAAAATTGATGAAACAAAAAGGGATTTTAAAGGAGATTCTTAGCTTTCCACCAATATAAATCATGCTTTACTTTGAATTTAATAAATATTTATTACTCATTTTCTATTTGAATTATGACTAAAGTCCTGATTGATAGGCTGATTGAAAAACATCTATAGCTTTCAAACGGTATCACATTTTTTGAATCTGAAACATGTGTCACATTCTATGCTTTGCATACTATAGGATTACAATTTTTTTTGAATTTCATGAAGTTTTGACCAAGTTAAGGTTTTTAGACATACAAAGTTTTTATATTTTTTAAAATTTTTAATAAAAAATTCATAATTAATTATTTACTTGGAAAAAAATTACAAAAAAAATGCATCACATCGATACATGAGTCTTCTACTTATATCTAAAATATTATAAAAAAATATTATCATTTTATTGTGGTTAGGGTGGTCAGAAAAACACCTACTTCTTATTTTTTCCCTGAAATTTAAGTACTACTGCATTGAAATTTCAAATTTTAACCAAATAGATTTTTTTTTTGTTTAAAATAAACCTAGGGTGAAGCCATAATAGTGGTTTACAATTCAAGTGAGGAAGGAAAACTCACAAAAAATGACCCCAAAGCAAAAAAAGTGATTTCGGGGGTTCGTACGAACCTATTGGTTTGAGCGAACCCATTAGGTGTTCGCCCGAACTAGGGTTCAAGCGAACCGCTTTGAATTTTGGCCGCAAAAAAAAAAATCCAAATGCATAGCAAAGGGGTTAGGCCGAACCCCCTTGAAGGGGTTCGCTCGAACCAGGGTTTGATCGAACCATGGTTCGAGCGAACCCCTTTGGGTTCGGCTGAACCCCTAGGGGTTCGTTCAAACCTCCCTTGCCCCTCATCCCCCTCCCGAGACACAAAAATAGTCTAATTTTTTACGCTTCAGAGCTCGGGTTGAGGATGAATATGGAGGAGTCTTTAGAAACCCATCTGGAATCAAGTAGTCCTCAAAACAAGCTATCTAATGAATATAATTTTAATATCTTTTGATTTTATTATGTATTTGTTTTTTTAGTTTTATTAAACATTGGTTTTTCACTGAAAATGAAGTTCTCTGTTTTGCACATGTGGAAAAATAACAGATTATCAAAAAAAAAAATTGAAAAATATGAGTGCACCAAATATTGAAATTTTGATCGAACAAAAAAAATAAAATTGAATTTCAATATATACAAAAAATTTATGCATTATAATGATCGCGCTTATGTTTGAATTGGAATTGATTTAACTTTGAAACTTGATTAAAGAAAAAATATTCAATAAAAAACTATATAACCAAGTGGAAGCACTAGATATCAGAGTTACAAATCTAAATTCGAAAGAATTAGAATTTTATCCTTCATGGAAAAAAAGTTATGCGTTATAATGGTGTGTCACTTTTGAAAATGCTTGTTTTGAAAAAAACCAGCTGTGGGAGATGGAAAAAGAAATACAATCTGATTCCAAAAATTTTGAAAAAAATATTTTTAGAATCTATAGACAAAATGTGATGAGACTCTAGTTTGCATCATCTACAAATTCCTCATGGTTTAGCCGCTATAGGTGCCCGAATGTGAAGATTTAGTTAAAAATAATAATTTCAGTGTCTAGTTTGGCCAAAAATTGTAAACCACTATTGTGGGATCACCCCCTAGTAGTTTAGAAACTACATTCAATTTTCAATAGATTCTATTCTCACATATTTTTGGAATAATATAGATAAATTAGTCAAATTTTTAAGTCAAATTGCCTAACTCTAATTTTTTTGAATTTTTTGCCACTTAAGGGCCTGTTTTTTCCATGATGATCTTGCACATACCCAACTGATTTTATCTCACACTACCAATTGCTTTATTCCCAAATCAATGTTAGGGTTCTCAAACCTCACCTTCAAAATATTTTCATAGAAAATTTTCAAAGAAAGATACAATACAAGGTTACAATGATTAAATTTTCCTCCTTTATGTACTTGTGTACCTCCCTCTATGATTATCAAAATTGGATTAGTAGTCTAGATAAAAAATCCACTTCTAGCTGAAATAAGAAATCTGAGCCCACAAACCAAAATAATTCCCAACCCTTCAAAAAATAGAACAAAGTGTTCCATCAATTCAACCCCCTAAACAAATAACTCAGAATACTAATAACCAAGTAGCTACTGTTAAAGCCGCGATACCCTTTAGCTATGGAGACTCAAAAAGACAATTCACTCCCTTACCTGATACCCTTCATAACACAATGTCCCAACTCATAGAACAAAAGATGATAACGCTTCCCCCCATTAAAACAACTGATCCTAGTAAACCATTACCCACAAGATATAGACCAAAATATTACTACCATTATCACTGACAAAATGGACATGACACGAAACATTGTAAGCATCTTAAACATCTTGTTCAAGACCTCCTTGATTTCAGCTGTCTTTCTGTTGGAGGTGGTAGTGATCACTTGGAAATAAATCCATTTCCCCTCCTAACCAAAATGTACAAACCCTTACCAACCCTATTCCTAATCATAAAATTTCATTTTTCAAAGCTAGCGAAACTACAAAGAATGATGTAATGATTGTTGATACAAACGATGATAACAATGATTATATCAACATGATTCTATAGATCATAATCCTATCGATGACATGGTAGGATTGATAAATGTCATTCCTTGTAAGGGCCGACCTAAGAACCCTCTTGGCATTTCTTTCTCCTCTAAGGACATACTTAAACATGCACCTGATGGTCCTCTGTACATATCCGGATGAATCTATGACAAGACCACTAATGGGAAACTAATAGATCCCACTTGTGGAGAGAATGTGATCACTGAGAAGTTCTTACTTTTGCATGAACTCTATCAACATACATATGACAAACCAAAACCATGGATCAAGATGCATAATGGTTTCACTTGCCCTATGATGGGATCGATCACCCTTCCTTTGCAAATAGGACCGAAAACATTAGATATCTCATTCTCCATCATCCTGCAGTTAGACCAATTTCGTGTGAAGCTAGGCTACCCATGGGTTTTCTCCATGAAAGTTTTTCCTTTGGTTGTGCATAAATTCTTAAAGTTTCCATTTGAGAATGAAGCTTTCACCATCCATCATAGTGGCTTTAACCCAATGTCCTCCAAAGGAAACTTTTCCTAGGATTTATTTTGGCTTGAGCCTATAGAGCCTATAAAACCATGAGAAGACTTATTTTTCTTCTCCTATCAAAAGTTCAAGGCAAAGAAGATAGCAAACTATCCCTCTGAAACATGTCCCCACCCACCATCAAGCCTACTATCTTTGATGAAACCATGATTGAACCTAAAGAAATTCCAAACAACCAAGACCAACCTAAGACAAAACCTTCACCTATCTCCTACAAAAGACCAAGAGATAATGAAAACAATACTGTCACACCTCCTAGAATAAAACAAGTTTACAAAGTCAAATAGAAAGTGGTTGAAAAACCTCCCATGCTTCCTTCCATTCCTCCCCTTGGGGAAGAAAAGAAATCTATGGTTGATCAACCCACTCCTACACAAACACAACTTGAAATAAAAACTAATAGAAATAAATGTTCTAGAGAGAATACACATAGACGCCATGCCCTTGCTCACAGGCTACGTGAAGAAATAAACAAAGGAAATCAAAATCCAAACCTGACTAAAGCAATGCATGATGACTCTAACCCGGCCTCGAAACAAAACAATCTAATACAACAACTGCAAAAATAGTTTAACCCCTCCTTGGAAATTATCATTAGACCTCCTGTTGTGATTAATTTAGATGATGAGTAAGTTGCTAAAATTGAAAAAGAGGTGCATAATGAATCGAACACAATGTTTTCCTCTTCTATGAGCTTAAATGAAAATTCTCTTAAGAAGAGTGTTGAATCAAGTGATGACCCTAGTTTGGTACTTTTTACTGTCCCTTTGGCTAGTTTTTTTCCTTCAACATATAATGAACATGATTGGGATGCGAATGACCTGCTCATAGGTTAACTCACATGTTCCTTACTAGTCTTTTGCATTATTTCTTTTTCATTTTATTTTGTGTGATTGCATGTGCATGATGTGATCCCCCATGATGTTGTGTTTGATGCATGCATTTTTGTCTCTTTGTGGAATTGCTCTATTTGTACCTTCATTCTTCTATATGTCATAAACCTTTTATCTTTTTTCATTTTATATTTTCTTTGTCTTATGTTTTCCTTTTTGGGATGGCACAGGGCATCAAGACATTCATGTCTCTTCCATGTTTACCCAAAATATTTTCCTTTATCTTTTCTTTTATCTTGTGTTATCCTTTTGGGAATAACGCAAGGCGTCAAGACATTCATGTCTCTTCCATGTTGACCCAAAATATTTCCTTTTATCTTTTCTTTTGTTTTGTGTTTTCCTTTTTGGGATGACCAAGATGTCAAGACATTCATGTCTCTTCCATGCTGACCCAAAATCTTTTCCTTTATCTTTTCTTTTATCTTTTTTTTTTCCTTTTGTGGATGATGCAAGGCACTGAGACATTCATGTTTCTTCCTTGTTGACCCAAAAGGATTTTTTTCTTTGTTTTTTCTCTCTTTGTGTCATTCTTCCAGTTCTATGACTATTTAGTGAATGATGTCAGTTCCATGATCTATGAAAACATTTTAGCACAGTCATATTGATCCATAATCCCTGATGTCATTGATACATTTTGGTTTTTTTTTTGACGGCGGGTCGTCGGAATTCCGATGACTGTTCGTCGTTGTTATTGCGTCGAAATTTTGATGGCATTTGAAACATCGAAATTCCGGCCCAGCATCCTGAACAGCCGTTGGAATTCCGACGACCCGTCGTCGAAAAAAATACCAAAATGTATCAGTGTGTGTGTGGATTTTCATGACGTAGCTTTACTTTGAAACATATGACTTGGAATAGGGATTTCCATGTTAGCTCCCATGTCTTCTTTATTATTGCATTTATCATTTTCTACTTTAAATTAATTGCTCACAACATGGTATTTAGTAGTTTCTTTAAAGTGGGGGCATACATTGGCATTAATATTTTTCATTTTCATGGTTCATGGTGCAGCCTTCTAACTTTATACGATGCATTTTTCACTTTGTGGATGATATTGGGTGTGATTTCCTTTAGGAGTGTGATATCTCTTAGCATATTACATTCCTCTTAGTGGCTTGATGTGACACACTGCATCCCCTAAGTTGTGAATCTTTTATTCTTTGATTGGTCCTCTCTTGGAGACATTAGGCAAAGTTTTCCCTATGTTAAGACCTCGCATGAACTAAGAAATACTTCCTTGGAAGTTCCTTATTGTTGCATTTGCATTTTCAATTATATGGCCACCTTGAATAACATAGCTTGCATGCCTATGGAACCATCTTGTTTGTTCGTGAGTTCCAAGCATACGAAGCTTTTCTTGCCTCAAGAAGCTCGAAAATCATTTTTTACATGGTTCCTTATCAAAGTTATCAGGAGGTATAACTTTGGTATGCTTTGATGAGAAGCTGAATGAGGGAATGACTTTCCCTTAGCCACTCGTGTGTGTGTGAGAGAGCATACTATCCATGAGTGTATGTGTCTCACCTTCTTGGAATTCTCACCCAACAGACAACTTGAAGTTTAGTTACGTCAGAATGAGTATACATTTTTCAGACAAACAACCTAGATCTAATCCACATCCTGATGGACAAATGGTCTAAGCTTGATCCACCCCTTTTATTTAATTTTTATTTCCATCTTTGACAGTGTATGATTGTGCTTTCATGATTCTCTTTGTACCATTTTGATGAGTGTTCTTTTGTGCTTATGTTGGTTTGCAATGGGATCTTGATCCTAGGGGCTTGATCACCCCTCTCGATCATTTTCATCCCATCTTATTGACATTGGTAGATTTGAACCCCTCTTCGTGTCTGTTGTTCTACTTTAGTGTAAGTTTGAAGTAGGTTCATCCTCTCAGTAATCTCTTTCCTTCAAACAATGCTCATTAGTTAGTAGTTTCCATTGCTCATTTATTTTTTCCTTTCATGGTATCAAATCTTTGGTATTACTAATCTTCTATAAGCTACATTGTTGAAGGATTACCAAGTTTTTAAGCACATCATTGGAGGCACTTTAAGAGAGGATGAGAAGATCCAAAGTCTATTTTTCTTTTTGTTTGATATTTGTTTTTCTAACTAATTTTATTATGCAGGATTCTATAGTTTTTACATATTTCAAATAATTTTTTCTAATCTACAAGCATTTAGTGTAATTTTTTTTAAGAAAACCCAATAAGGGTTTATCTTGTTTCCCAAATTTCAATTCTAATGTTTCTAACTTTGCACAGGGTTTGTATAATTTGCATGCATGTTTTATTTTTTGCATAAATTTTTTAAAGGGTTATATTTCAATTTATTTATTTTTAGAACATTTTATTAGTTTTGTAATCTTTTTTTCCATATCAAGTTAAATCTATAAGAAAAAACACTATATTTTGTTTTTTGTAAAAAAAAATCAATACTAAAAAAAAAACAGTTTGTAAAGAGCTCTAACCCTAAGCTAGTTTTTGTTAAAAATAAATAAAGTATTCCTCTTCTTTTTATTTTTGAATAATAAATCTAAATCTATTTTTTTTATACAGCCTAACCCTTTGCTTATTCTATTTTAAAAAATAGAAAAGTTTAAAAGAAAAATACATTAAAAACCATAAGAATATCAAATCAAAATCTCTTTTTCGGCTCTGTTATTTTAATAACTTTTGTGGTAACAAAAAAAGTATTCCTTCTACTTTTCCCTTGCTTATTTGGTACCTCCTTGTGAACTGAGCTTAATGTTGCCTTGATTTAGTGTTGTAACATGTTTGACACATTCACATTAGGTATTGGGTCCTTGTGAACTAATGAATTTAAAAGGTACCCTGCTAAATGTTGTGAAGTGTTGTAACCCACTCTCACAATTTTCTAAGGTTTTATTAGTTAATTACACTTAGTAAACCTATTCCTAACCAAAATGTACCTTAGTCATGCTTTATCTAAAGTGTTGTAACACACTTTCACACTTTTCTATGGTTGTCATTAATAGTTGTGCTTCTTTATGCATTAATTGGCCCTATTTTGTATCCACAAGCCTCATTTAATGCATCTTTTTGAGGATAATCCTGACAAAAATCAATAACCAATCATAGTTTAGGAATTTTAGGCTTGAATGGCCCAAATTTATTAATCTAGGAATCATTAACTGCCTTGGACGAATGAGGCTCACCTAGATTTTTGGGTCCCAAACTTGGTTTCACACACTTCTAAGCATTTTTAAAAATGGACCTAAAAATTATTCCTGATGGGACTCATTTGCCACCTTGGGTTAATGAGTCCTGTGTGGCCCAAAATCAAAATTAATTCAAAATTTTGGTAGGATTTTATTCTCCTAGATCTGAGGTCGGCTTGTAGTGTTGTAATTTCAGGAATTCTTCCATAATTGAGTATTAATACAAGTTTCTTTCAGTCATTTTCACCCCAATCATTCATGTATTCATCTTTATTGCAAGTTTGAGTTCACAAGTGATTTCAAGAGTCTTCAGGAGTAGATTATCAAGCATTTTAGAGTAGAATTCAAGCATCAAGCATCATGTTAAGGATTTCATGCATCATGTTTGTTTTTGAGCTAACAATTATGATTTAGGATTTTATGATGTAAGCAAGCATTTCACTCAAGATCTATCACCTTTAAGAAAGATTCAAGGTTTGCATCCATTGGAGCAATCTCATAGATGTTTGCAACACTTTATTGCTAGCATTTGGTGAGTTGCAAAATATTATTTGGTTCATTCATCATTATCCATTATTATTTCATTATATTTCAAGGTTTGATTACCAAAACAAGGTTTGACCAAGGAAAACCCCTATCCACTAACCCAAAAACATTTTTTCTTCTCCTTTGTTTGTGATTTGCATGTCTAGGTTGTAGATTTCCTAAGGAGAAAGATTGGAGAATGGTTTTCAAATCATTCAAAGTTGTCAAAGTTGTCATCAAGCCTTGGAGAACATTAGAGAACACCTACAGGTTACAAATCATGGTTTTGGATCCGAAAATCAATCAGGAAGGACAAAGAAGACAAAGAAGAGTAGGATAAAACTTTGAAGCTTCAGAAAACCCTAACTATACTGATTCGCCACTACTAGACAATGAGTCCTAGTTTCAGTCAAAATTTAGATTTTTGCAAATTCAGATACCCATTTGGCAGGTTCTTGTTCCTGCACATAAACCAAGATTCTGGAGTGATTCACCTAGCTTGGCGAATGAGTCCCACTCAACATTAAAGGAATATTTTCTAGTGTTTCAAACCTCCATTCATCCATCTCCTGATTTCCAAGTACACATTCCTTACTACAATTTTCTATTTTGTTTCATTTGCATTTCTAGGTCATTTTGTAGGTCATTGCAATGAATTAGGGTTTAGTGTTTCATCTTGCATTGGATTTGTCTTTCTAAGTTCTTAATTGGTCGTGAACCCCTTATTAGTTTGTATTCAATCCTAGGAAAGCCCTATTGCAAGATCATTTTTTCCCTTGAATGTAGTAGGTGCAAAGTGGGTATGCTCTATGTCCTAAATCATATGATAGCATTCAAACCTCATTTTAATATACCAAAACTTTAAATAAATTAAAACCTCAGTTTATTTTCAGTTGTCCCCTGCATTTCTTTTCTTTTCATTAATATTAATAATAAAAAGTTTCCCAAAACCCTATTCTTATTTTCGACCCTATATACATTTCATTTTTTTAATAAGAGTAATAATGAAAGGTGGTGAATTGTTTTCTATCCTTTCTAGGGTTTAGGACCTAAAAGAACAATTTTCACTAACTTTCACTCAAGAACAAACCATTGAGACCCCAATACAAAAGAGAAAGAGAGCTTGCAAGAGGGTTGTCCAAGAGGCTAAATAGAAACTATAAAGGAGTTCACCACCAAGTAAGAACTTGGAAAAAAAAAAGAAATGCAAGATGCAATACCAAACACTAATTCAATGCAATGACCTATGAAATGACCTAGAAAAGTAAATTAAACATCACAAAAAACTACATAAAAGAATGTGTGCACCTGAGAATCTAGAAATGATTGAATGTTGCTCTAAAATGTTAGAAAATTTAACTTTAATGTTGTGTGGGACTCATTTTCCAAGCTGGGTGAATCAGTCTAGATTCTGGAAAACTGTGCGAGAATAGCAATCTTAAAAAAGGGTATCAAAATTTACAAAAATCTAAATTTTGATTGGAACTGGGACTCATTCGCTAGAAGTGGAGAATCAGTCCAGTTAGTGGTTTTTGAAGCTTTAAAGTTTGATCATGCTCTTCTTTGTCTACTTTGTCCTTCTTGATTGATTTCTAGATCTGAAACCTTGATTTACAGTATATGGGTCTTCTCCAAGGTTCTCCAAGGCTTGATGACAACTTTGACAACTTTGAATGGTTTGAAAAAATTTCTCCAATCTTGCTCCTTAGGAAATTTGCAACCTAGACCTTTAAATCACACACAAAGGAGAGGGGAAAATGTTGTTGGGTTAGTGGATAGGGGTTTTCCTTGGTCAAACCCCATTTTGGTAATAAAACCTTGAAATAGAATTAAATATGAATTTAGAATGATGAATGAACAAAATAAGATGTTTCAACTCACCAAACCCTAACAATAAGATACTGCAAACATGCATGCAATGGCTCCAATGGATGTAGACCTTAACTCTTTATTGAAGGTGATAGATCTTGAATGAAATTCTTGCTTGAATCACAAAATCCTACTCCACAATTGTTAGCTCCAAAACAAACATGATGCATAAAATCCTTGACATGATGATTAAAAATTGAATGTTGCTCTAAAATGCTTGATGATCTTCCCTTGAAATCTCTTGAATTATCTTGTAAAGACTTTTGAACTCAAATTTTCTATAAGGATGAATACTTGAATGCTTGGGGTGAAAATGAGAGAAAGAACCTTGTATTTATACTCAATTATGCAAGAATTCCCAAAATTACAACACTACAAGCCAACATCAGATCTAGGAGGATAAAATCCCACCAAAAATTTGAATTAATTTTAATTTTGGGCCAAATGGGACACATTCACCCAAGGTGGCGAATGAGTCCCATTACGGATAATGTATGAGACCAAATTTGAAAATGCTTAGAAATGTGTGAAACCACATTCGAGACCCAAAAATATAGGTGGGACTCATTCACCCAAGGTGGTGAATGAGTCCTAGATCACTAAATTTGGGCCATTCAAGCTTGAAACACCTAAATTATGATTGGATGCTGGTTTTTGTTGGGATCATCATCGAAAAAATGCATTAAATGAGGCTTGTGGATGCAAAATAAAGCCAATTAGAGCATAAGAAAGCCCAATTATTAATGACAACCCTAGAAATATGTGAAAGTGTGTTACAACACCTCACAACACTTTAAAATAAGGCAAGATTAAGATTTAAAAGAATTTTATTAGGTGTAATTAATTAATAAGACCTTAGAAATGTGTGATAGTGAGTTAAAAAACTTCACAACACTTTAGCAAGGTACCATTTAAATCTATTAGTTCACAAGGGCCCAAGACCTAATGTGAATGTGTCACAACACTAAATCAAGGCAAATCTAAGCTCAATTTAGTAAGGAGGGCCCAAACAAGTGTGAAAATGTCCCCAATGACATTTTGCGACACTACATTTAGCCCCCACTTTATTGAGAGGATGATTGCTTCAAACTCACACTAAATTAGACAAGCACACATGAAGAGCAGTCCAAGTGCACCAAATCCAGTAAGATGGGACGACAATGATAAAGAGGGGTGATCAAACCCCCTGGATCAAAATCCCATGTCAAACAAACATAGGCACAAAAGAAGACACATGAGAATGATATAAAGGGAAACAACAAAGCACAAGCATACACTATCAAAGACATAAAATAGAAAAGGTAAAAAGGATAAAAGAGTCAGATCAAGCTTTGACCATTTGTCCATCACAATGTGGATCAAATCTAGGCTATTAGTCCAAAAAATGCAAGCTCACTCTGAGGAAATGAAACTCCTAGTTGTCCATTGGGTGAGGATCCAAAAGACTTGAGACACATACACACATGGTCGGTATATACTCACACTCACACGTGAGTGGTTATGGGGAAATTCATGCCTCAATTTGGATTTCCCACTCAAACCATACCAAAGCTATACCTCCTGATAACTTTAATAAGGCACCACATAAAAATGGTTTTTGAGCTTCAAAAGGCAAGCAAAACTTTGTATGCTTGGAGCTCATGAACAAAAAATATGGCTCTATAGGCATGCAAGTTGTATTATGCAAGGTGGCCATATAAATGCAACAATAAGGAATGTTCAAAGGAGTCTTTCTTAGTTCATGTGAGGTCTCTAACTTAGGAAACATTTTACCAAATGTCTCCAAGAGAGGACCCGTGCCATAGAAAAATGGCCCCTTATCATTTTCATGGCCTTTTAGGTCTTGTTTCATGGTATTTGATATATTTCGCTTTGATTTTATGTTGTAACATGGCTTGAACATGCATATTTAGGTACTAAAATTCAAATAATGATCTCTTGTGAAGGTGTTGTGAAGTGTTGTAAGACATTTCTACATTCTTCTAGACTCTATTTATTACAATTTACCTAAATAATAACCTTTTTATTCATCACCAAGTCCTATTTTGAAGTGTTGCAAAGTCTTGTAACAAACTTTCACGCTCTCCTAGGCACATCTTCACTATTTATCTCCTTCTTATGACTTATTTGACCCCTTTATGCCCTCACATGTCCTATTTAAGTGTATTTTTGAATATTATCCCAACAAATAACATTAAATACAACATATTTCCTGACACACATTTTCAGGTCCTAGGTGGGACCCATTCGCCATGGGTGGCGAGTGAGTCCCTCTTGGCCTCAAAGTCAAAACATTTTTTAATTTCCTTTCGGGTTTTTATTTAAAATACACTTGATGCCAGCCCGTGATGAGGTATGAAAGGTTACTAAGGAAAAATATAGTATAAATAAGTGATTTTCACCTCATTTTACATCTCCTACACTCTCATTCATTCAAGCATTCATTCGTACACATCATTCAAACATCTTACAATATCTTTTCAAGCAATATTCAAGCACTTTGGAGCAGCCATTGACATTACCTCAGACTTGCATCATCAAGGGTTTGGTAAGTTGATAGCATTTGCATGTTATTAGTTTATCTTTCCTTTTCATTTCATTATTTTATTAAGGGTTTGATAACCAAAAGCGGGGTTTGACCAAGGCAAACCCCTATTTGCTAACCCTCAACCATTTTTCCACTTTGCATGTTTGTTTACAGACTTAGGTATGCAGATTTAACAAGTTTTTTGGTGTTGAATATTGGTTTTCAAGTCAAACAGGTGCTTGAAGTCAATTTAAGTTCATTTCAAGCTTGGAAAATGTTTTATGTTTGTTTTCTATAGAATTGACTTCGGCAACCCGACAAGCAGTGATTTCGAGATCTAGTATTGTAGAGTTGTCTCCTAATTTTTTAGAAATTTGGGAGAGGACTGATTCCACATCAGTGGTGAATGAGTCCCACCTTAAGACTGAAAATCTGAATTTTGTCAAATTCTGGATCCCGACAGACAAAAACTTACTTCTAATAGTTTTTCACCGATAAGAGGAATGATTCGCCACCCTGGGTGAATGAGTCCCACTATGAAAATTTAGTGATTTCATCTGACTTCCACAACATTCCAGATTCATCACTTTTCACCTAGGTGCATTCTGATTTAACTCATTTCTTTTTGTTCTGCATATTTCCTTCATTTAGTTCATTGTTGTAATACAAAATGTGTTTTCAAACATAACATAAAATTCACTTTTGTATTCATATTCATTCATTTAGATTAGTCAATTGCATTTATTTTACTTGATTTAGGTTAAAAAACATTACATACAACATAATTTGAATGAACCCTTTGCATTTTTGGGCCCTATCTCTCTCATATTAGGTGAAAAACCCTAGAAGAGCAAAAGAAGTCATAGGAAAACCCAAAAATCTACGGTTCATTTTGGTGAGCCTAAAATTTGAACACTTTACATTTATGATTTCATTTGCATATTGCATCCTAGTTTATATTTACATTAACATTCAATTGGGACATTGTTTTGTTTTTGCACTTTAGGCCTTTTCATCTTGCATTAGTGAAAAATTCATTTAGATTTCATTTTTGCATTGCATCTCATTGAAAAAATAGAAAATATGCATTTTACATCATTTTTTGTATTCTGTAGTAGATTAAAATCGTCATAAAATTTCTGAAAAATATAAAAAATTTGCACATTGGGGCACATTCGCCACCCAGAGCGAATCAGTCCCTCTGCACCTTTTAAATAACATTTCTGCCATTTTTCTGGCATTTGTCTGCATTTCTATTTTATGTAGTTAGATCTATGTTATAGTTAGCAACATTTCTATTATTTGCATTTTAGACATCTTAGATCCCCTTGCATTTTTATTCACCCATCCTTTGTGGTACTTGTATAAGTATTTGGTGCCCCGTTGATAATACTTTAGTGAGAAGAATTTCTAGACTCATGGCTTCCCACAATAGCACTTTCATTGTGGACCTTGGGATCTCATTAGCTCCTACTCCTAGTATGGAAAATGGTGCATTAGGCATTGAGAATACCACCTCTATTCCTTCACCTTTCCATCCAATGCATGTTGACACCCAAAAAAAATTCCCTCCCATAAGAAAAGGTCATTAATATTCATGAGGATTTTGCACATTTATCACAAGACTTGTCACTTGAAAACATTTCTACCACTTCCATACCTGCTATTGAAAACCTTCATCATTTAATTGAAAGTGATGATGGCTTGCATTTGATGAAAAGAATTATTGAGATTTACAATAAACATGCATCTTCTAATACTCAATCTGCAAACATTCTTGTAAGCCAAGGAGGACCTCAAGTTCCTCCCCCTTCAACCATCACATCTATACCAACTTATACCAATCCGCAAGTTCACACAACTGTGCCTCATGTTATTTATGTGGCTCCTTCTTTCACAATTCCACCTAGCATTCCTACTTCTCTTGTGGTATCACAAGTCCCTTCCACCACCTTCAGACCCCATAGTATTCCTTTCACTTCACCTAACATCACCTACACTCCATCACCCTTTTCTCTTCTGCCTCAACCCACTTACCCCAATCTTGTTCTTACACAACTTCTTACTACCATTTCATCCATGTAACACCAACTTTCCACCATTAGCCAAGGTCAAACCGCTCCACCCACTTATCATGTTTGTAGCAGCCCCTTATCCTTATAAATCTTACATACCCCGATGCCACAAGGGATAGAAATTCCTCGATTTGAGAAATATGGAGGAAAAGGAGACCCTATCAACCATGTTAATGCTTATATAGCTTTATGTAGTGATTTTGTCCTTGATGATAAAATTTTAGCCAAACTCTTTCCAAGGACCTTGAAAGATACAACATTAGAGTGGTTTTCTAATTTGTATAATCATTCCATCCGTTCTTTCACTGAATTGGAGGATTCTTTCCTAAGTCACTTTCAAGTTCACATGACACCTAAAAAGACAATGGCTAACCTCATGCGATGTAGACAAAACATAGATGAAAAAGTAACATATTTTATCTCACGATACTAATCCTTGTATGCTCAAATTGATGTCAAGATTCTTGATGCACATCTGAAAAATATGTTTATCAAAAACTTGACCACAAACCTTCAGGAAAAATTAACTATAATGAAATTCCCTTTGTTTATGCAATTACGTAGAACCTTGTGTGAATACCATAACTCTGTTTCAAGTCGTGATTCAAAATCCACTTGTAACTGAGCTGACAAACCCAAACATAGCCATCAAAACCAAAATAACACACAAACCTTTCACAAACCAAACAGAGGCTTTTTACAGTTCAATTCGCCTTTGCCTTCACAACAACAATCAACCCAACCAGTTCCAAATCCAATAGCAGCTGTTAAAGAAGTGGTGCCTTACACCTATGGGGATCAGAACAAACAATTTAAACCTTTACCTGATTCCCTCCATAACACAATGAACTAGTTAATTCAAAAACACATGCTTACTTTTCCACCCGTTAGACCACTCAATCCAAATCAGCCATTACCACCCACCTTCGAACCAAACGCTTATTGCCATTTTCATCGCCAAAATGGACATGACATTGAACACTGCAAGCGTCTAGAACATTTAGTTCAATACCTCATTGATTTAGGCCATTTTTCCATTATGGGTGTTAATGATCAAGGCAATAAGTCTGTTGCACCCCCTAACCATAACTTACAAATCTTCATCAATCCTATGCCTAAACACACTACTTCATTTGTCAAGGCTAGGGAACCTTCACACACTGATGCAATGACTATTGATACAAACAATGAACAACATAATATACCTCCACCTATTACTAAAGAAAGTCCTATGGATAACCGTGTGCCTATGATAGTCATTATCCCTCCCCTTGTAAGAGCCAAACCACTAAATCTCTTGATATCACTTTTTCTACTAAAGACATACTACCAAATATTCCTGATGGTCCTCTCTACATAGCTGGCAGAATCTATGATAAGTCCACTAATGGGATATTAATAGATCACACTTGTGGCAAGAACATGATCACAGAGGAGTTTCTAGTATTACATGAGCTATATCAAGATGATTATAATAAACCAACTACATGGATTAAAACACATATTGGTTTTGCATGCCCTACAATCGGATTGATCGTACTCCCCTTATAGATAGGACCTAAATCTTTGGAGGTAAAATTTTCAATTATCCCACAATCTAACCAATTTCGTTTGTGGCTAGGCAACCCTTGACTTCGCTCAATGAAAGCAACCCCCCTTAGTCATTCATAAGTGTTTGAAGTTTCCACATGGAAATGAGGTATTCACTGTACACCATAGTGGCTTTAATCCCTTATCTTCCAAAGGTAATTTTTCATTAGAAGCCTTTTTTCTAGAACCCATGGAACCCATCACCCCTCGAAAGGACTTCTTTTTCATCGCCTATAAAAATTTTAAAGCCAAAAATATAGTCAAATTGTTTCTTCGTAACTCATCCCCATCAACTTCCATACCTCCTATCATAGATGAAACTATGATTCAACCTGAGTCCAACATTGAGAATACCATACAGCCTCCTAAACAACCACCTCTTGACACTTCCTAGCCAGCATTCAAATGACCAAGGGACAATGAAACACCTCTTGTTTGGCCTCCTCGTATGAAACAAGTGTATAAATCAAAAGAGAAATTGGTTGATCCATCCTCTTCGAAGTCTTCTATTCTTCCCCCTTTGGAAGTCGAAGAACCTATGATGACTCAATCTTCTCTTACACCTCAACTAATCCAAAAAAGAATTAACCAAAACCACGGTGCTAGTGAACGTAGGCGTCATCGTCGTCTCCTTACTCGTCAATCTCACATGAACAACAATAAAGAAAATCAACCTCCCCCTTTGACAGAAGTAATAGATGAGCACCCTCCTTCTCCCGACCTACCATAAGGAAGCCTTGTACAACAATCACCACAACCACAAGTTTTGATACATCCATCATTAGAAATCACCCTTCATCCTCCCATTGTCATTAATCTTGATAAAGATTATGATGATGCGATGATAGCAAATATAGATGAGGAAGTGCATAATGAGTTAAACTCTTTTTTCTCATCCACAATGAGTTTACAAGATAAATCCTCTCCACCATGTGAAAAACCTAGTACAACTCCTAGTTCGACACTTGGAATTCTTCCTTTGGACAGTCAACCACCCTCGCATTACATTGAACATGATCGGGAGGTGAATGACTTGTTAGATGGTTGACTTACATTCGCCTAGCTAGTCTTTTTGCATTTCTCTTTTTATTTTCATTTTCATGTGTGTACCATGTCCCCCTGTATCATGTGTTTGATGTTTCCTCTTTTTGTCCACTTCTTCTATTTGTCTCTCTATTCTTCTATATGTTGTGCATCTTCACTTTTTTACTTTTTGTGTTTTCCTTCTAGGTATGACAAAAGTGTAGAGATGCCCTATGTCTCTTCCATGTTGACCCAAAAGCTCCTTTTCTTTTTCTCTTTTCAGTTTTTTGTTTTCCTTTTGGGGATGACGCAAAGCATAAGGACGCCCTATGTCTCTTCCATGTTCACCCAAAAGGTCCTTATCTTTTTCTCTTTTTGGTTTTGTATTTTTCCTTTTGGGGATGACGCAAAGCATAGAGATGCCCTATGTCTCTTCCATGTTGACCCAAAAGGTCCTTTTTTTCTCTTTTTTGTTTTCATGTTTTCCTTTTCGGGATAACGCAAAGTGTTGAGACCTTAATGTCTCTTCCATGTTGACCCAAAAGGTCATTTTCTTTTATTTTATTTTCTTTTGTGTCATTCCTTTTGGGTATTACACAAGGAATTGAGACCGAAATGTCTCCTTCCTATTGACCCAAAAGCTTTTTCTCCTTTTCATTTCCTTTCTTTTCGCTCATGTCTTTCCTTTTGGGAACGATGTAAAGCATTGAGACCGCAATGTCTCTTCCATGTTGACCCAAAATGGACTTCGTTTTCCATTTTATTTCACTCTCTTTGTGTCATTCTTCCAGTTCCAATTCACAACTAGTTGAATTATCGATCGAAGCTTCATCCAATTTATTTCAACACTTGTGTGTTCCTTTGTTCTTATGCTTAGTTTGCCATGGGATCTTCATCCTGGGGGCTTGATCATCCCTCTTCATTGTTGTCATTACATCTTGCTAATGTAAGTGCATTTGAATTGTTCCCTCAATGTTCATGGCTACTTTAGTGTGAGTTTGAAGCATGTTAATCCTCTCACTAAAGTGGGGGCTAAATGTGCCATAGAAAAATGGCCCCTTGTCATTTTCATGGCCTTTTAGGTCTTGTTTCATGGTATTTGATATATTTTTCTTTTATTTTATGTTGTAACACAGCTTGAACATGCATATTTAGGTACTAAAATTCAAATAATGATGTCTTGTGAAGGTGTTGTGAAGTGTTGTAAGACATTTCTACATTCTTCTAGACTCTATTTATTACAATTTACCTAAAAATCATCTTTTTATTCATCATCTAGTCATATGTTGAAGTGTTGTAAAGTCTTGTAACAAACTTTCACGCTCTCCTAGGCACATCTTCTCTATTTATCCCCTTCTTATGACTTATTTGACCCTTTTATGCCCTGGAATGTTCTATTTAAGTGTATTTTTGAATATTATCCTAACAAATAACATTAAATACAACATATTTACCAAAACACATTTTCAGGGCTTAGGTGGGACCCATTTTCCATGGGTGGCGAATGAGTCACCCTTGGCCCCAAATTCAAAATATTTTTTAATTTCCTTTCGGGTTTTTATTTAAAATACACTTGATTCCAACCTGTGATGAGGTATGAAAGGTTACTAAGGCACAAGATAGTATAAATAAGTGATTTTCACCTCATTTTACATCTCCTACAATCTCATTCATTCAAGCATTCATTCACACATCATTCAAACATCTTACAATTTTTGAGCAACCATTGACATTACTTCAGACTTGCATCATCAAGGGTTTGGTAAGTTGATATAATTTTCATGTTATTAGGTTATCTTTCATTTTAATTTCATTATTTTATTAAGGGTTTGATTACCAAAAGTGGGGTTTGACCAAGGAAAACCCCTATTTGCTAACCCTCAACCATTTTTCCCCTTTGCATGTGTGTTTGTAGACTTAGGTATGCAGATTTAATAATATTTTTGGTGTTGAAGATTGGTTTTCAAGTCAACTAGGTGCTTCAAGTCAACTTAAGTCCATTTCAAGCTTGGAAAAGGTTTTTTGTCCATTTTCTGCAAAATTGACTTCGACAACTAGACAAGTAGTGATTTCTAGATCTGGTGTTGCAAAGTTGTCTCCTAGTTTTTCAAAAAATTGGGAGAGGACTAATTCACCATCAGTGGTGAATGAGTCCCACCTTAGGACTGAAAATCTGAAATTGTTAGATTCTGGATCCCGACAGATAGAAACTTGCTTCTGACATTTTTTCACCAGTAGGAGGATTGATTCACCACCCTGGGTGAATGAGTCCCACTATGAAAATTCAGTGATTTTTAGCATCCACAACATTCTAGATTCATCACTTTTCACCCAAGTGCACTTTGATTTAACTCATTTATTTTTGTTCTACATAGTTCTTTCATTTAGTTCATTGTTGTAATACATAATGTGTTTTCAAACATAACTTAAAATTCACTTTTGCATTCATATTCATTCATTTAGATTAGTAAATTGTAGTTGGTTTAGTTCATTTAGGTTAGACAAAATTGCATACAACATAATTTGAATGAACCCTTTGCATTTTTGGGCCCTATCTCTCTCGTTTTAAGTGAAAATCCCTAGAAGAGCAAGAGAAGTCATAGGAAAACCCAAAAATCTATGGTTCATTTTGGTGAACCTAAAATTTGAACAATTTAAATTTATGATTTCATTTGAATATTGCATCTTAGTTTACATTTGCATTAACATTGAATTAGGACATTGTTTTGTTTTTGCATTTTAGGCCTTTTCATCTCACATTAGTGAAAACTTCATTTAGATTTGATTTTTCCATTGCATCTCATTGATTAAATAGAAAATTGGCATTTTGCATCATTGTTTAAATTCTATAGGAGATTAAAATCATCTTAACATTTCTGAAAAATACAAAAAAATTGCATACTCGGACTCATTCACCACCCAGGGTGAATCAGTCCCTCTACACCTTTTAAACAACATTTTTGGCATTTTTTCTAGAATTTTTCTACATTTCTATTTTCTATAGTTAGATCTCAGTTACAGTTAGTAGGATTTGTATTATTTTCATTTTAGTCATCTTAGATCCCCCTGCATTTGCATTCACCCATCCTTTGTGTTACTTGTATGAGTATTTGGCGCCTCATTGATAATACTTTAGTGAGAAGAAGTTATAGACTCATGGCTTCCCATGATAGCACTTTCATTGTGGACCTTGGGATCTCACGAGCTCCTACTCCTAGTATGGAAAATGGTGCATTAGGCACTGACAATACCACCTCTATTCCTTCAACTTTCCATCCAATGCATGTTGACATCCAAAACAATTCCCTCCTGTAAGGAAAGGTCATTAATATTCATGAGGATTTTGCACATTTATCACAAGACTTGTCACTTGAAAACATTTCTACCACTGTCGTACCTACTATTGAAAACATTCATCATTTAATTGAAAGTGATGATGGCTTGCATGTGATGAAGAGAATTGTTTAGATTTACAATAAACATGCATCTTCTAATACTCAATCCACAAACATTAATGTAACCCAAGGAGGACCTCAAGTTCCTCCCCCTTCAACCATTGGATCTATACCAACTTATACCAATCTACAAGTTCACACAACTATGCTTCAAGTTAGTTATGTGGCTCCTTCTTTCACAATTCCACCTAGCATTACTACTCTTGTGGCATCACAAGTCCCTTCCACCACCTTCACACCCCATAGTATTCCTTTCACTTCATCTAACATCACCTACAATCCATCACCCTTTTCTCTTCTACCTCAACCCACTTACCCCGATCCTATTCTTACACAACTCCTTACTACCGTTTTATCCATGGAAAACCAACTTTCCACCTTTAGCCAAGGTCAAACCGCTCCACCCACTTATCATGTTCATAGCAGCCCCTTATCCTTAGAAATATTACGTACCTCGATGCCACAAGGGATAGAAATTCCTTGGTTTGAGAAATATGGAGGAAAAGGAGTCCCTATCAACCATGTTAATGCTTATACAAATTTATGTAGTGATCTTTTCCTTTATGATAAACTTTTAGCCAAACTCTTTCCAAGGACCTTGAAAGACGTGGCATTAGAGTTGTTTTCTAATTTTCCCAATCATTCCATCCATTCTTTCACTGAATTGGTGAATTCTTTCCTAAGTCACTTTCAAGTTCACATGACACCTAAAAAGACAATGGTTGACCTCATGAAATGTAGATAAAGCACAGATGAAAAAGTAACGTATTTTATCTCACGATACCAATCCTTGTATGCTCAAATTGATGTCAACATTCCTGATGCACATCTACAAAAGATGTTTATCAAAAACTTGACCACAAGCCTTTAGGATAAATTAAGTATGATGAAATTACCTTTGTTTATGCATTTATGTACAACCTTGTGTAATTACCATAAATTGGTTTCAAGTCATGATTCAAAATCCACTTCTAACTGAGCTGAAAAACCCAAACATAGCCATCAAAACCAAAATAACACACAAACCTTTCACAAACCAAATAGAGGATTTTTACAGTTCAATCCACCTTCACCATCACAACAATAACCAACCCAACTAGTTCTAAAGCTAGTAGCAGTTGTTAAAGCAATGGTTCCTTAGAGCTATGGGGATCCAATCACACAATTTACACCTTTACCTGATTCCCTCCATAATACAATGAACTAGTTAATTCAAAAACACATGCTTACTTTGCCACCCGTTAGACCACTTGATCCAAATCAGCCATTACCACCCACCTTCACACCAAACGCTTATTTTCATTTTCATCACCAAAATGGACATGACATTGAACACTACAAGCATGCAAAACATTTGGTTCAATACCTCATTTATTTAGGCCATTTGTCCATTATGGGTGTTAATGATCAAGGCAATAAGTCTATTGCACCCCCTAACCAAAACTTACAAATCTTCACCAATCTTATGCCTAAAAGAACTACTTCATTTGTCAAGGCTAGCGAACCTTCACACATTGATGTAATGACTATTGATACAAAAATTGAACAACATAATATACCTCCACCTGTTACTGAAGAAAGTCCTATGGATAACCTTGTGGCTATGATAGACGTTATCCCTTGTAAGGTCCAAACCACTAAATCTCTTGATATCAATTTTTTTGCTAAGGTCATACTACCAAAGCTTCCTAATGGTCCTCTCTACATAGCTGGTAGAATCTATGATAATCCCACTAATGGGTATTAATAAATCCCACTTTTGGTGAGAATGTGATCACAAAGGAGTTTCTAGTATTACATGAGCTATATCAAGATGCTTATAATAAACCAACTACATGGATTAAAACACATACTAGTTTTTCATGCCCTACGATCAGATTGATCGCACTCCCCTTATACATAGGACCTAAATCTTTGGAGGTAGAATTTTCAATTATCCCACAATCTGACCAATTTCATTTGCGGCTAGGCAACCCTTGGCTTCACTCAATGAAAGTGGTCCCCTCAGTCATTCATAAGTGTTTGAAGTTTCCACATGGCAATGAGGTATTCACTGTACACCATAGTGGCTTTAATCCCTTATCTTCCAAAGGTAATTTTTCATTAGAAGCCTTTTGTCCTGCACCCATGGAACCCATCACCCCTTGAAGGGATTTCTTTTTCATCGCCTATCAAAAGTTTAAATTAAAAAAGATAGCCGAATTGTCTCTTTGTAACTCATCCCCATCTACTTCCATACCTCCTATCATAGATGAAACTATGATTCAACCTGAGTCCAAAATTGAGAAAACCATACAACCTCTTGAACAACCACCTCTTCACACTTCCCATCCATTGTCCAAATGACCAAGGGACAATGAAACACCTCCTGTTTAGCCTCCTTGTATTAGACAAGTGGATAAAGAAAAAGAGAAAGTGGTTGACCCATCCTCTTTAGATTCTTCTGTTCTTCCCCCTTTGGAAGTTGAAGAACCTATGATGACTCATTCTACTCTTACACCTCAAAAAATCCAAAATAGAATTAACTAAAAGCACAATGCTAGGGAACATAGGCATCATCATCGTGCCCTTACTCGTCAATCTCACATGAATGGCAATAAAGAAAATCAACCTCCCCCTTTGACAGAAGTAATAGATGACCACCCTCCTTCTATTGACCTAAAACAAGGAATCCCTATACAAATATCACCGCAAACACAACTTTTGACACATCCATCCTTAGAAATCACCCATCGTCCTCCCATTTTCATTAATTTTGATGAAGATGCTGACGATGATGCAACGATAGCAAAAAAAGATGAGGAAGTGCATAACAATTTAAACTCTTTGTTCTCATCTACAATGAGTTTACAAGATAAATCCTCTCCACCACGTGAAGAACCTGGTACAGCTCCTAGTTCGGCACTTGCAATTCTCCCTTTGGACAGTCAACCGCCCTTGCATTACACTGAACATGATTGGGAGGTGAATGACTTGTTAGATGGCTGACTTACATTCGCCTAGCTAGCCTTTTTTCATTTCTCTTTTTATTTTCATTTTCTTGTGTGTATCGTGTCCCCTGTATCGTGCGTTTGATGTTTCCTCTTTTTGTCCACTTCTTCTATTTATCTCTCTATTCTTCTATGTGTCGTGCATCTTCTCTTTTTCACATTTTTGTGTTTTCCTTCTGGGGATGATGCAAAGTGTAGAGAATCCCTATGTCTATTCCATGTTGACCCAAAATTTCCTTGTCTTTTTCTCTTTTTGGTTTTGTGTTTTCCTTTTGGGGATGATGTAAAGCATAGAGATGCCCTATGTCTCTTCCATGTTGACCCAAAAGGTCCTTGTCTTTTTCTCTTTTTGGTTTTTTGTTTTTCCTTTTTGGGATTAGGCAAAGTGTAGAGATGCCCTATGTCTCTTCCATGTTGACACAAAAGGTCCTTGTCTTTTTATCTTTTTTGTTTTGTGTTTTCCTTTTGGGGATGACGTAAAGTGTTGAGACCGCAATGTCTCTTCCATGTTGACCCAAAAGGTCCTCTTCTTTTGTTTTCTTTTGTTATGTTGCATTCCTTTTGGGGATGACACAAGGCATTGAGACCAAAATGTCTCCTTCTTGTTGACCCAAAATATTTTTCTCCTTTTCATTTCCTTTCTTTTCGCTTGTGTCTTTCCTTTTGGGGATGATGCAAAGTGTTGAGACCATAATGTATCTTCCATGTTGACCCAGAATGGACTTCATTTTCCTTTTTTTTTCACTCTCTTTGTGTCATTCTTCCAGTTCTATGTGCTCTAGGGAATGATGACAATTCTGAGCTCTTTCATAAAAAACATTGTAGCACTGAACATACTGACCCCAAATCCATATATCCCTTGTGTTTGGTGTGCTTTCTTTTCTAGGGGGCAACTTCCTTTCTTTGCTTTTCATTTTCCTTGACATGACGCAGCGTAACTTCGAAACATATGACTTGGCATAGGGCATTCCAAGTTGGCTCTCATGTCTTTTTTTCTTTTTGCATTCTTTTTTTCTTCTCAAATTTAAAGTAATTGCTCATAGAACAATGTGTAGCAATTCCTTTAAAGTGGGGGGCATACATTACCATAATTCATTTCGCATTCTTGGTTCCTAGTGTAGCCTTGTTGTTTCCATGATGCGTTCGTCACTTTGTGGATGACATTGAGTGTGATGTCCTTCATAAGTGTGATCTATCTTAGCATATTACATTCCTCTTGATGGCTTGATGTGATGCACTGAATCCCCTAAGTTGTGAATATACTATTCTTGATTAGTCCTCTCCTGGAGACTTTAGACACAATGTTCCCTAAGTGATTGACCTTGCATGAATTGAACAAGACTCCTTTGAACATCCTTTACATTTTTACATCTTTACATTTTGTATTTTTTTCCACCTTGCATAACGCAACTTGCATAATTGTGGTACCTTTCTTTTTGTTCATGGAATTTTCCTTGTGGCACCTTATTAAAGTTATTAGTAGGTATAATTTTGATATGGTTGAGTGGGAAGCCCACCTAGTGGCATGAATTTTCCCCATAGCCACTTTTTTGTTTGTGAGTGCATTCCAACTAGCGTATGTATCTTACCTTTTTTGGGCTTTCTCACGCCGCGGACAAGTAGTTTTGTGGCCCTAGAGTGAGTACATTTGGGCCTTCTCATCCGGCAGACCTTTTTGTGTTTTGTTGCCCCAAAGTGAGTATCATGTTCCCCCGTATTGTCTGTTTGATGTTTCCTCTTTTTTTCCACTTCTTCTATTTGTCTCTCTATTTTTCTATATGTCATGCATCTTCATTTTTTCACTTTTTATGTTTTCCTTTTGGGGATGACACAAAGCATAGAGACACCCTATGTCTCTTCCACGTTGACCCAAAAGGTCCTTGTATTTTTTCTTTTTGGTTTTTTGTTTTCCTTTTGGGGATGACGCAAAGTGTAGAGATGTCCTATGTCTCTTCCATGTTGACCCAAAAGGTCCTTGTCTTTTTCTCTTTTTTTTTTCCTTTTGGGGATGACACAAAGCGAGACACCCTATGGTTCCCTTCCTTGTCTTTTTCTCTTTTTGGTTTTGTGTTTTTTCCTTTTGGGGATGAGGCAAAGCATACAGACGCCTTATGTCTCTTCCATGTTGACCCAAAAGGTCCTTGTCTTTTTCTCTTTTTGGTTTTATGTTTTCATTTTGGGGATGACGCAAAGCATTGAGACTGCAATGTCTCTTCCATGTTGACCCAAAAGGTCATTTTCTTTTGCTTGCTTTTGTTTTCTATCTTTCCTTTTGGGGATGATGCAAGGCATTGAGACCAAAATGTCTCCTTCTTTTTGACCCAAAATATTTTTTACCTTTTCATTCCTTTCCTTTCACTTGTTTCTTTCCTTTTGGGGATGATGCAAAGTGTGGAGACCGCAATGTCTCTTCCAAGTTGACCCAAAATGGACTTCATTTTCCTTTTGTTTTCACTCTCTTTGTGTCATTCTTCTAGTTCTATGTGCTTTGGGTAATGATGACAGTTCCAAGCTCTTTTATAAAAACATTGTAGAAACAAAAATAATGACCCAAAATCCATAGATCCCTTATGTGTTTGGTGTGCTTTCTTTTCTGTATTCCATCTCCCTATCTTTGTTTTTCATTTTACTTGACATGACACAACCTAACTTCGAAACATATGACTTGGCATAGGGCTTCCCATGTTGGCTCTCATGTCTTGTTTTATTTTCATATTCTCTTTTTCTTCTCAACTTTAAAGTAATTGCTCACATAATGATGTGTAGCAATTCCTTTAAAGTGGGGGCCATACATTACCATAATTCATTTCACATTCTCAGTTCCTAGTGTAGCCTTGTCATTTATATGATGTTTTCGTCACTTTGTGGATGAAATTGGGTGTGATGTACTTCATGAGTGTGATCTATCTTAGCATATTACATTCCTCTTGGTGGCTTGATGCGATGCACTACATCCCCTAAGTTGTGAATATACTATTCTTTGATTGGTCCTCTCTTGGAGACATTAGACATAATGTTCTCTAAGTGATTGACCTTACATGAATTGAACAAGACTCCTTTGAACATCCTTTACAGTTTTACATCCTTACATTTTGCATTTTTTTCCACCTTTCATAAGACAACTTGCATGATTGTGGTACCTTCCTTTTTGTTCATGGAATTTTCCTAGTGGCACCTTATTAAAGTTATCAGTAGGTATAACTTTGATATGGTTAAGTGGGAAGCCCACCTAGCGACATGACTTTTCCCCACAACCACTTTTGTGTTTGTGAGTGCATACCAACTAGCGTATGTATCTTACCTTTTTGGGCTTTCTCACCCCGTGGACAACTAGTTCTATGGCACCAGAGTGAGTACATTTGGGCCTTCACACCTGGTGGACCTTTCTGTGTACTATCACCCTAGAGTGACTACACATTCTATTTTCAAACAATCAGCCTAGATCTAATTCACAACTAGTTGGATTATCGATCGAAGCTTCATCCAATTTATTTCAACACTTGTGTGTTCCTTTGTTCTTATGCTTAGTTTTCCATGGGATCTTCATCCTAGGGGTTTGATCATCCCTCTTGATTGTTGTCATTCCATCTTGCTAACGTAAGTGCATTTGAATCATCCCCTCGATGTTCATGGCTACTTTAGTGTGAGTTTGAAGCATTTTCATCCTCTCACTAAAGTGGGGGCCAAATGTGCCATAGAAAAATGGTCCCTTGTCATTTTCATGGCCTTTTAGGTCTTGTTTCATGGTATTTGATGTATTTTTCTTTTATTTTATGTTGTAACATGGCTTGAACATGCATATTTAGGTACTAAAATTCAAATAATGATGTCTTTTGAAGGTGTTGCAAAGTTTTGTAAGACATTTCTACATTCTTCTAGACTCTATTTACTATAAGTTACCTAAAAATCACCTTTTTATACATCATCAAGTCCTATTTTGAATTGTTGTAAAGTCTTGTAACAAACTTTCATGCTCTCCTGGGCACATCGTCACTATTTATCCCCTTCTTATGACTTATTTCACCCCATTTATGCCCTCACATGTCCTATTTAAGTGTATTTTTTAATATTATCCTAGCAAATAACATTAAATACGACATATTTCTTGACACATATTTTCAGGTCCTAGGTGGGACCCATTCACCATGGGTGGCGAATGAGTCCCCCTTGGCTCCAAATTCAAAATATTTTTTAATTTCCTTTCGGGTTTTTATTTAAAATACACTTGATGTTGGCCTGTGATGAGGTATGAATGGTTACTAAGGCACAAGATAGTATAAATAAGTGATTTTCACCTCATTTTGCATCTCCTACAATCTCATTCATTGAAGCATTCATTCACACATCATTCAAACATCTTACAATATTTTTTCAAGCAATACTCAAGCACTTTGGAGTAGCCATTGACATTACTTCAGACTTGCATCATCAAGGGTTTGGAAACTTGATAGCATTTGCATGTTATTAGTTTATCTTTCCTTTGCATTTCATTATTTTCTTAAGGGTTTGATTACCAAAAGTGGGGTTTGACCAAGGCAAACCCCTATTTGCAAACCCTCAATCATTTTTCCCCTTTGCAAGTGTGTTTGCAGACTTAGATATGCAAATCTAACAAGCTTTTTGGTGTTGAAGATTGGTTTTCAAGTCAATTAGGTGCTTCAAGTCAACTTAAGTCCATTTCAAGCTTGGAAAAGGTTTTATGTTTGTTTTTCTACAGAATTGACTTCAACAACCCGACAAGCAGTGATTTCTAGATTTGGTGTTGCAAAGTTGTCTCCTAATTTTTCAAAAATTTGGGAGAGGATTGATTCACCATCAGTGGTGAATGAGTCCCACCTTAAGACTTAAAATCTGAATTTTGTCAGATTCTGGATCCTAATAGACAGAAACTTGCTTCTGACAGTTTTTCACCAGTAGGAGGACTGATTTGCCACCCTAAGTGAATGAGTGCCATAGTGAAAATTTAGTGATTTCATCCAGCATCCACAACATTTCAAATTCATCACTTTTCACCCAGGTGCACTCTGATTTAACTCATTTCTTTCTCTTCTGCATATTTCCTTCATTTAGTTCATTGTTGTAATACATAATGTGTTTTCAAACATAACTTAAAATTCAATTTTGCATTCATATTCACTCATTTAGATTAGTCAATTACATTTAGTTTACTTCATTTAGGCTAGAAAATAATGAATACAACATAATTTGAATGAACCCTTTGCATTTTTGGGACCTATCTCTCTCCTTTTAGGTGAAAAACCCTAGAAGAGCAAGAGAAGTCATAGGAAAACCCAAAAATCTTCAGTTTAGGACCAATCAAAGAATATAAAATTCATAACTTAGGGGATGCAATGTGTCACATCAAGCCACTAAGAGGAATGTAATATGCTAAGAGAGATCACGCTCTTGAAGGACATCACACCCAATGTCATCCACAAAGCAAAAAATGCATCATATAAAGTAAGAAGATTGCACAATGAACCATGAAAAGAAAAATGTGAAAGAATAATGTCAATGTATTCCCCACTTTAAATAAATTGCTAAATGCCATAATGTGAGAAATTACTTTAAAGTAGCGAATGATAAATGCAAAAAATAAAGAAGACATGAGAGCCAACTTGGAAATCCCTATGCCAAGTCATATGTTTCCAAATGAAGCTATGTCATGCAAAAAGAAAGGAAAAGAGAGGGGTCACCCTCAAAATGAAAACACCAAACACATAAGGGATCTATGGATTTGGGGTTAGTATGTTCTTGCTACAATTTTTTTAAGAGATTAGAACTGTCATTATTCCCCAAATACACATAGAATTGGAATAATGACACAAAGATAGCGATGACAAAGAAAAACCTTTCGGGTCAACATAAAAGAGACATGAATGTTTTGAGCCCTTGCATCATCCCCAAAAAGAAAACATAAGAAAAATGAAAAAGAGAAAGAAAAAGAAAAGGAAAATCCTTTTGGGTCAACATGGAAGAGACATGAATGCTTAAATGCCTTGCGTCATCACCAAGAGGAAAACACAAGACAAATGAATAAGAGATATACAAAATGAAAAGTAAAATATTGACGACATAGAGAATAATGAAGGTACAAATAGTGGAATGTCACATCGAGAGATAAAATTAAACAAAACATCATCGGGGATCACATCACGCACATGCAATCACACAAAAAGAAAAGGAAAGATGAAAAAGGATAGTAAGGAACATTCGAGTCAACCTAAAGAAGGTCATTTGCATCTCAATCATGTTCATTGTATACTGATGATGGGAAACTAGTGTTGAATGTTGTGGTTGTGTTGCTGATATGTGCTTGTCATTGATGTCAACACTATTAGCTTTGAGGTATTATAGGTTGTATATGTCGAGGATATTGAGAAAATTGTTAAAGAAAGAGTTGCACGTACCTAGTGGAACATTGAAGGTCATGAAGGTGTCTTTCTTAGAACGTTCAATATCAGTCGCTATGGATTAAAGGGTTTATTGCTGAGTTTATCTAGTTTATCCACCAAAAGTTTCAGAGGTCTGCGTGAAGATTTGTGTTCTGACAGTGTTTATGTGGTTTTAGTTTATGTTATTGATTGAAGTTGGTGTGATTCTAGTAATCTTAGTTGTTGTAGATGTTTCTCTATTAGTTCTTGATAATTGTGGATGCTTCTAGATCATGCTCTATCTTTGTTGCACATCTGTGTTGATCAGAGTGCTTGTGGTCGGTGCTTTTTCTCCTACGTGTTTGAGTTTTTGTGTTCTTGGCCGACATGGTGGTTGTAGTGTGTTGTGGATACTTGAACATTTAAATTTGAATGTTTGGCACGCTCGAGGATGTCGTTTTGGGTCACAACATAATATTGGCCGACAATGTTTGATTCGCATTGAAAATTTATTTGTAAATTTGGCCCGACATTACATGTATGTTTTATATTTTCATATTTCTTCTAGCTAACGAAGTTGTTGATGTTAATTCATGTTGCGAATATATAAGACTGATTGTTTGAGTGAAGTAAAGTGTGCATAAGATCGAATTCATGCCAAAGAAAGTGTAGATGTGTGAATAGTGTTCTAATGATTCAATTGCAGAGCAAAGTGTGAAGAAGTTTGAGCGAAGTGTGAAGGAGTGTTTTTGTGCTTAACCAAAACTGTAATCAGGCTTTTGTAGCAGCTATTTTCTCAGTTCATACCCTACAGATCTAATCTGAATCTCTATAATACAGTGTGTCTACTCTCGGTAGTGAGCCCTCTTGTATTTGAGCAGTGATCTCTAGGTAGTGTGCCTGAATGCATCTGCATTCCCATTATTCTTCTTATACTTTGAACAGGGTATAATATTGTGCACTGACATCCCCAATGGTTTTTCCCCTAACAGGGTTTCCAAATAAAAATCTTCATGTTCCCTTTGTTTTTGATGTGCTAATTGTTTATGGTTTATTGTTCATTCATCAGATCTGAGATTAAGTTAAGTGTGAAAAGTTTGAATATTTTGTGACAACTGATTCACCCCCCTCTCAGTTGTATGTCCTTTTTTTTCCAACATTTGGTATCAGATCCGGTTCCTCTGAAGAAGTTTAAAAGCTTGAGGTGATCCGAGATGGCATCATACAAGAAGGATAGTCCTAGATTTGATGGAACAAACTACACTATGTGGAAAGCTAGAATGGAATGTCATATGAGGTGTATTGGTGAACCCTTTTGGAAGATTACCAAAAATAGATATATTATTCCTCTGAATGGTCCTTCCACTCCTGATGAAGTTAAAGAGGATGACACTAATATTAGGGTTATTGAAGCTTTTTTGAGTGCTCTAACAGATTCAGAAATGAAAAAAGTGATGGATTTGAAGATAGCTCATGAGATCTGGAAGAAGTTGGAGACTTTGTATGAAGGAGATGAACTTGTGAAGGTCACTAAGATAACAAGTTTGAAAGGAAAGTATGAAACTTTGAAGCTGGGTGAAGATAAAAATATTTCTTTTATGCAAAGAGTAAATGAACTTGTGATGGGTATTAGATGTGTCGGCGGTGCCCTGGATGAACAAGAAATTGTAGCTAAAGTACTAAGATCATTTCCTCCCTCCTACAAATATAAGGCTCGTGCTATTGAAGAGCTCAGATCAGTCACAACTATGACAAGAGATATGTTGATTGGTAAACTTGCTGCCTTTGAGTTAAGCGAATTTGGTAATTATGCCCCTAGGACTAAATCTGCATTTAAGGATTTTGTATCTGGAAGAAACAAGCAAAGATATGATCTAGGAGAAAGTTTTAGAATGACATTGAAGTATGAGGAAGAGATGAAACAACTTGAAGATGAAGAAAGAGTGGTAGAAGAGCTATAAGCACTGATTGTGAAGAAAGAAGGCATAGGAAAACGTAAGTATAAAGGAAAGTTTCCTATTAAATATTTCTCTTGCAATAAAATAGGTCATTTTCCTTCAAGGTGTCCTAAAAGAGTTCCTATGTTTAAGAACTATAAACCCAAATTTTAAAAGAAATGCTATTTTGCTGAAGAAGGTGTGACTGATGAAGAATCTGATAAAGAAAATGGAAATGAAGATGAATGGGTTTTCATTGCTATCAAGGAGAATGGTCTGGTGTCTACTAAGTCTTCTAAAGTTGAGAAAGATCTTCCAACCTAGATTGAAGAAAAGGATGAGTGGGTTATTGACAGCGAATACTCACATCATATGATTGGTGACAAAAGAAAATTTGTAAATCTAGATAAATATGACGATGGGGTTGTAAGATTTGGATATAACAATTTTGGTGTGATTCATGGCAGAGGATTTATTTGTCTTGGTGGTAAACATACCATTGATTATGTCCTTTATGTTGAAGGCTTAAAGCATAATCTGTTCAGTGTTGGACAGATGGTGGATAAGGGTTATGATCTTGAGTTCAAAAATGGAAGATGCGGGATACTTGGAAGCTCTGGAAATATGATTGCATCAGGTACACAAACAAAAGGTAATATCTTTCACCTGAATGTTGCTAGTGAAAGTTGTTTAATTGCTCAAGTAGATGAAAGATGGTTATGGAATAGAAGGTTGTGTCATGTGAATTTTGATAAGATTGTCAAGGTAAGCTCCACTCAAGCAGTAAGAGATCTACCTAAGCTAGTGAATCCTACTAACACAATATGCAAGGAATGTCAGATGGGAAAATAGACTAGAGTTTATTTTCAGAGCAAACAACATCATTCTAATGGAATACTAGAGCTGGTGCATAATGATTTGTGTGGTCCCTCCAGAGTCAAAAGTCTACAAGGAGAAAGGTACTTTATGCTACTTATTGATGATTACTCTAGGATGATATGGGTTGCTTTTTTAAGAGAAAAATGTGAAGCATTGGAGAAGATCAAAAGTTTCAAAGATATGGTAGAGAATGAGATAGGTCTAAAGATAAAATGTCTAAGGTTCTAAGATAGAGGTGGTGAGTTCACTTCTCGGGAGTTCAATTCTTTATGTGAAGAGCTTGGAATCAGAAGACAGTTATTTGCTCCCTGAAGCCCTCAACATAATGGAGTTGTAGAGAGAAAGAACAAAAAAAAATTGGATGTTGCTAGAATAATGATAGAAGGAAATTTGCCTCACATCTATTGGAGAGAAGTTGTAAACATTGATATGTACACTCTAAACTAGGTAAATGTCAATGGTATTTTTGGTAAGACTCCTTTTGAGCTATGGTTTGGTTATAAGCCTACTATTAAATATTTCAAGATCTTTGGAAGCAAGTGTTATATCAAGAGAAATGAGGACATAGGAAAGTTTGATGCAAGAAGCGATGAAGGAATCTTTCTAGGTTACTCTACTAAAAGCAAGGCTTACTAGTGCTTTAATAGAAGATTGAGGAAAATGGTTGAAAGTGCAAGATGAGGACTCTGCTAGATCTAGATACTGTTGATATGATTCAGATGACCAGTAGGATAGTATAGACCAAGGGAAGAATGTTCAGACATAATCAAATTCAAATTGTTCCTGTAAATCAAGGAATTCAAGAAGCAGAGACAAGTGGTAGTGTAGAAGAAAGAACAGAAGAACCAAAAGTGCGAGAGAATCCTAAGATTATGAGGTATGTAAGGCTAAATCATTCTAAAAATCAGATTATAGTAGACAAGAAAAAAGGTGTGTAGACCAGAAGAAGGATTGTAGAAGAGTATTGTCTGATTTCCAAGACTGAACCTAGCAATGTCAATGAAGCTTATAATGATGAACACGGGATGGAAGTTATGAAGGAAGAACTATTTCAGATTGAAAAGAATGATAAATGGATTCTTGTTCCCAGACCTAAAGATAAAAATGTGATTGATACTAAATGGGTCTTTCAGAATAAGCTGAATGATAAAGGTGAAGTGGTCCTGAATAAAGAAAGACTAGTATGTAAAGGGTATTCACAAATGGAAGGTATTGATTTTGAAGAAACTTTTTCCCTTGTTGCCAGAATTGAAGCTGTAAGATTATTTCTTGTTTATGTTGCATATAATAACTACAAGGTCTATCAAATGGATGTGAAGTCAGCTTTTCTGAATGGTGAATTAGAGGAAGAGGTATATGTTGAACAGTTGGATGGATTTCAACTGACTGATGAGAAAGACATGTTCTATCAATTGAAGAAAGCTCTGTATGGATTCAAGCAAACCCCCATAGCCTAGTATGCTAGAATGGAAAAATACTTACTGAAGCTTGGATTCAATCAAGGTACTACTGACATCAACTTGTATTCTAAGTTGGATCATGATAAAGAGTTGATTATTGAATTCTTTGTTGATGACATTATTTTTTGAGGAGATGACGATCTATATATGAAGTTTGTTGATGAAATGAAGAGTGAATTTGAAATGAGTATGATTGGAGAGATGAAGTTCTTTCTGGGATTGCAAGTCACTTAGTTAGATAATGGGATTTTCATATCACAATCCAAATATGTGAGAGAGTTATTGAAGAAGTTTGGTATGGAAGACTCGAAGCTTGTTGGTACACCATTGGTAATCGGATGCAAGTTAACAAAGTAGTGTATGATGAGCCTATTGTTATATAATGTGATAACTCAAGTGCAATAAACATATTAAAGAATCTGGAGCTACATTCTAATACCAAGCATATTTCAATCAAGTTTCACTTCCTGAGGGAGAAAGTGAGTAAGAAAGAAGTCAAACTGGATTATATACCTACCCAAGAGTAGATTGTAGACATTTTCATAAGTTGTTTCCAAAGGGTACTTTTGAGTATCTTAGAAGGATGTTAGGGGTGATTACCCCTAGTGATATGAACTAGAGATGCATTGTATTGCATCAATCTGTGCATTTCATGATCATATTCTGATCCAAATTGATGTATTTATGGCTACTACTTAGGGGGAGTAGTCAGATGTGTAGATATGTGGTTCAAAGCTTGTATGTGGAAAGATAATGCTTATCTTTTCCATTGATTTCAAAGGGGGAGAAGTGTAATGTGAAAAAAAGCATGAGGAGAAGAGTCAAAATCTAAGGAGTAAGTACTCATTGAGAGTTGTGGTGATGGTATTTTTCACATCATGTGTTGCCATCAATGCCAAAGGGGGAGATTGTTGGATGTTATGGTTCTATTGTTGATATGTGGTTGTCATTGATGTCAACACTATTAGCATTAAGGTATTATAGGCTTTATATGTCGAGGATATTGAGAAATTTGTTAAAGAAAGAATTGCAGGTTCCCAGTGGAACAGTGAAGGTCATGAGGGAATTTTTCTCATAACATTGAAGATTAGTCATTGTGGATTAAAGGGTTTATTGCTGAGTGCATCTAGTTTATCCACTGAAAGTTTCAGAGGTCCACGTGAAGATTTGTTTGAGTTATGAAGATTTGTGCTCCGACAGTGTTTCTATGGTTTTAGTTTATGTTCCTAATTGAAGTTGGTGTGATTCTAGTAATCTCAGTTGTTGCAAATGTTTCTCTATTGCTTCTTGATGATCATGGATGCTTCTAGATTGCGCTCTATCTTTTTTGCACGTCCATGTTGATCGGAGTGCTCGTGGTCGGTGATTTTTCTCTTGTACATTTACGTTTTTGTGTTCTTGGCCGACATGGTGGTTGTAGCATGTTGTGGATCCTTGAAGATTTAAATTTGAATGTTTTGCACACTCGAGGATGTTGTTTTGGGTCACAACATAATATTGGCCGATGGTGTTTGATTAGCATTGAAAATTTATTTGTAAATTTGGGCCGACATTGCATGTATGTTTTATATTTTCATATTTCTTCTAGCCGACGAAGTTGTTGATGTTAATTCATGTTCCAAATATATAAGACCAATTTTTTGAGTGAATTAAAGTGTGCATAAGAAAAAATGCATGCCAGAGAAAGTGTAGATGTGTGAATAGTGTTCTAATCATTCGATTGTAGAGACGAGTGCGAAAAAGTTTGAGTGAAGTGTGAAGGAGTGTTTTTGTGCTTAACCAGAACTGTAATCAAGATTTTGTAGAAGCAATTTTCTGAGTTCATACCCTGTGGATCTAATTGAAATATCTATAAGACACTGTTTCTTCTCTAGGTAGTGAGCCCTCTTGTATTTGAGCAATGAGCTCTAGGCAGTGTGCCTGAATGCATGTGCATTCCCATTATTATTCTTATACTTTTAACAGGGTATAATATTGTGGACTAACATCCACTGTGGTTTTTCCCCTAACAAGGTTTCCACATAAAAATATTGGTGTTATCTATGTTTCTGATGTGCTGATTGTTTATGGTTTATTGTTCATTCATCAGATCTAAGATTAATTTAATTGTGAAAAGTTTGAATATTTTGTGACAACTTATTCACCCCACCCCTCTCAGTTGTTTGTCCTTGTTTTTCCAACAATTGGTATCAGAGTTGGTTCCTCTTAATAATTTTAAAAGCTTGAGGTCATCTGAGATGGCATCATACAAGAAGGATAGTCCTAGAATTGATGGAACAAACTACACTCTGTGGAAAGATAGAATGGAATGTCATTTGAGGTGTATTGGTGAACCCTTATGGAAGATTACAAAAAATAGATATATTATTCCTTTGAATGGTCCTTCCACTCATGATGAAGTTAAAGAGGTTGAGACTAATACCAGGGTTATTGAAGCTTTGTATAGTGCTCTAACAGATTCAGAAATGACAAATGTGATGGATTTGAAGACAACTCATGAGATCTAGAAGAAGTTGGAGACTTTGTATGAAGGAGATACACTTGTGAAGGTCGCTAAGCTAACAAGTTTGAAAGGAAAGTATGAAACTTTGAATTTGGGTGAAGATAAAAATATTTGTTTTTTCATTCAAAGAGTAAATGAACTTGTGATGGGTATTAGATGTGTCGGTGGTACCCTGGATGAACAAAAAATTGTAGCTAAAGTGCTGAGATCATTGACTCCATCCTACAAATCTAAGGATAATTCTATTGAAGAGCTCAGATCAGTAACAACTATGACAAGAGATATGTTGATTGGTAAACTTGTTTCCTTTGAGTTAAGTGAATTTGGTGATTCTTCCCCTAAGACTGAATCTCTATTTAAGGATTCTATATCTGGAAGAAACAAACAAAGATATGATCTGAGAGAAAGTCCTAGAAAGACATTCAAGAATGACGAAGAGATGAAATAGCTTGAAGATGAAGAAAGAGAGGTAGAAGAGCTGGAAGCACTGATTGTGAAGAAATAAGGAAGAGGACAATGTAAGTATAAAGGAATTTTTCCTATTATATGTTTCTCTTGCAATAAAATAGGTCATTTTGGTTCAAGGTGTCTTAAAAGAGTTCCTACATCTAAGAACTACAAACCTAGATTTCAAAAGAAATGCTATTTTGTTGAAGAAGGTGTGACTGATGAAGAATCCGATAAAGAAAATGGAAATGAAGATGAATGGGTTTTCATTGCTATCAAGGAGAATGGTCTGGTGGCTATTAAGTCTGCTAAAGTTGAGAAAGCTCTTGCAGCCTGAATTGAAGAAAAGGATGAGTGGGTTATTGAAAGTGGATGCTCACATCATATGACTGGTGACAAAATAAAATTTGTAAGTCTAGAGAAATATCATGGTGGGGTTGTAAGATTTGGAGATAACAATTCTGGTGTGATTCGTGGTAGAGGATCTATTTGTCTTGGTGGTAAACATAACACTGATGATTTCCTTTATGTTGAAGGCTTAAAGCATCATCTATTGAGTGTTGGAAAGATGTTGGATAACTGTTATGATCTTTAGTTCAAAAATGGAAGATGCGGGATACTTGGAAGCTCTAGAAATATGATTGCATCAGGTACATAAACAAAAGGTAATATCTTTCACCTGAATGTTGCTAGTGAAAGTTGTCTAATTGCTCAAGTAGATGAAAGCTAGTTATGGCATAGAAGGCTGTGTCATGTGAATTTTGATAACATTTTCAAGGTAAGGTCCATTCAAGCAGTAAGAGATCTACCTAAGCTAGTGAAGCCTACTAGCACAATATGCAAGGAATGTCAGATGGGAAAATAGACTAAAGTTTTGTTTTCATAGAAAACAACATCATTCTAATGGAATACTAGAGCAGGTGCATACTAATTTGTGTGGTCCCTCTAGAGTCAGAAGTCTACAAGGAGAAAGGTACTTTATGCTGCTTATTGATTATTACTCTTGGATAATATGGGTTTTTTTTTTAAGAAAAAAATGTGAAGCATTGGAGAAGTTCAAAATTTTCAAAGCTATGGTAGAGAATGAGATAGGTCTAAAGATGAAATGTCTAAGGTCAGACAGAGGTGGTGAGTTCACTTCCCAGGAGTTCAATTCTTTCTGTGAAGAGCATGGAATCAAAAGATAGTTATTTGCTCCCTGAAGCCCTCAACAGAATGGAGTTGTAGAGAGAAAGAACAAAACAATTGTGGATGTTGCTAGAACAATGATGATAGAAGGAAATGTGCCTCACATCTATTGGAGAGAAGCTATAAACACTGCTGTGTACACTCTAAACTAGGAAAATTTCAATGGTATTTATGGTAAGACTCCTTTTGAGCTATGGTTTGGTTATAAGCCTATTATTAAATATTTCAAGATATTTGGAAGCAAGTGTTATATCAAGAGAGATGAGGACATAGGAAAGTTTGATGCAAGAAGCGATGAATGAATCTTTCTAGGTTACTCTACTAAAATTAAGGCTTACTGGTGCTTTAATATAAGATTGAGGAAAATGGTTGAAAGTGCAAATGTCAGAGTTGATGAGGACTCTGCTAGATCATCTAGATAATGTGGATATGATTCAGATGACCAGTAGCACAATATAGACCAAGTGAAGAATTCTTAGACAAAGAATTAAATTCAAATTGTTCTAGTAAATCAAGAAAGTTGGGAAGTAGAGACAAGTGGTAGTGTAGAAGAAAGAACATAAGATCCATAAGTGCGAGAGAATCCTAAGATTCTGAGGTATGTAAGGCTAAATCATTCTAAAAATTAGATTACTAGAGACAAGAATAAAGGTGTGCAAACTAGAAGAAGGATTGCAGAGGAGTATTGTCTGATTTCCAAGACTAAGCCTAGTAATTTCAATGAAACTTGTAATAATGAACACTAGATGGAAGCTATAAAGGAAGAACTATTGCATATTGAAAAGAATGATACATGGATTCTTGTTCCCGAACCTAAAGATAAAAATATGATTAGTACTAAATAAGTCTTTCAGAATAAGTTGAATGAACAAGGTGAAGTGGTCCTGAATAAAGAAAGACTAGTATGTAAAGGGTATTCACAAATGGAAGGTATTTATTTTGAAGAAACTTTTTCCCATGTTGCCAAAATTGAAGTTGTAAGCTTATTTCTTGGTTGTGTTGCATATAAGAACTACAAGGTCTATCAAATGGATGTGAAGTCAATTTTTCTGAATGGTGAATTAGAGGAAGAGGTATATGTTAAACAACCAGATGGATTTAAACTAACTGACAAGAAAGACATGGTCTACCAATTGAAGAAAGCTCTGTATGGACTCAAGAAAGCCCCCAGAGCCTAGTATGCTAGACTAGACAAATACTTACCAAAGCTTGGATTCAATAAAGATACTGTTGACATCAACTTTTATTTTAATTTGTATCATGATAAAGAGATGATTATTGAAGTCTTTGTTGATGACATTATTTTTGGAGGAGATGATGATCTATGTATGAAGTTTGCTAATGAAATGAAGAGTGAATTTGAAATGAGTATGATTGGAGAGATGAAGTTCTTTCTGGAATTGCAAGTCACTTAGTTAGATAATGGTATTTTCATATCACAATCCAAGTATGCGAGAGAGTTACTGAAGAGGTTTGGCATGGAATACTCGAAGCCTATTAGTACACCCATGGTACTGGATGCAAGTTAACATAGAATGATGATTCTACCAAGGAAAATAAAAAAAGATACAAGTCAATGACTGGTGGATTGCTCTACTTAAACTCAAACCAGACCAGACATCATGAATGTTGTGTGCATGGTTGCTAGATATCAAGCTGATCCAAAAGAATCTCATGTGATTGTTGTAAAGAGAATTTTTAGGTATCTGAAAGGAACAATTCATTTTGGGCTTTGGTATGCTAAAGATGATGATCTTACTTTGAGTGCCTACACTGACGTGGATTGGGCAGGAGATGTAGATGATAGGAAAAGTACTAGTGGTGGTGCCTTCTTCCTAGGGAAGAAGCCGATGTCCTGGTTGAGTAAAAAGTAGAATTCCATTTCCCTATCTACTATTGAGGTAGAGTATATTGCTGCTGCAAATAATTGTACTCAAGTGTTGTGGATGAAATAGATGTTGAAAGATATCAGAGTAGTGTATGATGAGCCTATTGTTATATACTGTGATAACTCAAGTGCAATAAATATATCAAAGAATCCAGTGCTACATTCTAAGACCAAGCATATTTCAATCAAGTTTCACTTCCTAAGGGATAAAGTGAGTGAGAAAGAAGTTAGACTAGATTAAGTACCTACCAAAGAGAAAATTGTAGAAATATTCACCAAGTCATTGCCAAAGGATACTTTTGAGTATCTCAAAAGGATGCTAGGGGTGATTACCCCTTCTAATATGAACCAGAGATGCATTGTATTGCATCAATATGTGCATTTCATGATCATATTATGATCCAGATTGATGTTTCTATGGCTACTACTCAGGCGGAGTAGTTAGATGTGAAGCTATGTGGTTCAGAGCTTGTATGTGGAAAGATAATGCTTATCTTTTCCATTGATGTCAAAGGGGGAGAAGTGTTTAATGTGAAAAACAACATGGGGAGAAGAGTGAGAATCTAAGGAGTAAGTGTTGATTGAGAGTTGTGGTGATGGTCTTTTTCACATCATGTGTTGCCATCAGTGCCAAAGGGGGAGATTGTTGGATGTTGTGGTTGTGTTGTTGATATATGGTTTTCATTGATGTCAACACTATTAGCATTGAGGTATTATAGGCTTTATATGTCAAGGATATTGAGAAAATTGTTAAAGAAAGAGTTGCAGGTTCCCAGTGGAACAGTGAAGGTCATGAAGGTGTTTTGCTCAGAATGTTGAAGATCAATAACTATGGATTAAAGGGTTTATTTATAAGTGTATCTAGTTTATCCACTGAAATTTTTAGAGGTCCGCGTGAAGATTTGTTTGAGTTATGAAGATTTGTGTTCTGATAGTGTTTCTGTGGTTTCAGTTTATGTTCCTGATTGAAGTTGGTGTGATTCTAGTAACCTCAATTGCTGCAAATGATTTGTTATTGGTTCTTGATGATCGTGGATGCTTCTAGATCATTCTCTATCTTTGTTGCACATCCGCATTGATTGGAGTGCTTGTGGTTGGTGATTTTTCTCTTGTGTATTCGAGTTTTTTGCGTTCTTGGCAGAGATGGTGGTTGTAGCATGTTGTGGATCCTTGAAGATTTAAATTTGGATGTTTGGTGCACTCGAGGATGTTGTTTTGGGTGACAACATAATATTGACTGATGGTGTTTGATTCACATTGAAAATTTATTTATTAATTTGGGTTTTCATTGCATGTATGTTTTATATTTTCATATTTCTTCTAGTCAACAAAGTTGATGTTAATTCATGTTGTGGATATATAAGACCAATTTTTTGAGTGAAGTAAAGTGTGCATAAGAGCGAATGCATGCTAGAGAAAGTGCAAATGTGCAAATAGTGTTCTAATCATTTGATTGCAAAGCAGAGTGTGAAGAAGTTTGAGCGAAGTGTGAAGGAGTCTTTTTGTGATTAACCAGAACTATAATCAGGCTTTTGTAGAAGCTGTTTTCTTAGTTCATACCCTGCAGATCTAATCTGAATCTCTGTAAGACAGTGTGTCTTCTCTGGGTAGTGATCCCTCTTGTATTTGAGCAGTGAGCTCTAGGCAGTGTGCTTGAATGCATGTGCATTCCCATTATTCTTCTTATACTTTTAAGAGGGTATAATATTGCGGATTGACATCCACGTTGGTTTTTCCCCTAATAGGGTTTTCACGTAAAAATATTGGTGTTCCTTTTGTTTCTGATGTGATAATTATTTATGGTTTATTGTTCAATTATCAGATCTGAGATTAAGTTAAGTGTGAAAAGTTTGAATTTTATGTGACAACTGATTCACCCCCCCTCTTAGTTGTCTGTCCTTGTTCTTCCAATAGCTAGCTAAAGCGACAACAAGTTCATTACAAGGAAAACACTATCTACTTCTTACTTCCACTAGGTGCAAGACAAGAATGGCCCGAGGTAGGTGGTGGGAAAGGTCATGTTATGGTGAGAATGCAATATTTTGCAACTATTACATGAAAAGGGGTGGAGAAAGGGTTATGTTATGCAATCACCCGATGGCGATCATTGCCATCAAAGTGAAATTTGAATGCACGAAACCAAAATGAAAGGAAGAAAATTGTTGGATTTCCTTCCTAGGGTTTATGAACTAAAAGAACAATTTTCACTAACTTTCACTCAAGAACAAACCCTTGAGATCCTAGTGTAAAGGAGAATGAGATCTTGCAAGAGGGTTGTGATGGAACCCCTAAAAAATGCCTCGTGTTCCATCCAAAATTTTTCAAAACATTGGTTAATCTCATGTCCCTAGGCTTAGAGTTTTGTCTTTCATCATTCCTTATGGTTTGTAATGCTAAAACTTTCTTAAAAAACCCTTAAGTATGGTACCCATTGCAATGTTATGTTTTTTTGTTGACTTGCTAAGCCCATTTCTGATCATGTTAAAGGAAACCTAAGTCATTGAAATCTATTGAGTAACCGGCCCTATATGCTTAGGAGTTCATGCTACCCGTCACTGAAACTTTTCTGCGTGCCTAGGTCATCGAAATTTCTTAATTTTATAAGGTTGAATTATTGTCCTTGTTTTTCCTTTACATCCTTTGCAATAAGGGGTTATCTTTATGGTTAAGACCTTTTGTTATGTTATCCATTAAAAACAACTTAATGCACATGCTTATTTCCTATCACTTAAATCATTGCTCATCGTTGAAGTCTTTCTTACCACTGGGTTATTTTTAGTGATGAGCGATGTGCGTTGTGTTTCTTCTCATATCATCGATCGCTAAAGTCCTTGGGTTCCTTGGTTCCATTACAACGATACAAAATGAACATTCTCTTTCCTTTGTGTCACATTATCGCAGGAGTATTTCATGGCTTTTCTCAATTTCTGTGATAAGTTGTAGGAATGTGTTGACTGAAGAGGTGTGATCTTGCCACGTGTCTAAATGTGGTACTATCGCTAGTTTTCCCCATCGATGAAAGCACTCCCAACTCCAAGTCAGTTACAATGATGTGTGATGGCTTATGGGTACATTATGGCATCACAAAAAGGTTCTCCTCCCTAAAATACAATTGCAACTTTGTTACTCTTCAGCGATAAGTGATAAGGGATATACCAAGGAATATTCCCTTATCTGGGTTGTCATTGTTCATCACCAAATTTTAGAAATGGATTAAATTCATTACTACGATGAGTGATAAAGCATAGAAGAGCTGGTAAATATGTGGATAATTGCGTGGCAACTTTTCAATGTGTCATCATTGTTTCCAAGTATGGATGAAAAGGCCAATGGTCAAGCTTGAGGAATATCGTTGATTATGTTTTAAATAAAAAATGATCGATGACCAAGATTCAAATTTGAGCGGCTACCTATTAGCTTGTTCACACGAGCATTCTTTTAACATTAATGGCTACACACTCTAGTTGCTCTACTTAATGCAGATAATCTGTTGATTTATCTCATCGTTTGCAACTATCGAGAGTTGACAAATTGGTTTAGAACTAGAGAAGAATCATGTGAGTCTAAGGCAAGTAATTACAAAGATATTAAAGGAATTGTCCCAAGTAAGTAGGTGTTTATACCTGCTATGTTCCAATTATGCATTAGTTGGCTTATGAGTTCTAAATTCCTAGGGTTGGTGAGGGTTTTAATCAATTGCCTACATTTTCCACTTATATTAATAAGAATTATGTAGGTCTTGGGGTTTTTCTCTGCAAATTTCAATTTTTAAACAAAGTAGTGATTTTTGTCCTGCTGGTGAAGGTTCACTAATTCTTGTTTTATTTTATGTGAAAATGAGTAAGCCTAGTGAGTCTTTCCAACCGAACAAGAGGTCAAGGAGGATTAGTATGCTTGAGCTATATGATGATACTCCTAAAATTGAACAAGAAACACTAGGAGCTCCTACAAATCCAAAGGAGAAGAGGAGAGCCTACAATAAGTCTTTGAAGGGTGGTGTCATGAGCACTTACAACCCTAGGATTAGGGTTGTTTTTCATAACTAGGGTGAGTCTAGTGGGAATTTGGCTGTCTTGTGGGAAGAGGAAGAATAATTACCACAAGGATTATGATTCTTATATGGGTAGGCATAACTCTGCCAGGGAGGATTTGGCTAGTCCTTTGAGCAATGAAGGAGATAGTGATCCAAAGTATACCTAGTACCTTGTCACTATGGTAGGTCAGGAGGATTCTGATGATGGAGAGGTAGTAGCTTCTCTAGTTTTAGCAAGAACATAGAGCGGGAATGCCTATTCTGATTCTAAAAAAATAGAGTAGTACCTCGGTTCTATTTTTGTTTTTGATGACATTTCTACCACAATGGTGGGACTGTCTTCTTCAACAAACATATAAGTTTTTGGTCTTGGGTGCTGATGTGGAGAATCTTCTTTAATCAACATGGATGAGAAATTTTGACACTATTGCAATGATGAACGGTGCCTTCTAGAAGGCTATTTGATCTTCTTCAATGAACTATATAAGTTTTGTGTTTTGCTTCCCCCCTCCACTTTACAATAAGCAAACATAACCATCTATGGATTTTTCTGAAATTGAAACTGAAAATGTAATTTGGGCATATGCTTGTTGCTCCCATGTTTATATAAATGGGATTTTAGGGCCAGTTACAGGGGTTCAAATTTTGGGTCTCGGGTGGTCTAGGTTGAAAACTGAGCTCATGCAAGAGAAGTTTGTAGTCAATGCACATATGGATAGAATAATATAGAGTCTAGGGTACAGGCTAACTTGTAATAAGCTTAATTAGTTTTACAATAGTAGCAACATATGAATGAAAATGCAAGTTTGGAAGCATATGTCTCTCCTATGTATCTTGTTTTACAAATTTTAAATGAAATGATTAAGTAACCTTTTGTTTATCTTCAATCCTTTTGATTGAATGAGTGACTTTATTTCTAATTTGGTTTAATCAACTAATCAAATGCCAGAATAAGATCACAGGTTTGTGAGGGAAGATTTTAGGATTTCTAAGTAGTTTTTATTTTGATATAGTGAGTTGAATATTGTAATGCAAATTAGCCCACAAATGTTGAGTCTAAATTGCTAATGTATTACAAATTGTTACAAGTATGACTCTGTTACCTAAAGACAAAGCACTAGTCTATTTTTTGGTCATCCTGAATGTAAATGAGTCAGTCATGCACCAGTCCAAGAACAAAAAATGAGAACAAAAATCCTTTAAGCATCTTTAATTACAACATATCATTATGAAGTATCATTTATTCCTCATTGTAGATAACAATTTTCTTAAGGGTCAGCCAAATCCTTGATGAATTTTATCTATTTGCACCTTATAGGAATATATTTGTTTGTTCAAATGTTCTTGATAAAATGGAAGAAGAATATCATATGAACATAATAAGGACTACCCTCTTGGGTTTCAAAGAGCCTAAAGAGTAGAAGTAAGGGCCTAATAATCCTTGTTTGTTGGCCAATCCTTACCCGTGCTTATCATTAGATTCTGGAAAATTCATTAGCATTGGGTGAGATCAATTTTGGTTCTAAAAAAATAGCCAATAGGATGTCCTAGGGGCTGAATGGAAACTATAAAGGGGTTCATCACCAGGTAAGAACTTAGAAATAAAAATGAAATGAAAGATACAACATCAAACCCTATTTCAATGCAATAACCTAGAAAAGTAAATGAAGCAACATATAAAACTATAGAAAAGAATGTGTGCACCTAGGAATTTGGAAATGATTGAATGGAGCTTTGAAACACTGGAAAATATGACTTTAATGTTGAGTGGGACTCATTCACCAAGCTAGGTGAATATTTCTAGATTCTAGAAAACTATGTGGGAACAGGTATTTGCCAAAAGGGTATTCAAATTTGCAAAAAAATGAATTTTGACTGGAGCTGGGACTCATTTTCCAAAAGTGGTGAATTAGTCCAATTAGGGTTTTCTAAAGCTTTAAATTATGATCATGCTCTTCTATGTCTTCTTTGTCCTTCCTGGTTGATTTCTAGATGTAAAACCCTAATTTGCAACCTATAGGTCATCTCCAAGGTTCTCCAAGGCTTGATGACAACTTTGACAACTTTGAATTATTTGACAACTTTTCTCCAATCTTACTCCTTAGGAAATCTACAACCTTGACCTACAAATCACACATGGATAGGGTTTTTCCTTGGTCAAACCCCGTTTTGGTAATGAAATCTTGAAATAGAATGAAATATGAATGGAGAATGATGAATGAACAAAATAAAATGTTGCAACTCACCAAACCCTAGAAATAAGATTATGCAAACATGCATGCAATGGATCTAATGGATGTAGACCTTAACTCTTACTTGAAGGTGATAGATCTTGAATTAAATGCTTGCTTGAATCACAAAATCCTACAACACAATTGTTAGCTCCAAAACAAACATGATGCATGAAATCCTTGACATGATGATTAACACTTGAATTTTTCTCTAAAATGCTTGATAATCTGCCCTTGAATTCTCTTGAATGCTCTTGTGAACACTTATGAACTCAAATTTAGTCCACACATGAATACTTGAATGCTTGGGGTTAAAAGGAGAGAAAGAACCTTGTATTTATACTCAATTATGCAAGAATTCTCGAAATTACAACACTACAAGATGACATTAGATCTAGGAGAATAAAATCTTGCCAAAAATTTGAATTAATTTTGATTTTGGACCAAATAAGACTCATTCACCCAAGGTGATGAATGAGTCCCATTAGGCATAATGTATGGGACCAAATTTGAAAATTCTTAGAAATGTGTGAAACCAGGTTCGAGACTCAAAAATATAGGTGGGACTCCTTTGCACAAGGTGGCAAATGAGTCCTAGATCACTAAATATGGGCCATTCAAGCTTGAAACACCTAAATTATGATTGGATGTTGGTTTGTGTCAGGATTATCCTTGAAAAGATGCATTAAATGAGGCTTGTAAATGCAAAATAAGGCCAATTAAAGCATAATAAAGTCCAATTACTAATGAGAAGCCTAGAAAAGTGTGAAAGTGTGTTACAACACTTCATAGTTCACTTTAAAATAAGGTAGCATTATGATTAAAAATAGGTTTATTTGGTGTAATTAATTAATAAGATCTTAAAAAAGTGTGAAAGTGAGTTACAACACTTCACAACACTTAGCAAGGTACCATTTAAATCGACTAGTTCACAAGGGCCCAAGACCTAATGTGAATGTGTCAACCACATTACAATACAAAATAAAGGCAACATTAAGCTCAATTCAGCAAGGAGTGCCCAAATAAGTTTGAAAATTTCCTCGATGACATTTTTCGACAATACAAAAATACATTCAATTATTTTTTCATCGTTTCTTTTTCTTCTCTATAAATTCACCCTTTTAGTGAATGCAAGTTCACTGCCTCATTTGTTTCGCTGCCACATCCTTGAAGTTGCCCCCTCCCAGTCTGCCTCATAGCTCCCTACGTTTATGTCTACCCATGAAAAATATATCAATCTTTCATTTATTTTAAAACCTAAATTTTAAAATAAGATTCACCCACCCTTTAGCAAAAGTTTCGCCCAAATCTTTTCACAGGAATGCAAAAAGTTTAAAAACAAAATAATAATATCTCTAACATTTTTCCCACCCATATTTTTTAAAGAAAGAGATTTTCTAAATTTAAGTTTTAAGTTTTTAATAAAGTTTTTCATCTTTTAGATTTCTTTTAATAGTTTATAAAAATATTTATTCATTTAATATTATTTAACTTTTAAAATTTATTTAGTTCTTTCAAACAAATTAATATATTTAAAAAAAAAGCACCTTAATCTCTTTTATTGGAATTTTTTTTTTTCAAATTTATATAATTTTTTAAAATAGAAATTTCATTTAGACACTTTATTTTCCTTCTAAATGGTTTTTTTTAATCTAAAATTTAATTTAATCTAAAGAGGTTTTTTAAGATTTAAATCAGTCAAGAGTAGTATTTTTTTTTGTAAGCAAATATTTACAATAGTTATCATCTTTTCTATCAAGAAAGTTGTGATTTTTTTATTGCAATCATGTCTGCTTTAATTATTGAAATTAAGTTGAATTCTTCTAACTATTATTCTTGGAAAACTCACATCTCTTTTACTTTTCATTTTAAACATCTTTTGGATGTTGCTATGGATCCCAAATCAAAACTTCATCCGTTTGCATCCCAAGATGAACAAGAGAAATGGAAGCTCAAGAATGAGGAAGCTTTTGGCCTCATAGGTATTTCCATGTCACCCAAACTATATGTTCACATTGGGACATGTACAACAACCTATGAAGCATGGGACAAACTCATGACTATTTATGATAGTTCAAATGAATCTAGAAAGATTCAACTTCAAGACAAACTTGAAGATCTAAGATATTTTGATTTCAAATCTATCAATGATTTTAAATTAAAATTTGATGCTTTGAATAGTCAGTTGCATGGTTTAGGACTAACATTAGAAGATCTTAGATTAATTCATCTTATTCTCAAAAAATGTCATCCTAGGCGATTTTAGTAATTTATTACTAATATTCATGCTCAATAAGTTATTCCTTATTTAGATACTCAATTAACTTATGATATTTTTCATAATTTATTAAGACAAGAAGAAGCTAAGTTGATTCAGTTTGGTAATCTTAAGTCTAATGAACATGCTTTTTTGTCTAATCATAAGGAAAACTTTAAGCAACATTATAAACAAAATTATAATAATAAGCCTCATTATAATAATGGAAATGATCCTAGGAAGAATACTTCCTCTAAGAGACCTCATTGCACTTATTGTAATAAGCATGGTCATTGGAAAAATACTTATTTTAAGAAGAAAAATAAGAAAAAGCATATGAAGAAAAATAATCAACATCAAAATAAGCCTAAGTTTCAAAACAATGCAAATCAATCTAGACATTCTTTTACTTGTGGTTATAATATTTCTCAACCTCTTGAATGGGTTACTAATTTAGGTGCAATCTCAACATGTTACTTCACATTAAGAAGTTTTTGAGTCTATGCAACTTGATATCTCAAATGTTCCTCTTGAACTTGCTAATAATCATATTTGTAAAGTAGAAGCAATTGGAGATATGAGTCCTCCTAATGGTAAATTGCATGATGTTTTATGTCTTCCTAAATTAAAGACTAATTTGCTTTTAGTTGATAAGCTTTGTCAAGATTATAAAATAGTGTAATGATGAAAAAATTGTACACCTTTTCCTTGCTTAATTTGGGAATAATTAATGATGAATTGGACTTGATATCACCTTGATCTAGTGTTTTGATGAGTTTTACACATCCACATTAGGTTTTGGGCCCTTCTAAGCTAAATAAACTTAACTTTTTCCTCATTTAATGTTGTAAAGCTTATGTATTGACACCTTCACATTAAATTTAGGAGGCTTGTAAATTAAGTGGACCTAATCTAGTATTGTAATGTTTTTTACACATTCGCATGTGATTTTGGACCCTTTTAAGCTAAATAGACCCAAATTTTCTTTAATTTAATGTTGTAAAGTGTATTTATTTACACTTTCACATTGGATTTTGGGCCCTCTTGCATTTATGGCATTAACATCATCATTAATAGGCTCTGAAGACCCTATATTATGCATCCCAAGGCATATTTCAATCAAAAACCTAACAAGATTAACAAATAGGATTAATTTACATAGTCCTTGACATTTTAGCAATCAATATAGGCCATGTGGGACCCATTCACCACTTTGGGTGAATGAGTCCCACCCAAGTGAGACTCATTCACCTAGCTTGGTGATTGAGTCCCATCCAAGTGGAACCCATTCTCTCTTTGTGTGATTACAGATCTAGGTGCTTTGAAGACTTGAATATCATTGAAGATTAGGTTACAAGTATTGCAAGTATGAATAAGTTTGGTGGTTTTATCATTAATGTTATTGATTTCAACATGGTATAGGCTGTTACAAAGAAAGGAATCAGGTGATTGCAGGTTGTGCATGTATAGTTGAGATACTATTGAGATGTTGTGAGTACATGGAGCTATCTTTATGGTGTTGCAGGTGTGCTAATATGATGAGTTACCAAGTGCTTTTGAGAAAATTAATAAATAGTGAAGAAAAAATTGCGTGTGTTTAGAATGTGCTTTGGTATTTGCTCTGCATTTCTTCTATATTGATCCTATGCTTGTGTGGATCTAAAGATTTGTTTAAGGGATTCCTTGGGTGAAATATCCTAGATTATAGCTTCTGGGTTGATGGAGAGTGAAAGTTGAGTTCACCAGTTTGTGAACTAGTCTATCAGAGTTGTTTGCATGTGGATTGGGAGAAATGTATATGCTTCGTAGTCCTTCACTTTTTTATTTTTGGTCTTGTGGATTTGGAAGAAGGCTTGTAATGGTGATATCTATGTTATGTCAAAGGTGTTCATGGTTTTGTGCTTTGGAAGACTAGTTTTAGAGTTTATGTGTGTGTCTATACAGACCTGATGGACTGATGGGAAGTGTGCTATGTATGAAGGTTGTTGCATTAGCTGTGAATGAATCTAAAGGAATCTAAGATGTGTTCTAGTGTATTGTGAAACATGTTATATGGTTTGCATGTTATCTTCTTGTTGCAAAAGTCTGTACCTCAAAGTTCATTGGTCTTTTCATTATGTTTGGATGACCTAGATTGTTTACATGTCATGCAAAGGTTAACTATTAATTAAGGAAGTGTGTGATTGATCTGAGATGTTATTTTGGGTCTTGGTTAAGTGTTGGTTTGGTCCACTCTCATTCTTATCCACTACAGGAATGTTAAGTTTTTGACCTAATTTGTATTTGTAAAATGAAGCATTTGGAGTTGACCTTGGAGAAAGTTTCTAAGGTTGAAGATGGTATAAATACAAGACAATATGTTAAGTATTGTACACCACAAGTGTGAGAAGCAAGGTAGATGCGAAGATAGTGCAAAAGTGAATTGAGACAGCGAAAGCTTTTATGTGTTAGACACCTGAAAGCAATGAGTTGATGGTATCTCCAATTTTTTGATCAAGGTTGTGGATGTGTGCGAGTTGCTGTGGTGGATCTTCTGTTGCATTGAGATAGTGTTCTCTATGTAACATTCTTATTTCTATCCTTTTATCCTCCCTTTTTGATAATGAGTTGTATTTGTAGGCAATGAGCCTCCTATATTGCTTTTATTCATTTTCACTTCATGCTAATACTTAATAACATATTAAAGTGGATGTGGGGTTAATAATTGTTTGAGATTTATGAATGTGATTGGTGAAAACTAATTCACCCCCCCTCTTAGTTGTCTTGTGCATTTCAACAATTGGTATCAGAGCTTTGGTTCCTCAGAGAAGAGCTTAACTGCTTGAGGTAGATCCAATGGCGCACAAATATACAATCCCTATGTTTGATGGATCTAACTACAATTTCTAGAAAGTGTAGATGAGAGGTTAACTAATCTCTCTTGGTTACAAGACTTGGAAAGCTATTGAGATAAAATATGTTGAGCCGACAAGTGGTCCTTCTTCTCTAGATGACATTTTTTCCTATGAAGAAAATGAAAAAGAAAGGTATGTAATCTATAGTGCTTTATCTAAGACTGAGCTGACAAAAGTTATTTCATTGGGAAATACTTATGAAGTTTGGGAAAATTTGAAAGATATCTATGAAGGAAATGATAGAGTCAAATTATCAAACAAGTTAATAGTTAAGTGCAGATATGATAACTTGAAAATGGAATAAGGTGAAGAAATTGCAAGCTATTTTTAGAGGGTCGAAATTATAGTAAAAAAAATCAAAAATCAAGGTGGCACTCTAACAAATGAAGATATAATGGAGAAGATTCTAATGACTCTACTAGAGAGTTACAGTGGTAAGGTCTCAACCATTGAGAAAATGTATGATCCAAAGAAATTCACTAAAGAACAACTATTTGGCACCTTGACCGCATTTGAAATGAGGAAATTTGGAAAAGAAAAGGAGAAAACAAAAATATCCTTCAAAGCTACAAAGATAGAAGATGATCTAGATGGTGATAGTTCAGAAGAGTTGGAAGCAAAATTTACAAGGAAGTTGAAGAAAGGTACTAACAAGTACAAAGGTATGTTACCTTTTAAATTTTTTAGTTCTAGAAATATTTGTCACTGTGCTTCAAGATGTCCAAATAGAGCCATTCACAAGAAGAATAGAGACACTAAAAATAAAAAGGATACAAAGTTCAAGAAATTGTATTATGTTAGAGAAGGTGCTGAAATTTTTGATGATGAATTTGATATTGAGGGTGATAATGATGGATTCTTGTTTCTAGCCTTAGAGAATAAATTAGTGTCTATTAACCATGGAATATGTGCAAAGGAATGTAGTTTGGAAAATAAGAAGGAAGAGATTGAAGGTACTCTGGTTATTTCCTTTCATGCTAGACAAGATGAAGATTATTGGGTAATTGAAAGTGGCTGCTCAAATCACATGACTAGAGACAAAAGTAAGTTTACTAAACTTGAAAAGTATGACAGACAACTAGTCATGTTTGGATATGATTCTAGTGCAAAGATTGTTGGAAAAGGAGAAATTAGTTTTGATGGAAAGCACAATACTGATGATGTCTATTATGTTAAGGGCTTAAGGGATAATATCTTGAGTGTTGGAAAAATGTGTAGCAAAGGACTTAAGCTTGTGTTTCAGGATAATACTTGTGAGATTAGAAAAGGGTCTGGAACTGTGGTAGCTATAGGAAGAAGAACATATGGAAACATTTACCAGCTTAAGGGTGTAAATGGTCAATGTTTTGTGTATCAAGTTAATGAAAGTTGGCTATGGCATTGGAGGATGGAAAATGTAAAATTTGACAACTTAATCAGTATTAGTTCAAGAGAAGGTGTTAGGGATTTTCCTAAAATCACAAAGCCTACCAATACTGTTTGCAAAAGTTGTCAGTTAGGAAAACAAACAAGATGCAGCTTTAAAGGAAAAGAACAATCAACTACCAGAATACTGGAATTGGTTCATATAGACCTCTATGGTCCCATAAGAATAGGAAGTCTTAATGGTGATAGGTATTTTATGCTTCTAATTGATGATTATTCTAGAATGACATGGGTTAATTTTCTTAGGGAGAAAGCTCAAGCTCTGGATAGATTGAAAGTATTCAAGGCTATGGTAGAGAATGAAGTTAACTTGAAAATAAAATGTTTAAGGTATGAAAGAGGTGGAGAATTCACCTTCACTGAGTTTAATATGTTTTGTGAAGAGCATGGCATGAAGAGGTATTTTTTTTCTCCTAGAACTCCTCAGCAAAATGGAGTTGTTGAGAGGAGGAACCGAACTATTCAAGAAGATACAAGGACTATGATGAAAGAGGAAAATGTACCTAAAGTATACTAGAAAGAAGAAATTCACACTACTGTTTATATTCTTAATAGAGTTCAGATCAAAGGTAACAACACAAAGACCCCTTATGAACTGTTGAATGGAAAAATTCCTACTGTTAAGTACTTTAAGGTGTTTGGAAGAAAATGCTACATTAAAAGAGATGATGAGAATCCAGGAACTTTTGACGCAAGATCGGATGAAGGTGTTGTCCTTGGATATTCAACAAATAGCAAAGCTTATAGATACTTCAATAAAATATTGAGAAAGATTGTTGAAAGTGAAAATGTAAAAGTTGATGAAGATATGCACAAATTAGTTGAAAAAAGTGAAGTTGAACCAGATGAATCTATCTAAAAACAAGTACAAGAAGAGAATAGGGAAGAAGAAGAAAAGATTGAAGAAGAAGAAGCTTGGGAACCTACTTCTAAGACTCAAAAATATATACAAAAAAATCATCTGGAAGAACAGATAATTGGAGACAAAAGTGAATGTGTAAAGACAAGAAACAAAGTGGTAGCAATAGAGGTAAATCTGTGTTTACATTCCAAGATAGATCCTAAAATAGTGTGTGAAGCATGCAAAGATGAAAATTGGGTTAGAGTAATGAAAGAGGAATTTCAGCACATAGAGAAAGATTAGACATGGGAATTGGTCCCTAGACTGGTAAACAAGAATGTAATTGGTACAAAGTGGGTATTCAACAATAAGTTGAATTAGAATGGTGAAGTAGTAAGAAACAAAGCAATACTTGTGTACAAAATTTTATTCACAGGTTGAAGGAATATACTTTGAGGAGACATTTTCCTCAGTGAAAAGAATGGAGGCTATTCAAATGGTTTTGGAATTTTTTGCTCATAGAGATTTCAAGCTATACCAAATGGATGTTGAGTACGCATTCCTGAATGTAGAATTGGAAGAAGAGGTGTACATGAAACAACCAGAGGGATTTCAGTTATGAGATCAGCCAGACATGGTCTGTAAGTTGAAAAAGATAATGTATGGACTTAAACAGGCTCCCAGAGCATGGTATGTAAGGTTGGACATGTATTTGACTCAACAAAGGTTTAGCAAGGGCTTCGTAGATAGTAATCTCTATTTCAAGGTTGAAGGAAACAAAATGTTGATAGTGGTTGTGTATGTTGAGGATATTATCTTTAGAGGAAATGAGGGTATGTGCAAGAAATTTGCAAAGGAGATGCAAAAAGAGTTTGAAATGTCTATGATTGGTGAGTTTAATTTATTTCTTGTACTTCAAGTGAATCAAACTGATAAGGGCATATTCATTTCACAATCAAAGTATGCTAAAGAATTGTTGAAGAAGTTTGGAATGGATGACTCCAAACTGGTTTGTACCCTTATGGTGACAAGATGCAAGCTTAGTAAGGATGATGAATCTCCTAAAGTTGATCATAGCATGTAAAAATATATGATTGGTGGAATGTTATATCTTATTGCTACTAGAACATATATCATGCATGTACCACATTTGGTTGAAAAATATCAAGCATAACCCAAAGAAGCACATGCTACAGCTGTGAAAAGGATATTCAGATATCTGAAAGGCACTCTGGATTATGGCTTGTGGTATCCTAAGGATACTAATTTTCCTTTGAGTCTTACACTAATGTAGATTGGGTTGGTTGTGTAGATGACTGAAAGAGTACAAGTGGTGGTGCAATCTTTCTTGGATGCAGGTTGGTTTCAAGGCTAAGCAAGAAACATGATTCAGTTTCTTTATCCACTATAGAGGCTGAGTACATTGCAACATCTTGTTGCACACAGGTATTATGGATGAAGCAAACATTAAAGGATATAGGAGTGATGTCTGATGAGCCTATCCATATCTTATGTGACAATACAAGTGCAATAAATATTTCAAAGAATTAGATAATGCATTCAAGTACAAAGCATATATCTATTAGATATCATTTCTTGAGAGAGAAGGTATAAGCTCGAATGAAGTCAAGCTTGAGTATGTGCCTACAAAGGATTAGAATGCTGATATATTTACTAAGGCTATTCTGAAGGATACTTTTGAGTATCTCAAGGAGAAGTTGGGGGTTATTGCCCCTCCTTCTTTGAACCAGGTGCACATAGAGGTGCATTAGTCCAGTGGATCTATAAATTCATCATTTTCTTGGACTAATGACTGAGGTCTACTTTGCAAGGGGAGTAGGAAGTATCATTGTTGTAGTATGAGATGTGTGGGTGCACTCCTAAGGGGGAGTGATCAGGTTTATGTATAAAAAATTTGTTCTTTTCCATTAATGTCAAAGGGGAATAGAGAGTCGTGTGTTTCCATCAATGACAAAGTGAGATATTGTTGCAAGTATGAATGAGTTTGGTGGTGTTGTCATTAATGTTGTCATTGATGTCAACATAATATAAGTTTTTGTAGAAAAATGAATCAAATGATTGCAAGTTGTGCATGTATAGTTGAGATACTATTGAGATGTTGTGAGTACATGGATCTATCATTATGGTGTTGCAGGTGAGATGATATGATGAGTTACCAAGTGCTTTTGAGAAAATTAATATATGGTGAAGACAAAATTGTGTATGTGTTCAGAATGTGCTTTGGTATGTGCTTTGCATTTATTTTGTGTTGATCCTATGCGTATGCAGATCTAAAGAGTTGTTTAAGGGCTTCCTTGGGTGATATATCCTCGATTATAGCTTCTAGGTTGATGGAGAGTGAAAGTTGAGGTCACTGGTTTTTGAATTGTTCTGGAAGAGTTGTTTTCCTATGGACTAAGAGATTTGTATCTGCTCTGCAATCCTCCACTAGTTTTTTTCTAGTCTTGCGGATCTAGAAGAAGGCTTGTAATGGTGTTATCTGTATTCTGTTAAAGGTGTTCATGGTTTGGTGCTCTCAAAGGCTAGTTTCAAAGTTCCTATGTGTGTCTATACAGTCTAGATGGACTGATGGAAATTGTTCTATGTATGAAGGTTGTTGGATTAGCTAAAGATGAATCTGAAGGCATCTAAGACATTTTCTAGTGTATTGTGAAGTGTGTTATATGGTCTACATGTTATCTTCTTGTTGCAAAAGTGAGTACTTCAAAGTTCATTAGTGTTTTTATTAGGATTGGTTGACCTATTGTTTCACATCAATGTGAAGGTTAGCTATCAATTAAGGAAGAATGTGATTAATCTGAGATGTTTTTTTGGGTCATAATTAAGTGTTGGTTTGGTCCACTCTCATTCTTATCCACCATAGGAATTTTGAGTTGTCGATCTAATTTGAATTTGTAAAATGAATCATGTGTTGTTGACCTTGGAGAAAGTTTCTAAGGTTGAAGATGGTATAAATACAAGACAATATGTTAAGCATTGTAGGCCACAAGTGTGAGAAGCAAGGTAGATGTGAAGATAGTGTGAAAGTGAATTGAGGCAGTTTTTTGCTTTAATGTGTTAGACTTTTGAAAGTAGTGAGTTGATGGTGTCTACAATTTTCTAATCAAGGTTGTGGGTGTGTGCGAGTTGTGGTGGTGGATCTTTTGTTGCATTGAGATAGTTTTTTTTGTGTAACATTCTTATTTCTATCCTTCTATATTTGTAGGTATTGAGCCTTTGGTTTGGATAGTGATTCCTATTTGTAGGCAATGAGCCTCCTATCTAGATAGTGAGTCCTATCTTGGGTAGTGAGCCCTTTGGAAATGAGCCTCTTATAAACTGTTTTGCAATTACTCTTATATTTTGTGTTAATCCTCACCATGGTTTTTCCCTTATTGGTTTTTCCACATAAATTTGGTGTTTCTTGTGTTGATATTGCTTTATGTTATTTGCACTTCATGCTAATACTTAATAACATATTAAAGTGGATGTGGACTTAATAATTCTTTAAGATTTGTGAATGTGATTGGTGACAACCAATTCACCCCCGCTCTCAGTTGTCTTGTATATTTCAACAAAAATCTTAAATAAAGTTGTTGGAGTTGTCTCCCCATTGGAAAGGTTGTAATCTTCACCAAAAAGTCACCTACAACCCCCAAATCAAGGTTTCAAATGTCAAAACAAAGAGGAACAAAAAGAGTAGACATTAAAGGCCAGATTCAGATTTTAACGCTCTGAAAAACCCTAGCTAGACTCATTTACCACTTCTGGTGAATGAGTCCTAGTTTAGGTCAATTTTTTAGATCTTTGTAGTTTCAGATACCCTTTTTCGAGAAACCTATTCCGATATAGAAACCTAGATCTAGAATGATTCACCTAGATTGGTGATTGAGTCCTAGTAGGCCTAAATTTTAGGATTTGCAACATTTTTAGTCTTCATTGAAGCCTCTACATGTTTCCAAGTGCACACTTCTGATTTTACTATTTTCTATTTTGATTTATGCATTTCTAGGTCAGTCATTGAAGTTTCATGCAACACTAATTTTCATCATTAGATCTTGCATTTCATTAGTATTTCAAATTTCTTAATTGATGGAAAACCCCTTATTAGCTTACAATCAGCCCCTAGGACAACCCTATTACAAGATCTCTTTCTCCTTTACATTGAGATCTCTAGGGTTATCCTTGAAAGAAATTGGGAAGTTTGTGTGCTCTATGACCTAAAACCATATGATAGCATTGTAACAATTTTTTAACATTTCATTTTGGTGAACCTGTATTTAGAATACCTTCTTTTTTTATTTTGAGTACATCATCATCCTAGATCTATCTTGCATTGACTTTGCATTAGGGTTTGCATTAGTTAATTGGCATCTAGAGTTTCAAAAAAATTGCATTAGTGAAGGTGCATATATGTTGCATTTTTTCATCTCAAATCATTGAAAATAATCTGAATATTGCACTTGCACTTAGGTTACTGATCTTACAACATAAAAAAAATACAAAAATCAATTGAAATTTTCTATATATTTTTTTTTTAAATCCCTACTAGGACTCATTTGCCACCTTGGGCGAATCAATCCCAGTACCCATTTGAAACTACCTTTTACAACATTAAAAACCTTGTTTTTGCACTTATGTTTTCTGCCATTGGTTATTTATTTCATTTAGTTGAGTTTCTACTACATGCATTTCACTAAATCTAGCTTAAATTGGTCCATTTCATGCATTGCTTAATTCCAAATTTTCATTTGCAACATTTCATTTTCAAATCATTGCATAGTATAATCAATAAATTACCTTGTTTGAAAACTAAAAATTGCATTTCATTTTAATTCTTTACATTGCATTTTGATTTTGCATAGATTATTGTTCAAAAATGTTAGTTTTGGTATTTTCCAAGTTTGTAAAGAAAAATTTAGTCAATAATAATGTTAGTCATTCATTCAATGCATTCCCTAGTTATCAAAGTCTCTTAGTGCAAGAGAATGGAAATGTTGAGACTTTCATGAAACCTACACCCCCTCTTATCTATCCTATTTGTGGGAATGATGTGATCGAAGAAGATATAGGAATGGACATTCATGATGATCATAACTGTTCTTGTCCTGATACCTCTCCTTTTAGTGATGAAGGAATCTTGGTGCAAGAAGATACAATTTTTGAGAATCATGAAGGTCTCGTTTTCCCTTCTCCTCATTCCCCTTGGGAAGATAGTATAACAACCGAAGATGAATTCATTTCCACCACTTTACTTAGTTTACATTCCTCTCCCAATACTTCCCCTACTTTTGAGAATGCTACAATCATAAATGACCATGAAAATGACATTTATGAGGAGGGCAAGTTGGTGTGTCCCTTGGTCTTCCTTGTCTAGTACAGTGCTTGGGTTTGTGACATGGTCTAACCACCTCCTATGGATCTTAACTGACACTTGTATCAGGCATTGACAGGTTGACCTTTTGGTACAATGGCAAGGCCAACAGTGTTAAGAGATCTAATAATTGAAAGCTTTGACAATCCTACTTCTCCCATTTGAGAAGAAATTATAGAGAATAAGGGTGTAATTATAGATAACCATAATAATCACATTGGCTCTTCTCCTAATATCATTCATAGTAATGAATACAATAGTTTTGTGTTAAATGATATACTTGAAAGTCACAAAAATCTCATTACTCCCTTTCCTAATGCTCCTACCATTTGGCAAGATCTATTTGAATGAAAATATCCAATCATTGATATGCATGATTCTCCTTCTCTTGATGCATCCCCTAGTTTTGATGAAGCTACTTTAAAAAACCTAACCATGTAATGTGATGAACATCTTGCTTATTACTTGTTGATGGTGTTTCTGCATAGCAACAACTCAGACAGAATGCAATATTCTATCTCTCTTGAAAGGTAATTTTCAAGAAGTTACTAAAAATCACCCCAAGGTCTCTCAGGTGTCAGGTCATGACAATGCATAAACAACTCAGATAATATGTGAAAATGCTGGTAATCACAATCGGACCTTACTACAAACAAACTGTATCTCTCCAATCTATCAGATTTTGCAATATTATGATCTTAAATCCTAAATCTAACCAAATAATAAAGAAACAACAAAAGATGAAGGTGCAAGAGATGTAATGAAATCTAAACTATTTCTAAGATGAACAATGCAAATGATAAATACCTGGAACAGACCAATCTCAAATAACCAATTCCTACTTAACCCACAATGCAATATGACAAGAAAGGTGCAATCTTCTAAGGCATACAAATTTTCAAATCATAGACATTCATCCACAATCGAACTAAGCACAAATAGATGTATGGTCCAGGTTGACTTCACCAGCCTACTACAATCAGATAGTTACTGGGAGTATAGACCAGAGATTGCTACAAACATTCCAAGTATGAAACCATGAACATTATTCACCAAACTAATCTAGTTCTAAATCTAACATTAAATCTTATATCCTCAAGCAATTTCAAAGGATGGAACAATAGGAACCATGCAAGATAAACTAACACAAAAGAATTCACCAGAGAAACCACAATGCCTCCAATTGTATTAGATCACCAAAATGTAGCAACAATTCCACTGTTCTGTGTTACAACATTTGCTCCAAAGAACTAACTACTATATCTACTACAGAATTCCCTAGCTCTTTCTTAGTCTAGCTTATCTCTATTATCTGTCTAACTAACTCCTTACAAATGAGGCCGGAATGCTAATTTAAAGAGAGCCCCCAAAACATGTCGGCCCAGCCAAACATTTACAAAATAAAATAGCCAAAACAAGTTGGCCTCAGGAATTTCAAAATAAGGCACACATTAAATGCCGATACATCATCAAGGTCGGCCAAAACACATTCCTCAATGCAGCCTGGATCAACACATGCCCTATAATAATAGGGAAGCACAAATCTCCAAGTATACATTAATTACTGCCTCACTTATCCTTATTTTGATCCAACGATTCATGAACCTTTAAAAACACCCTATCCAACTTAGCAACAGGTGGCAAGGGTAGGATTTTGAGCCGACATTCAATTCATCCGATTTCTTCCCTCGACCGCTTAACCGTTGTATCCCAATCACCCTTATATGCTAAGTACTTATCCACCACAACCAGATAAGTAGCCACATCATTCAATTGGTGCCCTATCATAGAATTTTCAATATCAGGGGCATAGACATCATGCCACCATTCCCTCAATTGTTCCAAACTCAGGTATTTAGGGGCGATCTTCCTCCTGCCAGTCATTATCTCAAAAAAGGTGATGCATCCATCATAAACACTAGTTATATTACCATCCATCTGCTTCCTTTGTTTATAGATCTTCTTGATGGTTTTCTGTCAGATTTGCATGGCTTCAAACCATTCCCAAGGATCATTAACCCTAAATGAAGAAAGAATTCCATCAGTAACCAGCTGATCCTTACTATGCTCCATGATTGCTTTAGTTTTCTGCAATAAGAGATCAATGTCCTCCTTATCCTAAGATAAAACATAATCTAATAAATCCTTAGCCCTTATTGCATCATCTCCCTTGGTCTATACCTTCTTCAACCAATCTATTGTAGCCATGGTAGAAGCTTTCATCTTTTCTATTTCAGAGATGGTTTCCTTTGGCAAGAAACCATCAGTAGTAGAAGAGGATGGGTGAAAAGATTGCAAAGGCTTCATTAAATCTTCTAGACATTTCCTAAGCCTTTAATTTTCCTTCTTTAGCTCATGCTTAGACTGTGTTTCCTTCCTCAATCTACCAATGATCATTGCACTGGACCCCTTATATTCCCTAATATCTTGCTCCATAGAAGTAGGCCCAAGATTGATAGTCTGTACATCATAATCCTTCCCAGTAACCTCATCTCTAATTTTACCAGTAGTAGAGGTAACAATATGAATAACCCTGTTACTATCTTCATCTCTTTCAATCTTGGAAATGACCTTGGCTACCTTCTTCTTCTTACCCTTTCCAATCTCGACCAACATTTCATCCCAGTCGAGAGGAGTGTCCTCAACAATGACCTATTTTCTTCTGATCTCTTTATCCAACCAATCTAGAACAACAGGAGCCACCCGGATTTCATCCTTCTTAACCTCTTCATGCTGATCTACCATCTCATCCTTTTCCTTTTCAGGAGATTGATCACCTTTATTCTCGAGTTCTTGTTCCTCTTCTTGCAGGGGTGATGGAGTCTAAACATGAACATCCTCCTTCTTAGGGGATCTATTGTCTTTACTACTCACAGGAGAATCCTCATATTGTACCAACGGAGAAGGATGCACTTCCACATCTCCAACCTCAAGCTCATCAGCTGTGCCATAAAGTTCTCCATCCTTAAAGGGTTTTGCTTCCTCACTGGTATCATGCTCTTCATGAGTCTTTTGTTCAGGTATACCCAATGAAGGAGAGGTATCCTTCTGCTGCTCTACAGTAGATGCCATCGGAAGAGGATCTACCTTTTGCATAGTCTCCTTGGGAGATGGAGTTCTTGACCTTCTTGAGTAAACTCGAGTTTTCTCTCCTTGCTCTCCACATCAACCACATGAGGATCCACCTTACTCTTAGAAGATTCTTGACCTTTCTTCCTAGAAGCCTGGGTTGTCCTTGCCCTTTTTGGCTCTAGAGGAGCATCTTCTTTCTTTGCTTTCTCAAGTTCCACCTCTTCAGAAGACTTTCCTATTTTTACAGTATGGCTTCTCTTCTTTCAACCAGGTTTTCTTTTCTTTTCAAGCTCACTCTCCTTAGGGCCTCTGATTTTAATCTTAAAAGGTGAGCTTACCTTAGTTTTTCCTGTAGAATCATCCTCACCGGATTCCTCTGAAGTGGAATGAGCATTCAAATTTCCCATTAGATTAAAAGTACAAGATACCTTCTCGCTCTCCAATTCCCATACTTTATGTTTCAGCCATGACTTGGTAGATTTTACAATGGGAGCCATCAATTCCTCCAACTTAGTTATTTCCTTTTCGGACTAGTTTATATCTCCAATGGGCCTGTCTTTGACTGATTCAAATGCATGATCTTGAACTAAATTCCCATCATCCTCCAACTGGTCAGGAATCAACTTGACATTGTACATTCTAATTACATCAGCTGGAAGCCTAGAATATCTTTTTTTTCTCACCTCAAAGTCATCCTTGTTGTTCACCCAGTAGTCCTTTAGATCATCCTTGTGGTGATATTCTTTGGTAGCCTTCTTCTGTGCTTCACCAGTGATATCAAAGCTTGCCCTCTTAGAATGAAAAGAGAAACCATAAGTACTCAGCTCCTCCCCTGATGCATCAGGCGATTGGATTGAAGGGAAAACCTCACTTATACCAATTTTCAAAGGAAAATCCCCACCAAACCCTGTCTTGTGCTTCTCTCTTTTAACAATGGCATCGAAATCACATATCTGCTGGGTAACCTCCAAAAGTATGACATGGTCGGTAGGATATCTCAGCAATCTGTATGGAGCAGTCGGACATCCATCAATCCTGATATAGGAGAAGGTAGGGAATTGTATAAACCAAGCTCCATATTTTTTGATCAGCTCCTTGGCTCCATCAGAAATTCTCACATGCTCTGCGTTTTGAAGCAACCTAGTAATATGCATAGTGAATGCATCATTTGCTCTTCTATAATTTGGATTCCCTATGTGCAGCTCAGGGTACACCTCATAGATGACATCTTGCCCAAATGTTCCTTTTGGATTCAATCCCCTGTATGGATAAAATTTGGCAAGCACATATACCACATAAGATGACATGGTGAATTTCTTTGTCTCTAGCACATCTCTCATTTGTCTCTCAATCATTGCACTGATAATCCCTGCCCAATGATAATTGATGCCTTGCTCAATCTTGTTAACAACATGCACCATCCAATTTTCCAATACCCCAACACTCTTCAAGCTGACCACCCTGCTCAACAGTGTGATTGCATCATATATATCTTGTTGGAACTTGACCCTTTGTAACTATTTAGGTAGCTTGGAGAAATGAGATTTTGGCTTTTCCATCCAGGAATTGATCATCTGCTAGGCTTTGGTAGGTTCATCCTCATAGTAAGTTCTAGCTAGGTCCATGTCCAAGGCACACACACATGATAAGTTTGGCATATCAAATGCCTGGGCAATAGAAACTGGATTAAAGTTTGCCAATACTCTCCCATTGGTGCTGACAATCCTCTGTGTATCAAAGCCATAGTGTCAGGCACATTCCAATATCAATTCATAGCATTGAACTGTAGGAGGAAATCCTACCACATGAGCCATTCCGGTCTTCACCATCCCCTTGGTCAGGACTGATAAATCCCTCTGAGCTAACCTTTCCTTGAACACTTGATATCTCCATGCTCCTACATTGGTATCTGAGACCTCTTACCAAACTGAAGCTATCTTACTATCCGGCAACTAACTTTTCACATCTAGCCTTAACCTTTCTGCATCTGTGATTGAGGATCCCTCTATATCTCCGTTTTCCTTTCTTGCCGCTGCTTTGCTCGATTCAGCCTGCATTCACAAAAGAATCTTCTGAGAATCCAATTATCATCCATATTTCAATCAAAGGTTAGCCTCAAAACCACATGAAATCATTAAGATAAATCATTAATTATCAATCTTGAAAATCTGGGAAAATGAAGTAATCTGGAAAAATCCAGTTGGGGCGGAATTCAGAGAAATATGACCTAGACGGACTCCCACTGCCAAGACATTATTTCATCAAATAAATCATCAATACAGACAAAAGAGATGCATGATTATCATGAAATTCATTCATTTAGCAACAAGAAATCATCATCCAAAATTTAATTCATTACTTCGATTTTTAAAATCTAAATAAAGTGAAACCGGGTAGAAAACCAGAAAAATCCAGACAGTCCAGATTTCCGCGAGCAGCTCGAAATTCTGGGAACTCATCACACTCTGAGGAAATGGAAAAATTTGGGAAAATCTGGGTGTGCAGAAATTTCGCGGACACCGCACCCTTCTGAGACTCCGACGTAGTCTAGGAAAATCTGCGTGACCCGGAAAATCCTGGATTCATCCAAAAACCAGGACTTCGGAAAATCCGACAGTGACGGGATGATGGACCAAGACCTAGGAAAATCCGGGTGAACCAGAAAATCTCGGACCCAGGTCAAAACTCAGACTTCCATTAAAAACCAAGTTTGATCAATTCAACCTTTAGGGCAGGACCAAGGCAAGCAAGACCTACATCCCAAGACCTTGAAAGGACAAATCCAATAAAAACCAAAGGTCTAAGAAACATTCGAAATCAAAAAAGAGGGTCCCTATTCCAAGTGGGGCGTGTGTGCAAAATTGTACAACAAATAGCGACTCTCCTAGGGGAATGCTCTAGAGAATTTCGATGACAAACTAGAATCAAGAATCCAGAACTTATGGTTTCAACTCATCCATCTAGTCACCACCTACGGTTAATCCAAAGAACCCACAAGTCACCCAAACTTTTCCTACATTAGGGTCGAAGTGTGTGCATATGCATTCATTACTCCCCCTTAGCTGTAAAAGAAACCAGACTTGGTCTGAACAGGCTACATAAAGATTCATACTCTAAAAACAACCTGGATAGAGCCTCATTTCCAGTCAAGCATCTATAGCCCTAACGAGGTTATCGCTGTGATTCTCCTGAACATAGCTCTACTGCCAGCCAGGCGTTCATAGCCCCAGTAGAGATATTCAGATTCCCCTAATGAGTTGAATTTAGTCTTTTAATTTTCCATATTGTCTCTTTCTTTCTTTTCTTTTTTGATATTGTTTTTCTTTTCACTTATTTCTCTCTCCCCTCTTTTTTTACTTCAACTTGTGAATAGTGAAGTTCACACTCAGGAATGAGAACCACAGTGGCATTAGAGCAGAAAAAAGATTTTTCACCTGTGCACACTTCATAAGGACCTTCTGCAACCTCAGGCATCTTTAATATTCAAAATGTGAGACCCTAATGTATTCCTGTTCAATCTGACTAAAGGAATCTTTGTCTTAGACACAAGGATATGTGACATTGGGTAGAGAATTCATACCATGATGTTCTGGAAAGATGGTTAAAGTTTGAGAAGGAAATACTGAGAGCACCACCCCCATTTTGTCACCATTGTCATACAAATGCAACAAGAGATCCCAAAAGGAGTAAGAACCAAGAGCAAGAGCAACACAAACCAAAGCGAAAAAAGCCAAAGCAAACCTACTCTAACAAAAACAAATCGAGAAAAAATCGAAAAGAGACCTACTCTAACCAAAGAAGAAATAGGAAACGAAAGGCAATCTACTCCAACAAAGCGAACAGCAGAAAGCAACCTAAACTAACTATATACAAAATAGGGAGCTAAAAATAGCTCAGGATTGGAAATAATGTTTCAAATACTGCCCATTGACAGGCAGCGAAATATCTTCCCCCGTAAGAGTCTTCAGATAGAAGGCATTATCTCCATGTATTTCAGCAATCTAATATGGACCGAGCCATAGTTTATCAAACTTCCCATGGTCCCCCTTTCGATCATGAGGTCTATCCCAGTACAACACAAGGTTAGAAATCCTAAAAGCTTTGACTTTAGCTCTTCTATCAAACCACCTCTTAACTACCCCCTGATGTTTGACAAAGTTTTCAAGGGCATGGTCTCACTTCTCCTCAAGGTGTAGTAGCTCTGTTAACCTGGCCTCCCTTCTATCCCCCTCATCATAAAACTCATTAATAAATTGCAAGCTTGGGATCTTGAGTTGAATAGGGAATACCGGCTCCAGACCATACACTAAGTGATAGGGAGATGTTTCGATGGATGACTTAAGCCTTGTACGATCTGCCCAAAGGGCAAACCAAAGCTGAGTGTGCTAGTCTTTTGGGTTCCTCTCCAGCAGCTTACGGATAACAGTCAATAAGTTCTTATTGGAGGATTCTGCTAGACCGTTACCCTAGGGGTAATAATTAGATGCAAACTTTATAATAATGCCATGATCAAAAGCCCAGTTTGAAAATTTTAAAGATGTGAAAGCAGGACCATTATCACTGACAACGGAAATAGGACACCCAAATCGGTTTATAATAGCAGATTCTAGAAAATCAATCACTACCTCAGATGTACACTGCCTACAAGCAAAAGCTTCAGTCCACCTTGTGAAATAATCAGTAATGGTTAGAATGTACCTGTGTCCCGCAGAAGATGGTGGGTTGATAGGACCTATAAAGTCCATGCCCCACTGGGCAAAAGGCCTTACCTCAGTAACCGGTTGGAGCAGGAGTGCTACATACCTTTCCTTCGTTGCTACAATCTGGAAACTATGACAGGTCCTAACATGATGGTGAACATCCTTGAACAATGTGGGCCAATAATACCTTGCCCTCAAGATTTGATTTGCTATGGCAATAGCAAAACCATGGCTAGTGCCATACTTTTCATGAAACTCGTTCATCACCCTTTCAGCTTCTTGTTTCCCAAGACACCTCAAATAAATGCCTTCATAATTTCTCTTGTACAAAACAACTCCTTTTAGCATGAAACTACCGCTCTTCAATCACAGAGCTCTCCTCTGAATAGCATTAAGATGGCCTGGGGATCGCTAGTTCAGCAAATAATAAACTATGTCATCATACCAGCTACCTAGGGAAACCACTTCAAGATTATAATTCTGAACAGTCAGTTCAGGTCCTATTTCAGCCATAGTCTAAGTAAGTCCCTGCCCTCTTACCAACTTCATGGGTTGAATCTCAATGTCATATTCTTGCAGCATTGTTACCCACTTAGCTTTGCGCTCACCCAACTCATTCTGCATCAACAGTAACTTAACTGCAGGATCTGGGACAATTGCATAAACCTTATTCTTGAGGATATAATGTCTGAATTTCTTCACTGCTCTGACCAAGGAATATGCCTACTTTTCTACACTCAGATATTTCAACTCAACATCTTTTAATGGTGCACTCATAAAAGCAATAGGATGCTCATTTCCCTCGTTAGACTTCTTAGTCAACATTGCCGCACATGAATGATCCGAAGCAAACGAATAGATGTAAAAGGGCTTACTGTAATTGGGACTTACCAATACTAGAGCATCAACAATGACTCTTTTGATTTCTACAAATGCCTCCTTTGCTTTCGTAGTCCATTCAACTTTAGCATCTTGCTTCAACATTGCATTCAGCGGTTTAACAATTTCAGCAAATCAGTAATGAATTTCCTGACGAAGTTGATCTTGCCAAAGAAAGACTTCATCTCTTTTTTGCTAGCAGGTGGTTGAATCTTTAGTATGGCCTCCACTCTTTCTAGATCAATAGCGATTCCCTTTTCAGATATGACATGTCCCAGTAATTTCCCTTCTGTCACTCCAAAAATACACTTTTTAGGGTTCAGGGATATGCCGAATTCCCTGCACCTTTGAAACACTTTGCATAAGTTCGAGATGTAGTCCCCTCTATTTTTGGAAAAGACAGTTAGATCATCCATATAAATAATAATACACTTGCCTATGATATCTTTAAAGGCAATATACATGGCCCTTTGAAATGTAGCCCTAGCATTAATGAGACCAAAAGGCATCCTCCTATAAGCAAAGGTACCCCATTTAGTTGTGAAAGTTGTCTTGTGCCTGTCCTCATACTGAACCATTACTTCGTTGTACCCTGAATAGCCGTCCAGAAAGGACATCATCTGAGAACCATTTACTACTTGAAGTACTTCATCCAATGAAGGGACTGAATAATTGTCCTTTTCTGACGATCTGTTTAGATTTCTAAAATCCACGCAAAGTCTAATTTCCCCATTCTTTTTTATTACTGGGACTAGGTTTGCTACCCATGTTGAATTCCTGACAGGAAATATAATTCTAACAGATAGTAATTTTTGAACTTCTTTCTGTATAACCGGTTCCAGTAATGCATTAATTGGTCTCTGTCTCTACCTGAAAGGCTTAGCACCTGGCTTTAGAGGTATAGTATCAGTTATGATTGATGTATCATAGGTTTTTAGGTCTTCAGAACTCCAGGCTACTTCATCCGGAAAGCTACGCAAGGCTTCAATTATTCCTTGTCTTTCCTCTAGAGTGCATACCTGGCCAATAAAAATGTTCTTAGCATCATCTTCAGTTCCCATGTTGTAAGTATCACACTGTCCACTGATAGATTTCTTTTTAGACTCTTGCTCCTGGTCTCTGATCTTGTCCAGATCAAAAATCTGCTCCAACTGTACCATTCCCCTTGGAATAGTATTAGATTTCAAATTAATCACTCCTTCCAAATCCAATTCTACTTCTTGGAGTTCTGTTTCATCAATGATTTGGGAAGCTAAAACATCTGTGTTTGTAATGAAGTCTAGGATATGCTTGTTATCCTCAAATACCTGAAAGTTAGTAACATTGTCTGGAATTGATGGCACAGGAGTCAATTCTATAGTAAATTTTTTCAAACCTGACAAAAATAGGGGCTGTAGAGTGCTCGTTGCCTGGGCTAGAGAATCTGCAGTTTGATTCTTCTGTCATGGTATCAATTGAATATTAAAGGCATCAAATCCCTCAATGAGGTCCCATACTCTATGCCTATAATTAGTCATTCTCCTATCATGGCATGAATATTGTTTCCTTACTTGCTTAATGACCAACTCAGAATCACTGAAAACTTGCAAAACCTTAACCTTTTTCTTGAGTGCCATAAGAAGTCCATGAACCAATGCCTCATATTCTGCTACGTTATTGGTGTAATAAAATTGAAGTCTATGAGCTAAAAAGAAGGTCTTACCTTTTGGGCTAATCAACTCGAAACCTACTCCAGCTCCATGCTTGGATTTAGATCCATCAAATCTAAGGGTCCAACATTCAGCGGTTGCATTCCTCTTCACCATATCTTTCTGGTTATTACTGCTGGAGGATTCCTCAGATGACGTCACTTTCTTCTCTTTATAATCTTCTAGAGGGCTTTGCATGTCTGTCTTGAATGATAAGGCTGGATTTATGCATTTCTGTACTTGTTCTATTGTTGCTTGGCATAAATAGCATTCCAGCTTTGAATGGAAAGCATTATGAACTCTACACCAGTTAGGTAAGAGCAACTCTTCAAAGTTTGTTCTCCTGTTGAGGTGAACCTGGTTTTCAATACACTGCTTAATGAATTCCTGGAAACTATCCAGTAGACTAATCTAATTATCCTCGAATTCATCCTCTTCCTTAATTGATCCTATCAGAATAGTAGCATTGTTGGATTCTATTTCTATATCAATGGACATCGTATGTAGCATCAACACCTCCTGTGAATTTGACTCCTCATAAAGAGTCGATAGCATATAATTTTCCATGCCTACTTCTGATATCAGAACTTCATTTGAAGTATTTTGATATTCTGTAATCATGTATTTCATTCTTGGTTCTCTCGATTTTGATCTTATTTGGCACCCCTTTCTAGGGAAGCCACATGTGGGAGTGATCAGTAGATACATATCCATTTAAGGCCTTCGTAAAATATCTTCCTAGAATTAGGCCATACGCATCAGGGATATCAGCTACTTGAATATTAATAACCTGTGGGCATCTATGGGGCATGTCTCTTAAATCATATCCTTTACCCTACCTCTGGAACATCTGCACTTCTTCAACATAAGCCTCTTCCTAATCCAAGGGGCCATTATCATTTGTTGCCTCTTCATTGAATAACTGAGCCACCTCATCTCCATTGCAGATTTGATCTGTTTTATCCTCCTGGGAATCAGATTCCTCTTCTGGAACATTTTCTTCACCTGCTGGAAAAGGGGCATGATTTAGTACCAGTACAGGAGAGTCATAGGGGATGGAGGGAACAATCTCCTGACCATTTTCATTATTCTCCACTTCATATTGGAAAATAGAGGCTATGGTTTGGAATTTTGGACATTCTAACTTAGAATGTTGGCTTGTCTTATGGAGCCTACACCACCCTGACAGGGCAGCCTCAGCCAGATATACACCACTGGGAGGCTTGTCTTGACTGATCAGCTGATTAGCAGATTGGTTGACAGGTTGATCCAATGGAGTAGGGACTCCTCCATTATTAGGTCCTGTATTCCACATCCTGTTCTGTCCCTGTGGCTGCCTCCTATCAAATCCTGATCCACTACCTTATCCTCTATTAAAATTCTGTCTTCTATCATTGTTGTACCCTCTCTCATTGTTGTAACCTCTATCCTGATTATATCCTCTATCATTATTGTATCCTCTTTCATTACATTGTCCTCTATCAAAATTTTGCCCCTGTGGATGTTCTCGGTTCTAATTGGATTGCAGATTTCTCTGAGTAGCTTGCAATTGGTTGTTTTGATTCCTTAGGAAAGTCACCTCTAAGTTTAACTTCTTTATCTACTCAGCCATTTCATCAACCCTATCTTTATTTAGATCTTCATAAGGAGTCTAGCTTGAATTACTCTGAGGAGGAACAAATATTGTAGCAGATCCCATAGACTGATGCAACACTTCAGAATTCTGCAAGTAGGCAGGGAAACCAGTTGGCTGTTGTTGATACAAGGGTTGATTAACTTGCTACTGCGGGAAGTTCATCACAAGAGAGACCTGGCTCATGGGGGGACCAGGATGTGGCACCAAAGGTAATTGAGGTATTGGATTCATGATTGGCGTATGATTGGTGAGTGCCTGATTCATTGCTTGAACCTGGTTTGGATGTGCAACTAGCCCTAAAGAAGGTAATGGTCCCACCAAATGTTGCCTTAAGTCTGTGCTAAGTTTGACTGCTTCTGTATAAGCATCAACCAGGCAGGCTGGAGGATTGGGTCTCCATTTCAGAAAGGTTGTTGTAAGGTTGTCCAATGCTTCATAATAGACTCCTAGGGCTATAGCATCATCTAAGACATAAGGGTCTTGGAGGCTGGTATATGCATGGTGGAACCTATTATTGAAACTAGATATGGGTTTATTAACCTCTCTCTTGACTATAGTGAATTGCAGATACAATTCATTGGCACTAATAGGTATTCTGAACTTCTGTAAAAAGGCAGTTTCAAGGTCACCCTAGTTAAGAATTGAACTAGATGGGAGGTGATTGTACCAGTAAAAAGCCTCCTCTCCCAATGAATAAGGAAATAACCTACAAGCGACATCCTCATGAGCAATTCCTATGTCTTCAAGACAAGTTTGAAAAATCTTGATATGCTCTTCTGCGGTCCTATTTGGGTCATTAACATGAAATTTTGAATAGAAATGCTCAGGGTTTTTGGGAAAAACATTGTAAGCATTGAAAGACAAGGGAGATGGATTATTAGCGAGGAAAGCCATTGGTAAGAGTGGTGGTGGTCGTGGTTGACTAATGATGGGCTAGGGTTGTTGAATGGGAGCTACCTCAGGAATGGGTATGGCTTCAACTTCTGGAAGTGAAGATGCATATGATACTGGTGAGGGGATGGGTGATGATGATTCTCCCCTTTCTTGAGCCCTCCTTGACCTAGTGGGGAACTGTAATTCCTATAAATCCTCCTCTACTGGGGTGGATCTGGTACTTCTTCTATACCTCTCAAGAGAGATGGCATTTAAGAAATGATCCAGTGAGCTCATTCAGGCCCTCCTTCTAACGCCAATCTGTTGATGGTGTTTTTGCATAGCAATAACTCAGACAAAATGCAATATTCTATCTCTCTTGAAAGGTAATTTTCAACAACAAGTTACTAAAAATCACCCCAGGGTCTCTCGGGTGTCAGGTCATGACAATGCATAAACAACTCAGATAATATGTGAAAATGCTAGTAATCACAATCAGACCTTACTACAAGTAAACTGTATCTCTCCAATCTATCATATTTTGCAATATTATGATCTTAAATCCTAAATCTAACCAAATAATAAAGAAAACAACAAAAGATGAGGGTGCAAGAGATGTAATGAAATCTAAACTATTTCTAAGATGAACAATGCAAATGATAAATACCTGGAATGGACCAATCTCAAATAATCAATTCCTACTTAATCCACAATACAATATCACAAGAAAGTTGCAATCTTCTAAGGCATACAAATTTTCAAATCATAGACATTCATCCACAATTGAACTAAGCACAAATAGATGTATGGTCCAGGTTGACTTCACCAACCTACTACAATCAGATAGTTACTAGGATTATAGATAAGAGATTGCTACAAACATTCCAAGTATGAAACCATGAACATTATTCACCAAACTAATCTAGTTCCAAATCTAACATCAAATCTTATATCCTACAGCAATTTCAAAGGATGAAACAATAGGAACCATGCAAGATAAACTAACACAAAAGAATTCACCAGAGAAACCACAATGCCTCCAATTGTATTAGATCACCAAAATGTAGCAACAATTCCACTGTTTTGTGTTACAACATTTTCTCCAGAGAACTAACTACTATCTCTACTACAGAATTCCCTAGCTCTTTCTTAGTCTAGCTTATCTCTATTATTTGTCTAACTAACTCCTTACAAATGAGGCATGAATGACAATTTAAAGAGAGCCCCCAAAACATGTCGGCCCAGCCAAACATTTACAAAATAAAATAGCCAAAACAAGTTGGCCTCAGGAATTTCAAAATAAGGCACACATTAAATGCTGATACATCATCAAGGTCGGCCAAAACACATTCCTCAATGCAGCCCGGATCAACACATGCCCTATAATAATAGGGAACCACAAATCTCCAAGTATACATTAATTACCACCTCCCTTATCCTTATTCTGATCTAGCGATTCATGAACCTTCAAAAACACCCTATCCAACTCAGCAATAGGTGGCAAGGGTTGGATTTTTAGCCGACATTCAATTGATCCAATTTCTTCCCTTGACTGCTTAACTGTTGTATCCCAATCACCCTTATATGCTAAGTACTTATCCACCACAGCCAGATAAGTAGCCGCATCATCCAATTGGTGCTCTGTCACAAAATTTTCAATATCAGGGGCATAGACATCATGCCACCATTCCCTCAATTGTTCCAAACTCAGGTATTTAGGGGCGATCTTCCTCCTGCCAATCATTATCTCAAAAAAGGTGATGCATCCATCATAAACACTAGTTAGATTACCATCCATTTGCTTCCTTTATTTATAGATCTTCTTGATTGTTTTCTGTCGGATTTACAGGGCTTCAAACCATTCCCAAGGCTCATTAACCCTAGATGAAGAAAGAATTCCATCAATAACCAGCTGATCCTTACTATGCTCCATGATTGCTTTAGTTTTCTGCAATAAGAGATCAGTGTCCTTATCTTGAGATAAAACATAATCTAATAAATCCTTAGCCCTGATTGCATCCTTTCCAGTTGAAAGGATTTCCTTTATTGCATCATCTCCCTTGGTCTGTACCTCCTTCAACCAATCTATTGTAGCCATGGTAGAAGCTTTCATCTTTTCTATTTCAGAGATGGTCTCCTTTGGCAAGAAACCAGTAGTAGCAGAAGAGGATGGGTGAAAATATTGCAAAGGCTTCATTAAATCTTCTAGACATTTTCTAAGCCTTTCATTTTCCTTCTTTAGCTCATGCTTAGACTGTGTTTCCTTCCTCAATCTACCAATGATCACTGCACTGGACCCCTCATATTCCTCAATATCTTGCTCCATAGAAGTAGGCCCAAGATTGATAGTCTATACATCATAATCCTTCCCAGTGACCTCATCTCTACTTTTACTAGCAGCAGTGATAGCAATATGAATAACCCTGTTACTATCTTCATCTCTTTCAATCTTGAAAACCACTTTGGCTACATTCTTCTTCTTACCCTTTCCAATATCGGCCAACATTTCATCCCAGTCGAGAGGAGTGTCCTCAACAATGACCTATTTTCTTCTGATCTCTTTATCTAGCCAATCCGGAATAGCAGGATCCACCCGGATTTCATCCTTCTTAACCTCTTCATGCTGATCTACCATCTCATCCTTTTCCTTTTCAGGAGATTGATCACCTTTATTCCCAAGTTCTGGTTCCTCTTCTTACAGGGGTGATGGAGTCTTAACATGAACATCCTCCTTCTCATGGGATCTATTGTCTTTACTACTCATAGGAGAATCCTCATATTGTACCAATGGAGAAGGATGCACTTCCACATCTCCAACCTCAAGCTCAACATCTGCACCATAAAGTTCTCCATCCTTAAATGGTTATGCTTCCTCACTAGTCTCATGCTCTTCATGAGTCATTTGTTCAGGTATACCCAATGAAGGAGAGGTATCCTTTTGCTGCTCTACAGTAGATGCCATCAGAAGAGGATCTGCCTTTTGCATAGTCTCCTTGGGAGATGGAGTTCTTGACCTTCTTGAGTAAACCCGAGTTTTCTACCCTGAGCTCTACACATCAACCACATGAGGATCCACCTTACCCTTATAAGTTTCTTGACCTTTCTTCCTAGAAGCCTTGGTTGTCCCTGCCCTTTTTGGCTCTGGAGGAGCATCTTCTTTCTCCGCTTTCTCAAGTTCCTCCTCTTCAGAAGACTTTCCTATTTTTATAGTATGGCTTCTCTTCTTTCCCCTAGGTTTTCTTTTCTTTTCGAGCTCACTCTTCTTAGGGCCTCTGATTTTAATCTTAAAAGGTGAGCTTACCTTAGTTTTCATGTAGAATCATCCTCACTAGACTCCTCTAAAGTGGAATGAGCATTCAAATTTCCCATCAGATTAAAAGTACAAGATACCTTCTCGCTCTCCAATTCCCATACTTTATGTTTCAGCCATGACTTGGTAGATTTTACAATGGGAGCCATCAATTCCTCCACCTCAGTTATTTCCTTTTCTGACCAGTTTATATCTCCAATGGGCCTATCTTTGACTGATTCAAATGCATGATCTTGAACTAAATTCCCATCATCCTCCAACTGATCAAGAATCAACTTGACATTGTACACTCTAATTACATCAGCTGGAAGCCTAGAATATCTTTTCTTTCTCACCTCAAAGTCATCCTTGTTGTTCACCTAGTAGTCCTTTAGATCATCCTTGTGGTGATATTCTTTGGTAGCCTTCTTTTGTGCTTCACCAGTGATATCAAAGCTTGCCCTCTTAGAATGAAAAGAGAAACCATAAGTACTCAGCTCCTCCCCTGATGCATGAGCCAATTGGATTGAAGGGAAAACCTCACTTGTACCAATTTTCAAAGGAAAATTCCCACCAAACCCTGTCTTGTGCTTCTCTCTTTTAACAACGGCATCGAAATCACATATATGCTGGGTAACCTCCAAAAGTATGACATGGTCGGTAGGATATCTCAGCAATTTTTATCGAGCAGTCGGACATCCATCAATCGTGATATAGGAGAAGGTAGGGAATTGTATAAACCAAGCTCCATATTTTTTTATCAGCTCCTTGGCTCCATCAGAAATTCTCACATGTTCTACGTTTTGAAGCAACCTAGTAATATGCATAGTGAATGCATCATTTTCTCTCCTATAATTTGGATTCCCTAGGTGCAACTCATGGTACACCTCATAGATGACATCTTGCCCAAATGTTTCTTTTCAATTCAATCCCTTGTATGGGTAAAATCTGGCAAGCACATATACCACATAAGATGACATGGTGAATTTCTTTGTCTCTAGCACATCTCTCATTTTTCTGTCAATCATTGCACTAATAATCCCTGCTCAATGATAATTGATGCCTTTCTCAATCTTGTTAACAACATGCACCATCCAATTTTCCAATACCCCAACACTCTTCAAGCCGACCACCCTGCTCTACAGTGTGATTGCATCATATATATCTTGTGGTAACTTGACCCTGTGTAACTGTTTAGGTAGCTTGGAGAAATGAGATTTTGGATTTTCCATCCAGGAATTGATCATCTACTGGGCTTTGGTAGGTTCATCCTCATAGTAAGTTCTAGCCATGTCCATGTCTAAGGCACACACAGATGATAAGTCTGGCATATCAAATGCCTGGGCAATAGAAACTGGATTAAAGTTTGCCAATACTCTCCCATCAGTGCTGACAATCCTCTGTGTATCAAAGTCATAGTGTCGGGCACATTCCAATATCAATTCATAGCATTGAACTGTAGGAGGAAATCCTACCACATGAGCCAGTCCAAACTTCACCATCCCCTTGGTCAGGACTGATAAATCCCTCTGAGCTAACCTTTCCTTGAACTCTTCATATCTCCATGCTCCTACATTGGTATCCGAGACCTCTGACCAAACTGAAGCTATCTTACTATCCGGCAACTAACTTTTCACATCTAGCCTTAACCTTTCTGCATCTGTGATTGAGGATCCCTCTGTATCTCCCTTGGCCTTTCCTGCAACTGCTTTGCTCAATTCAGCCTGCATTCACAAAAGAATCTCGTGAGAATCCAATTATCATCCATATTTCAATCAAAGGTTAGCCTCGAAACCACCCAAAATCATTAAGATAAATCATTAATCATTAATCTTGAAAATCTAGGAAAACGAAGTAATCCAGGAAAATCTAGTCGGGGCGGAATTCAGAGAAATCCGACCCAGTCAGACTCCCACTACCAAGACATTATTTAATCAAATAAATCATCAATATAGACAAAAGAGATGCATGATTATCATGAAATTCATTCATTGAGCAACAAGAAATCATCATCCAACATTTAATTCATTACTTGAATTTTGAAAATCTAAATCAAGTGAAACCAGGCAGAAAACCAAAAAAATCCAGACAGTCTAGATTTCCACGGGTAGCTCGAAATTCCAGGAACTCATCACACTCTGGGGAAATGGAAAAATTTGGGAAAATCCAGGTGTGCAGAAATTCCACGGACACCGCACCCTTCCGAGACTCCGATGCAGTCCGGGAAAATTCGGGTGACCCGGAAAATCTCGGATTCATCCAAAAACCGAACTTCGGAAAATCCGATAGTGACCAGACGATGGACCAGGACCTGAGAAAATTCGGGTGAACCGGAAAATCCCAGACCCAGGTCAAAACCCGGACTTCCATTAAAAACTAAGTTTGATCAATTCAACCTTTAGGGCAAGACCAAGGCAAGAAAGACCAACATCCCAAGACCTTGAAAGGACAAATCCAATAAAAACCAAAGGTCTAAGAAACATCTAAAATCAAAAAAGAGGGTCCCTACTCCAAGTGGGGCGTGTGTACAAAATTACACAAGATTACTCCCCTAAAATCTCTCCTACTAGGGTAGATATTAGGGAACAAGAGAATAAGACCTTAGCAAACAAGAATGAAATCATGGAAAATGATGATAATAACATTTATCCTCCTCATGATATATCTCCTAGTTTTGAAAAAGAAAGCAATGAGAGTCATGAGAATCCTATTTTTCTCTCTCCCCCTAGGGAAGACATTATGGAACAAAAGAATTCCATGATTGATAAACAAGACAATACAACCATTGATAACTCCCTTACATGTGATGAAGTCTTTTTAGAAGAACCAACCTTTGAATGTCATGAACATCTAGCTTGTATTTCTCCTGAAAACTCTCCTCCTGGGGAGGATATCATGGTGCAAGAAAATGACAACATTTTGGTTGTCTTAGATAATGACAAAATAATGATTCTAGATTTCCCTTTATTAGAAATACATCAAACCAAAACCATCAAGGTTATGAATGCACAAGTGTCGATTAGATCCCCTTCGATCAATGGACCTCCTACATACCCTGTGGGAAATCCTAAGAATTCTCTGATTCTTTACCCACCATCAAACAAACAAAAAACCCAAAACAGACCTTAACTTATCCTTTACCCACCTAAGAATATTGTTTTGCAACAACTGATTCATAATACCAATGCTCATACATATAACACTAGAAAAAATCCAAAACCAAAAAAAAAAAGCCTTCAACAACCTTACCTTTGCCTAATCATATCTTTCCTAGTCCCCCTCGTTTTCCTACACAAAGTGGAAAGGAGTATGATCTTGTTGAACAACTAAAGAATACTCTTGCTAAGATATCATTTTGGGACCTTATCCAAGCATCCCCTCACTACCATAACATGATTTAGAGCGCTTTACAACAAGTTCATATCCCTTCTAATGTGCAACTGAATGACATAGCAACCATGATTCACAGAATAAATGCTAACATTGTTTTCCACAAAAGTGAATTCCCCCCTTTGGAAGTGCAAAAAATAATGAAGCTTTCATGGTATTGGTTAAATATAAAAGAACAAGGATAAAGAAAACCCTTGTTGATAATAGGTTTTCCCTTAATGTGTGTAGTATAAACCTTTTGGATAGGCTTGGTGTGGATAAATAAAAAATTAACCTGATTCTTTATCTATTAAGGGATTTGACAATGTGGGAAAACAACTACTTGGTGTGATAAATTTACCTATTACAATTGGAAAGGCCACATTAGAAACATAGATCCATGTTATGCCTCGTGATATTTCATACAATCTCCTTTTAGGAATACTGTGGATTCATGCATTGAATGGTGTGCCTTCTACCCTTCATTGTAAAATGAAGTATGTCTACAATAACAATCTGTACACATTGGACATTGATAATGAGCCTTACAGTGTTTTACAACTCGAGAAAAATAAAGAAAATCCTTTGAAAATATTAACACAACTACACAAGAAGAACCCATACTACAAGAATTCATGAAGCTATTAGAAGATGATTGGGGTTAATTATATTTCACACCAACATTCATGGGAGAATAGAATATCATAAACAAAGACTCTGAAAAGGGAAAAGAAAAAGTGATTTAATGTCAACACAAAATTTGGATAACCCTTCAAAAGCATCAACCTCAACGACTTTAGAAAAAAAGAAAAAAAATTACACAACAAAATTTGATTATCTTAATTATGAGCAACCACCGAATCCAAAAGAGATGAAGAATCTTTATGGAAAAGGTTATGAAATGATGAAACAACTAGGATATGGTGCTAGAGAACAAGGTATTTGTGTCCCTATAGAGCCTCACATGCAATAAAATACTAGTGGTCTTGGTTATTGCCCTTTGAAAGAAACAAAGAAGCCTTCACTTAATATAAACACTATAAAAAAAGATTCCTCTAAGCCAACTTTAATATTAGTGCATCATGAACTGATAGACACTAGTGGTATTGATTGTTATCCTTTGCAAGAAACAAAACACTAATGATTTGAATTCATTAGATTTTACACCCTCCGAGAAAGGAGAGAACAAAATATCACAATCTAAAGAGTCTTGTGTAAGTATGACACCTAATACTAAGCAAGAGATATCATTATCACAAAATAAAGGAAAATTTTGGGTGTGTAGGATCATCATGGAAAAAACAGGCCCTTAAGTGGCAAAAAAATTTAAAAAATCAGAGTTAGGCAACTTGACATAAAAATTTGAATAGGTTATCTATATTATTTCAAAAATATGTAACAATAGAATCTGTAGCAAATTGAATGTAGTTTCTAAACTACCAGGTTTATTTAAAAACAAAAATCTATTTGGTGAAAATTTGAAATTTCAATGCGTAGTACTTAAATTTCAGGGGAAAAAATAAAAGGTGTCTGTAGACCAGCCTAACCACAATAAAATGATAATATTTTTTTATAATATTTTTGATATAAGTAGATGACTCATGTCCCGATGTGATGCATATTTTTTTGTAATTTTTTTCCAAGTAAATAATTAATTATGAATTTCTTATTACAACTTTTAAAAAATATAAAAACTCATATGTCTAACCACCTTAACTTGGTCAAAACTTTATGAAATTCAATTTTATTTTTTAATCCTATAGTATGTGAAGTGTAGAATGTGACACATATTTTGGATTCAAAAAATATGATACTATTTGAAAGCTATCTAGATGTTTTTTAATCATCCTATCAATTAGGACTTTAGTTGTAATTCAAATAGAAAATGAATAATAATAATTTATTAAATTCAAAGTAAAGCATAATTTATATTGGTGGAAATCTAAGAATCTCCTCTAAAAACCCTTTTCGTTTCATCAATTTTGGGTTAAAAAAAAATTGTCAGCCACATACCCTACAAATACCCATCATATCGCCACTTCTTGGCCCATCATGATCCTGCACATAACCTTTTCTACTGTTGATCAAGAACGCATCTTGTCGAGACTCCTCCAAGATCATTTGATATCCCTCCCTCCAAGAACATGAAAGAAATTTTACTACAAGAGTTAATTTTGCACATATCATAGAGTCCATAGTCATTCTACTAATGAATGTAAGGCCTTAAGTAACAAGATTCAACATCTTAATGATCATGGTGCTCTTCCTTGTGTTGAAGCACCTAGTTCCTCTAATTAAAACTTATTTTCATCCTATTCAGCTCATCCCTATCCTACACTGAGTGGTGGAAAGGGGATTAGATAGCCTTGTTCTTGTATATCACTTATTGTTGTCTCTTTTGGCTAGTTGATCACCTTTCATGTATATAAAAGAGAAAGCTTGGGATGTGGATGACATGCCTTAAGTTGACTCACATGTAAAATATTTATTCATGATGTAGTTCGATTTAGAAACATAAGACTTGGCATAGGGATTTATGAATAATATCTCACGTCTTCTTCTACTTTAAAGCAATTGCTCATAGTAATGATGTTAGAAACCACTTTAAAGTGGGATCATACATCGACACTCATGTTTCATTGTGTGATTTTTTCTCTTCTTTTGATGTATCCTTTTCTTGGTGGTGTCATTGGGATTGATTTCCTTTGAGACTGTGATATTTCTTTGACTTGTCCTCTCTTGGAGACATTAGACATGATGTTCCCTAAGAAGAGACCTTACACGAATCAAGAAAAATCCCTTTGAACACTCCTTACACTATTTTGCATTTACAATATCTATTATATGGCCACCTTTCATAACACACTTTGCATGCCTATGGAGCCATCTTGTTTGTTCATGAGGTCCAAGCATACGAAGTTTTTCTTGTCTCATGAAACTCGAAGTTCATTGTTGTGTGGCACCTTAAAAAAATTTATAAAGTATAACTTGGGTATGGTTTGACAAGAAGCCAAATGAGGGAATGACTTTGCCTTAGCCACTCACATGTGTGTGAGTGCATATCAGTCGTATGTGTCTCACCTTCTAGGATTACTCACCCAGCGGATAGATTGAAGCTCCATTACCTTAGAGTGAGCGTGCATTTTCAGAAAAACAACCAAGATCTAATCCACATTGTGTTGGACAAACAGTTGAAGCTTGATCCACCTCTTTTTATTTATTCTTGTTTTTATTTATGTTTTTTTTTAGTTATTGACATGGGTATGTGTAGGATCATCATGGAAAAAACATGCCCTTAAGTGGAAAAAAAAAAAAAAAATTAGAGTTAGGAAACTTGACATAAAAATTTGAATAAGTTATCTATATTATTTGAAAAATATATAAGAATAGAATCTGTAGAAAATTGAATGTAGTTTCTAAACTACTAGGTTTATTTAAAAAATAAAAAATTTGTTTGGTGAAAATTTGAAATTTCAATGAGTAGTAATTTAAATTTCGGGGAAAAAATAAAAGGGTGTTTGTCCACCACCCTAACCACAATAAAATGATCATATTTTTTATAATATTTTAGATATAAGTAGAGGACTCATGTCCCGATGTGATACATATTTTTTTGTAATTTTTCTTTCAAGTAAATACTAATTATGAATTTTTATTACAAATTTTAAAAAATATAGAAAATCAGATGTCAAATTCACCTTAACTTGGTCAAAACTTCATGAAATTCAGTTTTTCTTTTTTAATCCTATAGTATGAGAAGCATAGAATGTGATGCATGTTTTAGATTCAAAAAATGTGATACAGTATATAGATGTTTTCAATCACCTATCAATCAAGACTTTAGTCGTAATTCCAATAGAAAATGAATAATAATTATTTATTAATTCAAAGTAAAAGCATAATTTATATTGATGGAAAGCTGAGAATCTTCTTTAAAAACCCTTTTCATTTCATCAATTTTGGGTAAAAAAAATGTTGTCAGCCACATACCCATCATATTGCCACTTTTTGGCCCATCATGATCCTACACATACCCACATTGTATGTTTGCATATCTTGATGTTGCATATCACACACCTTGTGCATGTCCTTTTGTGCTTATGCTAGTTTTACTTAGGATCTTGGATCATGGGAGCTTGATCGCCTCCTCAATCTTTGTTATCTTGGACCATCTGCATTGGTACACTTGGACCCCCCTTGAATGTCTACTTTAGTGTGAGTTTGAAGCAAGTTCATCCTCTCACTAAAGTGGGGGCTAGATGTAATGATGGAAAAAGGGTATGTCTTTTCCTTGCTTAATTTGGGAATAATTAATGATGAATTGGACTTGATATTGCACTGATCTAGTTTTGTGATGATTTTTACACATCTACATTAGGTTTTTAGGCCCTAATAAGCTAAATAAACTTATTTTTTCCTAATTTAATGTTGTAAAGTGTATTTATTGACACCTTTACATAAAATTTAGGAGGCTTGTAAATTAAGTGGACCTAATATAGTGTTGTAATGTGTTTCACACATTCACATGGATTTTGGACCATTTTAAGCTAAATAGACCCAATTTTCCCTTAATTTAATGTTATAAAGTGTATTTGTTTACACCTTCACATTGGATTTTGGGCCCTCTTGTATATATGGCATTAATATCATCATTATTAGGCCCCTAAGACCCTATATTATGTATCCCAAGGCATATTTAAATAAAAAATCTGATAAGATCAACAAATAAACTTAATTTATAAACTGCCTACACTTTAGCAATCAAAATAGGCCCTATGGGACCCATTCACCACTTTAGGTGAATGAGTTCCATATAGGTGGGACCCATTCACACAGCTTGGTGAATGATTCCCATTTGGCCTATTTTCAAGGTTTTGAGTGAGAAAAAACTAGATTTTAAGCTCAAATTTCATGTATGTTGGCCTTTGTGATCTAATACATGGGATCTTAGATGAATTTCCTATACAAATGATATTTCAAACCATTATTTAGTAAGTTCTACATGTTTTCAAGTCAAGTATTCAAGAATTAAGAATTCCAAGACTTCACAAGATCATCTAGAGAGCATTCAAGATCATTTTTAAGGCATTCAAGGGAAGAATTCTTCATCAATTTTTGAAGAAATTCAAGATCCATCATCATGTCAACCATATCAAGCATCAAGCATGTTATTGAGCTAGTGTTATGATGTAGCATTGAAGATCCAAGACCAAGCATTGTTCTACTCCTATTGTCAAGATCAAGATCTACATCCTTCATGGCTATTTCATGTTGAGTTGTAGACTTACAAGACATCATTTACAAGGCATCATTCAAGGTATTATTGTCCATGATTCATGTTATTTTATTCATGTTTCATGCCTTCATTTCATTTTCTCATCATTTGGTTTAATTACCTACAAGGGGTTTGACCAAGGAAAACCCCTATTCCCTAACAATCAACACTTTCTCTCTCTCTCTCTCTCTCTCTCTCTCTCTCTCTCTCTCTCTCTTCTCTCTCTCTCTCTCTCTCTTTATGATTGTATATTTAGGTGCTTTGAATACTTGAAGATCATTGAAGATAAGGTTACAATGTTGGAGAAAGTTTTTGGAGTTGTCACTATTAAATAGGCACAGGACAACTGAGAGGGGGGGTGAATAAATTATCACTCAAATTCAAACTTAAAACTTTATCACTTATCAAATCTTCAACCACACTATTCGGTTATTAAATATGAGCATGAAACACAAATAACAAAAAGTAAATCAACAAAAAATGAACACCAATTTTTTTACGTGGAAAACCCAATAAGGGAAAAACCACAGTGAGGGTTAACTCACAATATAAAGATTATAAATTGAATACAAAGGCTCACTGTGTTAGAAACCAAGATTTGAAATGCAAACCAGAAAATCCTTCCACATAAGAGAAAAACAGAAAAAGTAGAGCTATTGCAAAAATATGTGCAACAGAATATTATTCAGGAATTGATAATTACAAGATATGATTTTCTTTATAAAAGAAAAGATGCATAACCCTAATCTTATCTTGAGCAAAAAGATAGCTCAATTAGATAATGATGAGAATATTTAACCTAGGAATTAAAAATTACCTAAGTAAAGTTACGCAAGTGTAATTAAATATTAATTACACTAACACCCCCCCATAAGTGCAACTTAGGGAGACTAAAAAATCATGCACCTAAAACTAAGATGAATGCAAGAAAGCATGAATGGGTCACAAAAACAAAGCCTGACAGGTACCCAATTACAAATGCAATAATGAGGTAGAGAAGGAAAACCCAGTGGGACAAAACCCCCCTACAATGAGATGACTGCTGCAAAGAAGAACTGGAAGAACACTGTGGAGTAACACTAGAACCACAATCTGACAAGAAAGGAAAGATACTTCTATCTACAAGAAACCAAAAAAAGAATCTTTATAATGTGAAAGCAGACCCGATGCCATGAAACACTGGAAAACTCACAAACTGGAACAACCCTAGAATCTCTGAAGCAACAGTAGATGAGATGATGATAGAATTTGGAAACTGTGTATCTCGATACTGATGCCAAACTGTGACTAAACCTCTTCCATGGGAATGAGTAACATAAAGACTTGGGAACATTAACCATAAAAACATGGCCCTCAAACTGGGAAGGATCTAAACCAATGCGGATCAATAACCATAATCTCTCAACTAAAGTGTGAACTGATGCGAATCTGATATGTGTCAAGCAAGAGCAAGATGTGGCCAAAAGAAAATAAGAAACCAGATAACCCATGCGAGTTTCCATCAAAACAAGATGAAGATGGAGATCAAAGTGCATGCACACTTTAATCAGAATTATTATGCAAGAAACCCCCCTGATGGAACTTTATCTCAGTTCATTTATTACAATAACCCAATGATTGTAAAAGGAGAGAATGCAAACATGCATAAACAAAAAATAAGATGATGTGGTAATGAAATGAAGTGTAAATATTCAAGTTTCACCTTTCCAACTGCCAAAAAATCCAAGAAATCTCTAAAACACCCATCAAAACAAATCTAGAATAACAATAAACTTGGGATAGATACAAAAAAAAGTTCATGGACAGAAATTTAGAGCTCCTCAATACCTTTCCAATGCCACAAAGAAGATGAAAATTAAAGATCGTGGCAAAATGTTGAGCTCGAAATCCATAGATGAACATCTAACTTTAAACACCAATAAATTCAGCTAAACATAAAAATACTAAAAAATAAACTACACCATTGGAAAGTGCTCGGAACCAGCTTTCCGATGAAATCTCATTTGCCCGATTTCGATACCATATGCCCAAGTTATGCCAAAAGGAAAAAAAGTGCCTCTTTAGGGAAAATCGGGGCTAGGAGGGGCTTGGAGTGTCTTACGACTGCTAACATCATGCTGATGTCAGCACTTCATGGGGTTAAATTTGAAGGCCTAGAGGCCATCGGGGCAAAAAAAATGCCCCCCTGCTGAAAAAGTTTTTTGGTGCTGGTATATTCTGTGCCTGATCAGAATATTCCCTATGGTTGGCCAAGTCCGGGTCGCGACGCTCCTGGTCTCCTATGTGACCTGTGCTGGGGCTGGGTTTGGCCAGGGGCTAGGCACATAGTGCCCAGTACCCCATATGACTTATGCCTCTATCCTAGAGCCGATGGGGGCTAGGCAGACCAGTAGAGAAAAATGACGGTGGTGGTGGGTTAGAGGCCACTCGGTGGCTACCTGGTGGTTGTTGGGTGGCCATCGAGTGGCATTTTTCTGCAGAACTAGAAGCGCTGGCATGAAACCCAATAAACCTCATTTTTTTCAATTTTTGTGCCTTGGGGAGCGTGTTGGGGAGGCCGTACGACCTCCTAGATAATTTTTTTCCTTTCTGACCAACTTCACCAAAATCGATGAAATGATAGGCGTTCTTAGGGTTTTTGGCTACTACAAACACGATGGTGACCTCTGTTTGTGCCTAAACTACTCTGAAAAATTGGCTACCCCCAGAGCTTGCAAAAAAATTCTGAGCTTGAAACCCTCACAGATTTGGCAAACGATGACCAAAATCTGCAAAATAAAAGCCAATCCTGACTTTTTCCATTGCTCTGAATCTAATGGTGAAGCTCGATCTAATCCAAAATGCCTCATAAATGAACTCAAGGCATGATACCCTCGAGGAATACCAAATGAACTCTACAATGATTTTCTCAAAAATATGAGAAGGGGTTGCAAATCAAGGCTCCAATACCATGTTAGAAACCAAGATCTAAAATGCAAACTAGAAAATACTTCCACATAAGAGAAAAATAGAAAAATCAGAGCTATTGCAAAAAGATGTGCAACATAATATTATTCAGGAATTGATAATTACAAGATATGATTTGCTTTATAAAAGAAAAGATTCATAACCCTAATCTTATCTTGAGCAAGAAGATATCTCAATAAGATAATGATGAGAATAATTAACCTAGGAATTAAAAATTACCTAAGTAAAGTTATGCAAGTGCAATTAAATATTAATTACACTAACACACTGCCCAAAAGAGGACTCACTATCCAAATACAAAGGCTCACTGCCTACAAAGGACTCACTATCCATCAGGGAGGCTCACTGCCATAGATACAAAAGAGAACAAAAGATCCACCACAACAATTAAACCACATTCACAAGATTACAAAAACCTTCAATTCACTGCCTTCAGCACACTGAAAAACTTCTATCACAACTCACTAACACACGCTTCTTCTCTTATGATTTGTGGCACACTTTCATCACTTTGCATCACACTGTCATACAATTCTTCACAACTTGCCTTGATTTTATACCATTCTCAACCTTAGAAACATTTACCAAGGTTGGCCACAAGACATGGTTTCATAAATTCCAATTCAAGTCAGAAACTTTAAATTCCCGCGGTGGAAAGGAATAAGAGTGGACCAATAAAACATAAGAATAATATTCTTGAATCTTCTACTCGCTTCCTCAATTAAATTTTATTCTTGGAATGAAGTGTAAACACTAGGTTGACCAAACCTAATGAGAACACAAATTATCAATGATGCACACACTTCCCAACAAGAAGATGACACAGAGATGATGCAACATGCTTCATTATGCATGAGAATACATCTTAGCATCTTTTAGATACATCCATAGAAAAAACAACATGCTTCAAACACTGAACTCCTTTCACCAGACCATTTGGGCTATGCAGACACACACAAAAATATTGAAACATGATTTCTAGATCACCAAACTCCAAACCTCTTTACCAAAGCATAGGAAAGACCTTCACAATACATGTACCAGATCTACATGATCTAAAGCAAAATAGTGGAGAACTGTAGAGAAAACATATTTCTCCCAGTCCACAGAACACTGACTCTACTGGTAGAACACATATACCAGTGGACACAACTTCCACATACCATCTCACCAGAAACTAAAACTTAGACTATATCACCATCATATTTCCATAATGAAATCTTTAGAACCACATAGACATCGGACAAACACAGGAGAAACGTGGAGTGCGTACCGGAGCACACACTGAACACACTCAACACTCTAACTTGTCTTCTTTATTAATTTTCTCAAAAGCACTTAGAAAATCATCACACCAACCTATCTACAACACCATGAAGGTAGCTCCATGTACTCACAACATCTCATTGATGTCTCAACCATACATGTAAAATTTACAACATACTGAACAGTGTTGACATCAATGACAACATTAATGACAACACCACTAGACAAACTCATAATTGCAACAATATCCCCCTTTGTCATTGATGGCAACACATAACCTTTTCTCCCCCTTTGAAATCAATGGAAAAGAACAACTACTCTGATTACTCCCCCTTGGGAGTACACTCATACTGCAACAATGAAAATCTTTTCTACTCCCCTTGCGGAGTAGACCCATCAATCAGTCCAGGTAAATGAAGAATCTATGAATTCACTAGACTGATTAACCTTCATGTGCACCTAGTTAGGAGGGCCAATGACCTCCAACCTCTCACTAAGATGCTCGATAGTATCCTTTGGAAGAGCCTTAGTAAATATGTCTGCAATCTATTCCTTTGTAGTTACATACTCCAATCTAACCTCATTCTCCAACACTTTTTCTCTCAAAAAATGATACTTTATAGATATGTGCTTCATTCTTGAATGCATAACTAGATTATTTGAAATGTTTATTGCACTTGTATTATCACAAAAAATAGAAATAGGCTTATCACATATCACACCAATGCCTTTTAGAGTCTGCTTAATCCCAAAAACTTGTGTATAGCAGGATGTTGTAGCAATATATTTAGCCTCTCCAGAGGATAAAGAAACCGAGTCTTGCTTTTTACTCAACCAAGAAACTAGTCTTCTGCTAAGAAAGAAAGCACCACCATTGGTACTCTTCCAGTCATCTACACATCCGGTCCAATTAGCATCTGTATAAGCACTGAAGGTGAAATCATTACTCTTAGTGTACCATAGTCCATAATCTAGTGTTTCTTTAAGATATCTAAATATTCTTTTTACAGCCATAAGACGTGCTTCTCTAGAGTCTTCTTGGAATCTAGCAACTAAACACACTGCATGCATAATATTTGGTTTGGTAGCAGTGAGATACAATAGTCCACCAATAATGGATCTATATTTTCTCTTATAAGTCTTAGCAGATTCATCATCCTGGCTCAATTTACATCCGGTTACCATAGGAGTACAAACCGGTTTAGAATCCTCCATCCCAAACCTTTTCAACAACTCTTTTACATACTTAGATTGTGAAATAAATATCCCTTTGTCAGTTTGATTCACTTGTAGACCAAGAAATAAATTCAATTCACCAATCATAGACATCTCAAATTCTTTCTACATTTCTTTAGCAAACTTTTTACACATGCCTTCATTTCCTCAAAAAATGATGTCATCAACATTAACTACCACAATCAACATTTTATTACCTTGCACTTTGAAGTAGAGGTTGTTGTCAACAAAACCTTTGTTGAATCCTTGCTTTGTCAGATATCTGTCTAATCTTGCATACCAAGCTCTAGGAGCTTGCTTCAATCCATACAATGCCTTCTTCAATTTACAAACCATGTCCGACTTGTCAGATAGCTGAAACCCTTCAAGTTGCTCCATGTATACTTCTTCCTCCAACTCACCATTCATAAAAGATGACTTAACATCCATTTGATATACTTTGAAGTCCTTATGTGTTGAAAATTCTAAAAACATTCTAATAGCTTCCATTTTGGCCATAGGGGAAAATGTCTCCTCAAAATCTATTCCTTCAACTTGTGAACATCCTTTGCATACCAATCTTTCCTTATTCCTAACTACTTCTCTATTTTCATTCAGTTTGTTTCCAAACACCCATTTTGAGCCAATCACATTTTTGTTCACAAGTCTAGGTACTAGTTCCCATGCTTGATTCTTCTCTATCTACTGCAATTCCTCTTTCATATTTCTCATCCAACTTTCATCTTCACATGCTTCCTTTACAAATTTCGGTTCTATTTTAGAGAGTAAACAGGAATTTACCTCAGCTACAACTTTGCTTCTTGTCTTCACACCTTCACTCTTGTCTCCAATTATCTGATCTTCTGGTTGATTCTTCTATACATATTTAGGAGTTCTAGTAATAGGTTCTAGTTCATTTTCTTCTTCTTCTTCTACTTTTTCTTATTCCTTTTCTTCTTCTTCTTCCTTCTCCTTATTTACATCAGGTATATGTCCACAGATAGGATCATCAGGTTGAACTTCACTTATCTCAATAGGTCTACATATATCTTCATCAACTTTCACATTAACACTTTCAATAATCTTCCTTAATCTTTTGTTAAAGCATCTGTATGCCTTGCTAGTGGTAGAGTATCCAAGAAATATTCCTTCATCACATCTAGCATCAAACTTTCCAAGATTCTCATCATCTCTTTTAATATAGCATCTGCTTCCAAATACCATGAAATATTTCACATTAGGAATCTTACCAGTCCATAACTCAAAAGGTATCTTTGTGTTGTGTTTGATCTAAACTCTATTAAGAACATAAACAATAGTATGTATCGCTTCTCTCCAATATACATCTGGTACATTAGATTCTTTCATCATAGTTCTAGTAGCTTCTTGTACTATCCTATTTTTTCTTTCAACTACTCCATTTTTCTGAGGGGTTATCGAAGTAGAAAACTCTCTTTTCATGCCATGCATTTCACATAATGCATTAAAATTCACCAGAAGTGAATTGACCACCTCTATCCAAACTTAAACATTTGATTTTCAGATTTACAACATTCTCTACTCTTGCTTTGAATACCTTAAACCTATCAATGGCCTAATTCTTTTCTCTGAGAAAAGCAACCCATGTCATTCGAGTGTAATCATCAATAAGCAACATGAAATGTCTATCACCATTCAGGCTTCCAATCTTAGTCGGACCACATAGATCAGTATGCACCAACTCCAGCATGCCAGTAGTAGAATATTCTTTTCCTTTAAAGCTACATCTTGTCTGCTTCCCTAGTTGACAAATTCTCCAAATAGCATTAGCAGGTCTTGTGATTCTTCTCTCTGGTCATGTGATTTGAACATCCACTTTCAATTACCCAGTAGTCTTCATCCTGCCTTGCATGAAATGCGGTAACTAGAATTCCTTCCATCATATTCTTCTTAACCTCTAGAGCTCTTTTTCTTACACTTTCTAGGGTTAGTGGATAAACATTTATTTTCCAAAGCTAAGAATAAGCATTCACTATCATCAACCTCATTTTCAGATTCATGATCTGAAATATCTGCCTCTTCCTTAACATAGTACAACTTCTTATACTTCTTATCCTTCCTATCCTTATCCTTATAATCCTTGTTCTTTTTATGTGCAGCCCTATTTGGACATCTTGAATCATAATGACCAATATTACCACAACTAAAGCATTTAAAGGGAAACATACCTTTATACTTTCCTGTACCTTTTTTCAACTTCATGGTGAAGTTAGCTTCCAACTCATTAACATCATCGCTATCCAGTTCCTCCTTAATTTTCATTGCCTTAAATGTCGTTTATGTCTTTTCTTCTACTTTGTCATCTTTTTGGAACTTTCTCAATTCAAATGCTTGTAGAGTGTCAAACAAGTGTTCCAAGGTGTACTTCTTAGGGTCATACATTTCTTCTATCACCGAGATCTTATAAATGTAGCAGTCTGGTAGGGTGATTAGGATCTTCTCTATTATGTCTTCATCTACTAGCTTTCCTCCTTGATTTCTAACCTCATTTGCAGTCTGTTCAACCTTGTGAAAGAAACATAAATTCTTCACCATCTTCCATTTCCAGGTTCACAAATCTACACTTTGTCGCCAGTCTCTTTGTCAATTTAACTTTTTCATTCCCTTCATACATGTCTTCCAGATTCTTCCAAACTTCATATGTAGTATGAAAAGAATTAACCTTGATTCGCTCATTTTTAGATAAACCACTACAAATCATATACTTCACCCTCTCATTTTATTCATAAGTAGAGATCTCATTTGTAGTATTAACACCACCAGACAAAATTTTATGCTTATTCTCAATAGCCTTCCAGGTCTTGAAACCAAGAGAGATAATATATCCTCTCATCTATCCCTTCAAATCTTTGTAGTCAGTTCCATCAAACATAGGGGTCGACAACTTGTGTGCCATTGGATCTTCTTTAAGCGGTTAAGCTCTGCTCTAAGGAACCAGGGATCTGATACCAATTGTTAAACATGAGTAGGACAACTAAGAGGGGGGGTGAATTAGTTGTCACTCAAATTCAAACTTAAAACTTTATCACTTATCAAATCTTCAACCACATTGTTTTGTTATTAAATATGAGCATCAAACACATATAATAGAAAGTAAATCAACACAATGAACACCAGATTTTTTATTTGGAAAACCTAATAAGGGAAAAAAACAAGGTGAGGGTTAACTCACAATATAAAGATTATATATTAAATTGAATACAAAGGATCACTTCCAAGGGCTCACTGCCCAAAAGAGGACTCATTGTCCAAATACAAGGCTCATTGCCTACAAAGGACTCACTTTCCAACAGGGAGGCTCACTACGTATAGATATAAAAGAGAACAAAAGATCCACCACAACAATTAAACCACATTCGCAAGATTATAAAAACCTTCAGTTCACTTCCTTCAGCACACTGAAAAACTTCTATCACAACTCACTCACACACACTTCTTCTCTTATGATTTGTGGAACACTTTCATCTTTTTGCATCACACTGTCATACAATTCTTCACAACTCACCTTGCTTTTATACCATTCTCAACCTTAGAAACATTTACCAAGTTCGGCCACAATACATCATTTCATAAATTCAAATTCAAGTCGGCAACTCTAAATTCACGCTATGCAAAGGAATAAGAGTGGACCAATAGAAAAATAAAAATAATCTTCTTGAATCTTCTATGTGCTTCCTCAATTAAATTTTATTCTTTGAATGAAGTGTAAACACTAGGTCAGCCAAACCTAATGAAAACACAAATTATCAATGATGCACATTCTTCCCAACAAGAAGATGACACACAGATGACACAACACACTTCATTATGCATGAGAATACATCTCAGAATCTTCTAGATACATCTGCAATAAAAAAATAGGCTTCAAACACTAAACTCCTTTTACCAGACAATTTGAGCCATGCAGACACACCCAAAAATACTAAAACATGATTTTTGGATCACCAAAATCCAAACCTCTTCGCCAGAGCATAGGAAAGACCTTCACAACACATCTACCAGATCCTCATGATGTAAAACAAAAATAGTGGAGAATTGCGGAGAAAACATATTTATCCCAGTCCACAGAACACTGACTCTACTGGTAGAACATATATATCAGTGGACACAACTTGCACATACCATCCCATCAAAAACTAAAACTCAGACTGTATCACCATCAGATCCCCATAATGAAATCTTCAGAACCGCATAGACATAGTATCAACACAGGAGAAATGCAGAGTGCATACCAAAGCACACACTCAAGACTTTGACTTCTCTTCTTTATTAATTTTCTCAAAAGCACTTGGAAACTCATCACACCAACCTATCTGCCACACCATGAAGGTAGCTCCATGTACTCACAACATCTCACCGGCATCTCAGCCATACATGTAGAATTTGCAACATACTAAACAATGTTGACATCAATGACAACCTTAATGACAACACCACTAGACAAACTCATACTTGCAATAGTCTCCCCATTTGCAAGGTTTTAATCTTCACCAAAAAATCACCTACAACCCTGAAATCAGGGTTTCAGATCTAGAAACAAAGAGTAATAGAAAGAGAATAAATTGAAGGCTAGATTCATATTTTAAAGTTCCAAAAAACCCTAACTGGATGTGTTCACCACTTTTTGTGAATGAGTCCTAGTTGAGGTCAATTTTGAGATTTTTGCAGTTTCGAATACCCTTTCTCGAGAAACTTGTTCCTGTAAAGAAACCTAGATCTAGGACTGATTCACCCGGATTGGCGAATGAGTCCCAATAGGCCTAAATTTCAAAATTTGAAAAATTTCCATTCTTCGTTCAAGCCTCTACAACTTTCTAGGTGCACACTTCTGATTCTACTATTTTTTTTTTGATTTATATGTATTTCTAGGTCATTCATTGAAGTTTCATGCAACACTAAGTTTCATCATTAAATCTTGCATTTCATTATTCTTTCCAAGTTCTTACTTGGTGGTAAACCCCTTATTAACTTATAATCAACCCCTATGATAGCCCTATTGCAAGATCTCTTTCTCCTTTGCATTGAGATCTCTAGGGCTATGCTTGAATGAAATTGGGAAGTGTGTGTGCTCTATGTCCTAAAACCATATGATAGAACCGTAGCACTTTTTCATCATCTCAAATAGAATTTTAGAAAGATATGTGCTATGTTATTGATCCAAAACAAATCAAGGTCATTGCTATTGCTAAATTAGATAATGATAATTTGTTCAAATTTTATGAGTTTTCTCAATTTATATTTTCTTTAATATCTAGCATTAATTTTAATGTTTGGCATGAAAAACTTGGTGATATGAATGATAAAAATATTTCCTTGATGCAAAAACTTAATATGGTAAATGGATTTCCTAGTATTGTTCCATCTAAAACTGTATGCATAGGATGCATGAGCGCTAAGATGCATAGGGAGCCCTTTCCATAAGGTCAATCATGGAGGGTAACTCATAAGTTACACCTAGTTTATAGTGACCTTGTGTGACCCATGGAGAATAATTCCATCCAAGGATCAAGGTATGCACTTACTTTTGTTGATGATTATTCTAGAAGAAATTTTACCTATTTTTTTCATAGTAAGGATCAAGTTCTTGATATATTTTCTGAATTTCATAAATTTGTTGAAAGGAAATCTAGTTTTAAACTTAAAATTCTTAGAATTCATAATGGTAAATAATATGTGAATAATGATTTTAATAGTTATTTGAAATCATTTGGTATTGATCATGAACTAAAAATTCCATATACACCTCAACAAAATGGTGTAGCGGAAAGGAAGCATAGAACTATTGTTGAAATGGCTAGATGTATCTTACATGCTAAAAATATTTCTTACAAATTTTGGGCAGAAGATATGTTTTGTGCTACTTACATTATGAATAGGAATCCTACACAAGCTTTAAAGGATATAACTCTTGAAGAAGCTTGGTCTAGTAGGAAGCCCAATCTTAAACATTTAATAATTTTTGGTTCAATTACTTATGTTTACAAACCTAAAAAAAGAGAGGAAAAAATTAGATCATAAATATTCTTATAATATTTTTGTTGGTTATGATGAACATTCTAAATCTTATAGAGTTTATAATCCTCTTACTAACAAAGTTAAGTTTCTAGAGATGTATGCATTGCTAAAAATGGTGTTAATGATTGTTTTAAAGTGCATGATATTGAATCTTCTCAAAATAAAGTTATTGTTGTGGAGGATAATCCTCAAGTTGAATCTTCTCTTAACCCTCTGAATGCATATCTTATTCATAGTGATAGTGATGATGAAAATGTTGAAATTTTCCCTCATGATTCTTCTTCTAGTGATGATACTCCTACATCTAAGAGAAATCCTAATTGGTTTAAATATTTCATGCAATAAAGTGAGGATATTTTAGCTAGAATGAATCAATCTAAATCTAGAAATGAAAACTATTCATAGTTGTGCTTTGATGTCTTAAGTTATGCAGACTAATGATCCTTAAACTTATGAAAAAGCTAAAGATCACTCTCACTAGAAAAAGGCTATGCAATAAGAATATGATACTTTAATTTCTAATAATACTTGGGATTTAGTTCCCTTACCTCAAGGAAAGAATCTTGTTTCATGCAAATGGTTGTATAAAACTAAGGTTAATGCAAATAATGAAGTTATCATGTTTAAAGCTAGATTAGTTGCTAGCGGCTTCTCTAAAGTTTAAGGTTTAGATTATAATGAAACATTTTCTCTAGTAGCTAATATTCCAACTATTAAATTAGTTCTTGCTTTAGCTTCTCATATGCATTGTCCAATTCATCGAATCGATGTTAAAAGTGCATTTTCAAATGGTGATTTACATGAAGAAATTTATATTTCTCAACCTTTGGGTTTCATTAAACTTGCAACATACAAAGAGAGAAAAAGAATGTTGTTTTGTTAGATAATGGGGGTTTCCATTGTTCAAACCCCATTTTGGTAATCAAACCTTAATCAGAAATGAAGCATGAATGAAATGAAACATGAAATATAAGATGAAAAAATATAACCTTGTTTGAAACCTTGTAGATCTGCAAACAAGGATGAAGTGGTCTCAATGAATGTAGATCTTGATCACAAGACTTGATTAAAAACAATGCTTGAATGGCATCTTGAATTGATCTTCAATGCTACATCGCAAGATTAGCTCAACAACATGCATGATGTACTAAATATTTGACATGATGGAATGACTCTTCATTGCAACAATAATCTTTTATAAATTTTCCCTTGAATGCCTTATAATTTCTCTTGAATGCTCTTGTGAAAGTACTCTTGATTTCTTATGAAATTCTATTGAATTCTCACTTGAATTCTCATTAGATCACTTGAATTCACTAGGTTGTTAGGAGAAATTATGTGAAATAACCTTGTATTTATATTTTTTTATGCCATATTTCCTGAAATTACAACACTACAAATCAACGTTAGATCTAGGAGAATAAAATTTGGCCAAGAATTAAATTCAAAATAGGTCCAAGCTAAAGCATGACTCATATGCTAGTAGAGGTGTATAAGTCCCAGTATCTTAAGCTTGGTACACAAATTTCAAGAAATGTTAAGTTCAATGCAATATTTAGGATTAGGCCCCAAAACCTAGGTGGGATTGATATGCCGGTGGTATATATGAGTCCTAGATCACCAGATTTGGAAAAAACAATCTAAAAACATGAATTATTATTGGTTATTTAATTAATGTTAGGATTATCCTTAGATAAATGCATTAAATAAGGCTTTTGGATGCAAAATAGCACCAAATAAGGCATAAACTAGCTAGTTTTAGTAGGGAAGGCCCAAACAAGTATGAAAATGTAAAGGCATACATTTTTCTACACTACACCATGAACTATACATATTGTTTGACCTTATTGTGTATCCATGAGATCCAAGTATTAATTCTCTTTAGTAATAAATATGGACATAAATGTATATGTAATAATATTATAAATGAATTGATTTAGATTATTTAAAAATAAATAAACACTAATATGGGTGATTTCCTTCAAATGTTGATGCAATAAATAATATTGGGTTTTTAGATAATGTTATTCAAAACATAGAACATATATTTCATAATTTGGACAATGAATATTTGTGATCAATTGATCCAAATCTAGGAATCTCATTCACAATGATATTTTGTTTAGTTTTTACATATGAGTCACATACTTCTATGAGGTGATTAGGGTAGTAGCTATGAAATAAAATTAAGATAATTTATAGAATGAACTAGAAACAACCACTAATTATCTACAATAGATAGAGAAAAAAACATTTTTAATACATATCGTGTTCATTTATAGATATGAAAATAAAACATATATAAATAGGGATATATTCTAGTTGGAAAGGGATCATTCTTTAGTATGAAAAAATACTCTTTAGTTAAATAGATATTAGGGTTATCTAAGATAGGTCCTACTATAGGAGAACATATAGTGGTTTATACTATAACATATAGGTTAGAAGTGGAATTAGCTATAGTATATAGAGATATATAGGGATTATATTAAGTGAGAGACATGGATATAACAACAAATTAGAAGGTGAGGGCCCTTACTATGCATAATTTCACCCTAAGAGCAAGAATCATATGGGCATACTGAAGGTTTACAAGACTCCATCTAGCATAATGGAGTTAATCTGGTAACCAATTCCACTCATTATCATATTTGGCATCTTTAATGTAGCTATGATATCAATGACCACTATTGGTATACAATAAAGAGTTTGGAAAGAATCTAGGTAATTAGAAAATATGAAAAAAGGAGAGAACATGTGATATTTTGATAAGAATCTAGGAAATATGTAAGAAATTTGATTAAAATATTAAATATTTTATACTATATTATAAGAAAAGATGTGTAATATACATGTATAAATATATGGCAACCATGATGAAAGAATTGTAAGAGGTGTCATAATTTACATGTATAGAAAATTATATGAATATGTAAGTTAACTAGAGGAAAAAATAACAAAGGTAATTAATCTATAAGTGGTTACCATAAGAGAGATGAAATACACTAGAAAATGATGAAAGTGGGAACCTAGAAGTGTTCCTAGAAATATTATGTGCATAAACAATATGGAAAAATACAAAATATATACCATGTTGAATATATTTCATTTAAAAAAACTTTCATAATGGAATATAATAGAGGGAAGAAATCATATTCACATGTAATTTAATTAAAGGTATACATATAATTGATAGTAGAGATTATTAAATGAATCAAGCATAAAAATTATAAAAATATTTAACATGGTAGATTTATAACATTATTTATCAATAGAAGAGAGGTTAGATGAGCTCAAGACATATATATGTGATGAAATAGAGGCCAATTAAGTTAGGGTGAAAATTTCCATTAAATTAATATGCACATTAGTGTTACACTTATTATGTTGAGGAATAAGGTCATCAATGTGGAATGTGAAAGGAAAAACACATTGATTATAAGATCTTATAAGACATCTTTTAAGATATGTCAAGGTGATCCAAATAATTTCCATCTCTTAAAGATGAGATTCGTGATATATGGTGTCAATAATGATCCTATGAAGGTAATTGTAAATAAAGAACTTTTAGGAACCTGTACATTTAATTGAAAGTTTAGGAAACGTTGACAACAATCACATTTTTGAAACTTGAGTGAACTAAGACATGGTTGATGCCTCTATGAATCACATAAGACTTATAGAGGCCCACCCTATAATATTTTAAAGTTTAATATTTGGGTTTTATTTCCATTTTTATCTACATTGTAATACCATTGATTCTCCTCATTAGTAGAAAAAAAAGTAAAGAAATTAAGGCATTTAAGTTGTAGAGGCATACAAAAGTTATCATAATTGGCCAAAGAATTAAAAATGATAAAAATATGTATATAGTTCTCATATTATAAGCCAACAAAGAAATATATAATTAATAATTCTAATTCTTACTATACCAATTAATAGGGTGGGTGCAAAAAGTTGGGGGGCCAAAGCATGGCCAATTTCTTTTGAAAAAATTGAAACAGTATAACACGAGTGCATTATATCATGAGCGCATTATAACATGAGTGTGTTACAACACGAGAACATTATAATGTGAGCTTGTTATAACGTGAGCACATTAGCACATTATAACATGAGCCTGTTATAATGCGAGTGCATTGTAATGCGAGTGCATTGTAATGCGAGTGCATTGTAATGCGAGTGCATTGTAATGCGAGTGCATTGTAATGCGAGTGCATTGTAATGCGAGTGCATTGTAATGCGATTGCATTGTAATGCGAGTGCATTGTAATGCGAGTGCATTGTAATGTGAGTGCATTGTAATGCAAGTGCATTGTAACGTGAGCCCATTATAATGTGAGTGTGTTATAACACACTTGTGTTATGGCTTGGTGTGATCAAGACTAAGGCTTGGTCACATTAAGCTTATAACATGCTCACATTATAACGTGAGCGTGTTATAACTTATTAGTTTAACAAATAGAAGCAAATCCATTTCATTTCATTTTCATTATCATATTTTCTTTCCTATGGCCAAAAATCCTACAATTACATGATCACATTTTGGAAGCATTAGAACTTGAAATTTCTTCATCAAATATTTTCAATTGTGTCACCAGGATTCTACCACATCAATGAGGTGGTTGAATAAGTAAGCATTGTTTATTTTTTTGTGAATTTGTTGTTAAATAGGTAAATTTAGGTTTTTTTTTTATGTTCATTATTTAATTTGTAGGAGATGATAATCAACCTCAAAATCCTTCTCACTCTCATGAAAAATACCATAAACGAAATCCTCAACAACCACAGCAACAAACTCCAAAAATTCCTCAACATCCAAGGGAGAGTTCGAGGGGTAGGATTCCACCCCATTCTTGTCAATTTCGTGGGTTGACCTATTCATATGACCCCACAAATAGTCAGGAGGTTTGTGTGCAGGATACATCTGCAACTGTGGAGATGGCCATGGAAGATGACATTTTGAATGAGGCTTTCAATGTCAATACTCAAGTAAATTATAGCATGTACATTGAATTTAATTTATTATTATTTTTTTAAATGCAAGATTAACTTATTTAGTTAATGATTGTAATAAAATTTTAGGGTCATGGTGTTGATACTCGATACACCTTCCCTCCACCTATTTTTTACTCCAGTGCATCTATCGCTAAGGTATGCAACTAGTAAACAATTATAAATATTACATGTGAATAGAATTTTTATATGAATGGTATTGTAATATCTGATTTTGGATGTTGAATAGGCTAATATTAGAGGTTTTGTAGCAACACTTCCCAGTGCTAGTGGAGTAGAAACCTTCATGCAGTTAATAGAATAAAGAGTTTAACTAATGAATTGTACTTAATATATTTGTGTAGTTTATATTCATATCATTGATTACATTGCATTGCACATCTTTTAAACTCAAAGCATTACTTCCCATTGTATAATTAATAACAAGATGTTGATAGATAAAAAAATTTCAATTACAATATAGTTTTTTAGAAATTCAACATAAGTAGTGATGTGATTACTTCACATAGCATTAGTAATAACTAGGAGCGGCTTCCAATTGCATTTTCTTGTCATGGAATTCCATGAGATCATTTTTTATTGATGATTTTTTAAAATAGTTCACTACCTTTTCTATGCTCTAGATGCTTGGAAAAAATCTATGAAAGAATAATAGTAAGTAATAAAATAGAAAAGGTGGCGAGTTGTTTGAAAAAATGCCTTAAAGAAATGTGGTCTCATGGTGATGTCCATCACCATGAGACCCAATTTATTTGAGGCATTTTTTCAAACAACTCACCACATTTTCTATGCTACCACATTTTCCATACATGTCTACCAAAGCATTTTATCAAACAGTTCACTTCCTTGTTACTATGGCTAAAATCCTAAAACAGGTGCTTTCCAACAAACTATGGATGCTTGGAAAAAATTTATCAAAGCATAATAGTAAGCAATAGCATAGAAAAGGCAGTTAATAGTTTGAAAAAAATCCTCAAAGAAATGTGGTCTCATGGTGATGGAAAACCATTCCATCACCATGAGACCACATTTCTTTGAGGCATTTTTTCAAACTACTCATTGCCTTAAGAATAGAAACCAAGCCTTTAGCCAAAATTCCCCTCCAAATCCTTTTCAAGGTCATCATCCTCATCCTCAATTTACCAATCCATGGAAGCTTCCACCTCTTATTCCACTTGTTCATAGCCCCACCCCTCCCTCTTCATGTCATAATCGCCCTCCATCTCATAACCAATACCACACTATACCATCCTCCCTATTCCAACATAATACCATGTAGAAGGAAATGAACTATTTGAAAAAATGCCTCAAAGAAATGCAGTCTCATGGCGATGGAATTCCATGACACATTTGTTTGTCATGGCACTCCATCACCATGAGACCACATTTCTTTGAGGAATTTTTTCAAACAATTCACTGCCTTCTCTATGCTACCACATTTTTTTTACATGTCTACCAAAGCATTTTATCAAATGGTTCACCGCCTTGCTGCTATGGATAAAAGCCTAAAATAGATGCTTTCAAACAAGCTATGGATAGGGAAAATAGTAAGCATGATAGTAAGAAATATATAGTTCAATAAGTACTCAAAAAATTTCTCATTATCTCATACATTATAAGCCATGGCGTGCATCACTATTGTAGTTTTCGTGATTGAATATTTTTTTATTTTATTTTCAGATGTTGTAAGTGGAAACACCTCCAGATGTTCATTGGGTAATGGAGCTTGGTGTTTCTTCTACTATAGACTCCTTGATGCTGCTCATAGGGGTATGAGGAAAATTACTAAATTTTAGTTTATATTCATTGCTATAGCTATTAGTTAGTGAAAAATCAAACAATTATTGATTCATAGCTTAATTTCTCTTTTGATGATTTCTATAGGGATTCAAAATGCCATAAAATTGGAATTTGAATATTTCCCTTGAGGAGAGTGATCATCTAGTGGCAGTAAGTAATTATTTTGTTAAATATATCTTTTTTTATATTGTAATTTCTATATATTAATTTCTTTACTTATTATTCTAACAAATAAGGCTTGATTAGGAACTAAACCCTAGGAGGAGCACCAAGAGCACTCCTCGACCTAAAAGTAAATGAGTGATAAACTTATCACTATCCAGCCAACTAGCAAAGGGAAAGAGTTTGTTTTGAGAGCCTAGAGGGCAATGAATTTTGATTCCAAGGCCCTTTATTGTATGCCTATATGGCTTTTTTGGACATATTTTATATTTCATATGTTTGAAATTGTATTCCTATATGGAATTATTGTAAGCCTATATGGATATTTTGTATATATTTTATACTTATATCGACATATATTGATGTATGCCTACATGGCTATTTGGTTAATATAAATATTTTTTATCGATGGTGTCTATATTTGCATTATAAATCCATGGTTCAATAGATATGAGTTACATGTATTCAAGTGTTTACTTGACAACCTACATGTATAATTTGTGACTTATGTGTATTCTAATGTATCCTTTGTGACTTACGTGTTTTCATGTGTATACGTTGTATTCATGCATATACTTTGTATTAATGTGTATACTATGTATTCATGTGTGCACTTCAAGGTTTACGTGTATTTGAGTATTTGTGCTTCAATTAATTGCATGTATGCTTCACTTATTCATGCATATACTTATTAATTGGTTAGCCCTAGCATTGCTCATTGTTGTCCTTCATTGTTTTTCTTGAAAATTTATTGATTGATGCTAAACAACATTATTAGTTGGTGCTAAAAACCTTCAATTTCTCTAAAAATGATTCACCAACAATTTATCATTTACTTATGTGCTAATTCAATATGGAATGCAAGGAAGAATTTAAAATGGATAAATATAGGAGGAGAGGGAAGATAGATATGTATAGTGTAACCTATTTTAATACCTACTATTTACAAACCTCTTAGAGTCACAGAAAAGTATCCCTTCTACTATTCCTGGCTTGTTTGGGCCCTCCTTGTAGGTTAGGCTTAGTGTTGGCTTGATTTAGTGTTGTAATGTAGTTGCCACATTTACATTAGGTCTTGGGACCTTGTGAACCAATGGATTTAAATTCTACCTTGTTAAAGTGTTGTGAAGTGTTGAAACTCACTTTCACACTTTTCTAATGTGTTATTAATCGATTAAGTATAATAAGCCCATTATTAATCAAAATAAACATTAATCTTTCCTTATTTGAAGTGTTCTAAAGTGTTGATACACATTTTAACACTTCTTTAGGCTTGTCATTAATAATTGGGCTTTCTTATGCTTTAATTGGCCCTATTTTGCAGACACAATCCTCATTTATTGCATCTTTTCAAGGATAATCTTGACACCAATCATTAGCCAATCATAATTCAGGTATTTCTCACTTGTGTGGCCCAAATCTAGTGATCTAGGACTCATTTTCCACCTTGGGAGAATGGGTCCCACTTAGATTTTTGGGTCTCAAACCTTTTTTTACACCTTCCTACGCACTTTTGATTTTTTGTCCCATACATTATGCCAAATGGGACTCATTCGCCATCTTGGGAAAATGAGTCTCGTCTAGCCCAAAATTAAAATAAATTTAAATTTCTGGCAGTATTTTATTCTCCTAGATCTGATGTAGGCTTGTAGTGTTGTAATTTTGGGAATTCTTGCATAATTGAGTATAAATATAAGGTTTTTCTCTCATATTTTCACCTAGCAATATAATATGCAATCAAGTGTTCACAAGAGTATTCAAGAGCATTCAAGTGTCTTCAAGAGTAGATTTTCAAGCATTTTAGAGCATTCTTCAAGAAATAATCATCATGTCAAGGACTTCATGCATCATGTTGTTTTAGAACTAACAATTGTGGTGTAGGATTGTGTGATTTAAGCAAGTTTTTCATTCAAGATCAACATCATTCAAGCAACAATAAAATTCTACATCCATTGTAGCCATTACAAGCATATTTGCAGCACCTTATTGCTAGGGTTTGGTGAGTTGCAACATTGTTATTTGTTCATTCATTATTCTCCATTCTCATTTGATTTCATTTCAAGGATTGATTTGCAAAACAAGGTTTTACCAAGGAAAAACCCTATCCACTAACCCCACAACATTTTTAACCTCTCCTTTGTGTGTGATTTGCAGGTCTAGGTTGTAGATTTCCTAAGGAGCAAGACTGGAGAAAATTTGTCAAGAGTTCAAAGTTGTCAAAGTTGTCATCAAGCCTAGGAAGGACAAAATAGATAGAGAAGAGCAAGATCAGCTTTTGAAGTTGTAGAAAATCCCAACTGGATTGATTCACCACTTCTAGCGAATGAGTCCCAGTTCTAGTCATTTTTTAGGACTTTTTAGATTTTGATACCCTTTTGGCAGAAACATGTTCCTGCATAGTTTCCTAAAAATAGGACTGATTCGCTTAGCTTGGTGAATGAGTCCTAGTTAATAATAAACTTAGAATTTCTAGTGATTCGGATCTCCATTCACTATCTCCAATTTTCTAGGTGCACACCTTCCTGTCTTTAGTTTTCTATTTCATTTCATTTATTTTATAGGTCGTTTATGTTGGAAGCCTTGCAAAATGAGCATGAAGTATGGATGGTTGTGCTAGTTATGTTATCATTGATGTCAACATGGTAATAACTACATGATGATGACTACATGGGAATTTTTTTTGGTTTACTGGAAGTTGCTCTCTGTCGGTAGCTCTCCTTTGTGATGGATCGGTATGTTGGTGTTTGAGTTTGAAGCTCATCGCAAGATTTGATATGACTCTAATCTCCTAACCATGTTTTTTTTACTCATTCAAAATACTTTTTCTTGGATCTTGAGACATTCTTTTATCTCTGAACAGAAAGTTATCTCTGACAGAGTTCAACTCTGTATCCTACTATTGTTTTGTGTGTGGTGTACTGTCTGGGAGACATTTCATTCTACTAAGGTGAACATTCTTATGCTGTAGTTGAGTTGATAGTCTATTAACTGGTAGTATGATGGGATATTAACACATTCTTAGATCCAAAAGGTGTTTTCTTTGAGGATTATTTGTTGGTTTGAAGAATTGTTTTTTAGTCTTGGATGACTTCGCGAATGCGACATATTATGGAGACTAATAGTCAACTTGGCATAATGCACTACATGGATAAAATGTTGAATCTTATATGGTTCCTATTGAAATTATGCCTCAATCAATATAGGAAGAAACCTCCATTGGAGCAAAGTCGGTATGACATCTATCATGTATGGCCAACTTGCAGCTTTGATACATTATGTTTTATACAGGTTGCTGTAACCTTGGAAGGGTCTTGCTGAATGGTTTCACATTGGAGTCTTTGGTGTGACATGTTTCATTCGGTATGACCTCTTACCGTGTGGAGATCTTTGTTTGATAGGCAATTCAATCGTATATCATTGAGACCCTTGGCCGAAAGGCTTTGTTTGAGAAGAAGTCTGGGCGATGTGTTAGAGTCTTGTCGATAGTATGTTTTGTATTGAAGTCTTCGGGATAGCTAAAGGGTTCTCGCTATGAGGTCTTAGTGAACAGTGATGGTCACGCTGACGGGGACACATCCAAACATTCATCGGAGTATCTCAAAGCTATCGGGGAAAGGTCTTGGCGAGAGTGTTAAGTCTTGCCGACTGTTCAGTGTTCGGTGTAACTGGAAGGGTTTCAGAGAAATGTCTTAGCGACTGAAGGATGTCTTGCTGATAGCCTATGGCTATCAGGGTAACCCACATGATCTCAGGAAGAAGTTCTAGTGAACTATGTAAGTCTCGCTGATGATAAGGGATCTTCAATATAACTCTTGGCGATGGATGAACACTTTGGGGTAAGTCCTAGAGCTCGATGTGATGTCTTAGCAAAATGAACATGTCTCACCGATAGTGCTTTATGTTGAAGCCTTCGAGGTAAGTCTTGGAGTTCGGTTTGTTCTCTCAGCGAAAGATGTAAGTCTTTCCGACTATTCTTTGGAGCTCAATATGACTTGTGACTTTGGTATAACCTTTGGTGACTCGCTATGATCTCCTAGCAAAAGTGATAGGTCTGGGCAACTGCTTGGTGTTTCAACGTAACACTGAAAGCTCGATAGAATGTCTTGGCGATAACGGTATCTCTTGGCGATATCAATATGAAGGTTATGTGGCATCAGCGAGACACTGTTAGTGTCTCACCGAGATGCCAACATAGTGTGAATTTTGTTGACCATTTTTTGACCATCCTATGTGAAGTCTTGTGGACCAATAGGAGAAGCCGAATCTGAACAGTTGGAAGATTGTTCATTATGACGGTTCTATGAAGAAGCTCAATGGACATGGAACAACAGGGATATACTATGTGATTGCAAATTGTGATCGGTTGGTTGGTTCGAAAGTTGATTCAACAGATTGTTGTATGATCAGTAAATGTATTCTAATCTGTAAAGGATGTAACTTGAAATTTTTTGTTTGAAGATTGTTCATGGTGAATGCTACTGTAAACAGACATCAGAAAGATAAGTCTAAAACTTGTATGTAATCTTTATTGCTGTAATACAAAGTGACTTCTCTTGGTGTGGTGGGTTTTTCTCCCGTAAGGGTTTTCCCACGTATATCCGGTGTTCATGTGTGATTGTCAAATACTTTTTTTTCGTTATTTACTTCATAGTGCATCTTAGTTGAACTGTAATTGGAGAAAATTAAAATTATATCTGCATTCTTTCCTGAGGTATTGACGTTAGGAGAATTGTTTCCGCATCTAATTTTCCTTACAAGTGGTATCAGACTAGTTGTGTTATCCTTATGGGTACATTGGGTTTTTTGAGTCAATTTTGTTCAATGGGAGTCTTGTAGAGTTTGTTATTTATGCTTATAGGTTGAGATGGCTAGCACATCTAGAAAGTTTGAAATAGAGAAGTTCACTGGCAGTAACTTTAACTTGTGGAAACTCAAGATGGAGGATCTTTTAGTTGATCGTGATCTTTGGATTGTTGTGGCTAGAGTGAAACCTATAGGCATGAAGCAAGAAGATTGGGACCTTGCAGATAGGAAGTCTAAGGGGCTAATAAGGCTCTGTTTGGAAGACTCAGTGCTTCTGAATGTGCATGAGGAGAAGACTGCCTCTTCTTTATGGAAGGGACTGGTGTCTATTTATTAGGGGAAGTCCTTGGTGAATAAATTATTCCCGAGGAAGAAACTATATTCTTTGAGAATGCAGGAAGGAGGGTCTACGGCTGATCATTTGAATGCATTTAATATGTTTCTTGCTTAATTGACATTTGTTGGTGTGAAGACTGAAGAGGATCGCTATATGTTATTATTGTGTTCTTTGCTAGACTCATGGGATCATCTGGTGATAGCAATTGGGAGTACAACATCCAGTTTCAAGATGGAAGATGTTGTTGGTTCTTTGCTGTTAGAAGAGATGAGAAGGAAATATTCTGAGATGGCGAAGGAAGCTCATGCTGTTAGAGGAAGACCGAAAGAGAAAGGAAAGAAGAAGGACAAGAAGTCCAAATCAAAATCAAAGGGAAGATCAAAGTCTCCTGGAAAGAAATCCAAGGTGAAGCATTGGAACTGTGGGCAACCTGGTCATGTCTAAAAGGATTGTAAAGAGGTGAAAGAGAAGAAGAAGGGCTCTTCTGATAATGGTTCTTCTCATAGTGATGGTGATGCCTTCATTGCAGCCTTGGCTACTAAGGCATAAGATGATGTCTGGCTGATTGATTCTAGAGCATCTTTCCACATGATATCTCATAGAGAATGGTTCACAAAGTATGAAGAATACAATGGTGGAAAGGTATACTTGGGGAGTGATTCAACTTTAGAGATTGTTGGCCATGGAAAAGTCAGAATACAATTCCCTGATGGCAGAGTGAAGGGAATCAATAATGTAATTCATATACCAAGTCTGGATCGAAACATACTTTCTGTAAGTATGTTGAATGATAGTGGAGTACAAGTCACGTTCTCTGGAAATGGCTACAAGATGACTAGAGGTTCAATGGTATTGGCTAGAGGTGCTCGAATTGGTACCCTGTACAAGCTGGATGCACAGGCTGTTCAATGTAACAGTGTCTCTGGAAAGTCACTAAAAGCTTCTCATAGAGGTAAAGAGGGAAATATCCCTAATTATGTAAAACCTATGGAAGTAAAACTTCCTGCAGAGAAGACTATGCTTTGGCATCATAGGTTAGGCCACATAGGAGAAAAAGGTTTAAAAACCTTGAAAAACAAAAACTTGGTTGAGGGGCTTGAAGATTGTAATCTTGAATTTGAATTCTGTGAACATTGTGTATATGGAAAGCAGCACCATGTTTCATTTTATTTCAGTCCTCATAAATCTTTTGGTTTGTTAGATTATATTCATTCGGACATGTTTGGTCCAGTGAATGTTCCTTCTTTATCTAAGTCAAGATACTACGTGTCGTTCATTGATGATTATTCAAGAAGAGCATTTGTATATTTTCTGAAAAGTAAATCAGAAGTATTTAGTCTGTTTAAAGAATTTAAAAATCTTGTTGAAAATCAGACTGGAATAAAAATAAAATGCTTAAGGACTTATAATGGCAATGAATTCTATTATGATGAATTTGAAAGATACTGTAAAGACCATGGAATCAAAAGACACAATACTACACCTTATACTCCACAACAGAATGGAGTTTTAGAAAAATTCGATAGGACGGTGATGGAGAGAGCACGAAGTATGCTTAGTAGTGCTAGCTTGGAGGAGAAATTCTAGGCTGAGGCTGTATCTACTGCATGTTATCTAATAAATCATTCTCCAAATTCTGCTCTTGTTGAGAAAACACCTTTGGAAGCATGGTTTAGTAAGAAGCTCTCTCTTAGACATGTTCATGTTTTTGGCTGTGAGGCATATGCCCAGGTGCCGGATATGAAGAGATCTAAACTGGAGAACAAGCCTGTCAAATGTATTTTTATTAGCTATAGCGCTATCATAAAAGGATACAAGCTTTGGAATCCTAATATAGAGAAGGTTGTATACAACAGAAGTGTAATCTTTCATGAGCTGAAACCTTCCACTTTGGATCTGTAGTCAGAGACAAAGTCAAAAAATAATAAGGATGTAGCATTAATTCCTCCTACACCAGAGAAAGAGGAATTGAGAATTCAAAATGTACCTGAAACTGAAGAGAGCTCAAGCAGTTCTGAAAGTCATGAAGAAGAAGAACCTCAGCCTCAGCAAGTGAGGAGGTCAACCCATGAAAGAAAACAACTAGATAGGTATGGGTTCTCTTTGATTGATTCTACTTGTGCCTATGCTTTAATTTCTAGCACTAATGATCCTAGGACTGTGAAAGAGGCATTTAGAATGTATGATTCAAACTCTTGGTTGGAAGCCATGAATGAAGAGATGGCATCATTAGATAAGAATGAAACCTAGAGTCTGCTGCCCTTGCCTAAAGGCAGAAAGGTTGTTGGCTGCAAATGGGTATGTAAGAAAAAGATTGGTGTGGATGGCAGTGTAGAAAAGTACAAGGCAAGACTGGTTGCAAAGGGTTATTCCCAGGTAGAGGGAATCGATTATGGGGAAATATTTTCTCCTATAGCAAAGCTGACATCTATCAGATTTCTTTTGTCATTGGTAGCAGTGTATGACTTAGAGGTCAAACATATGGATGTGAAGACAACATTTCTTCATGGTGATCTTGAAGAAGAAATCTATATGTCCCAGCCTAAGCACTTTGTTGAGAAAGGTAAAGAAAAACTGGTATGAAAATTAAAGAAGTCTTTGTATGGGTTAAAGCAGTCACCTAGAATGTGGTACCAGAAATTTGATACTTTTGTATTGTCTTTGGGATTTGTGAGATCAAAATCTGATCACTGTGTATATTATAAATCTGAAAGTGGTCAAGTACTTGTTATTGCTCTCTATGTTGATGATACGTTGTTCATAGGCAATAGTAAGCTAATGATTTTTGATCTTAAGTCCCAGTTGTCTGCTAAGTTCAAAATGAAGGATCTTGGTGCAGCAAGGTATATTCTGGGGATGGAGATAACCAGGGACATGAAGAATAGAAAACTATGGCTCAGTCAGAGTAAGTATATCAGAACTATTCTTGAGAGATTTTTTATGAATGATTGCAAACAACTAGTGGTTCCAGTCATACAGGGAACGAAACTATCTGTTGAGGACTGTCCAAAATCTCCTACTGAGATGGAGGACATGACCAGTGTACCCTATGCTAGTGCAATAGGCAGTCTCATGTATGCAATGGTCTATACAAGGCCAGACATTTCCCAAGCAGTGGGAGTTCTTAGTCGATTTATGGCTAATCCATGAAGAACGCATTGGGATGCTGTGAAGAGATTGTTTAGATATTTGAAGCGAACTTCAAATTTTGCTTTGTGTTACCATGGGAACTTGGTTGAATCACAGAGGACTCTCAACATTCTTGGCTATGTAGATTCTGATTGGGCAGGAGACATTGATAGTAGGAGGTCCACTAGTGGATACATTTTCATGTTGAATGGTGGTGCAGTGAGTTGGATGAGTAAGCAGTAGGCTGTAGTCGTTTTGTCCACTATGGAGGTTGAATACATGGCAGCTACTCATGCTTGTAAAGAAGTAGTTTGGTTGAAACGTTTGTGTTCTAACATTGGTTTTGATGCAGGGGAAATAACTATTTTTTGTGACAGTCAAAGTGTAATTTCTTTGGCAAAGAACCCTACTTTTCATGCCAGGATGAAACATATTGACGTACAGTATCACTTTGTACAAGATATGGTGGAGGATGGAAAGGTTAGTTTAGAGAAGGTTGATACTCTAGAGAATGTTGCAGATTCATTGACAAAGCCAGTGAGCACAGACAAGTTCAGGTGGTGTGCCAGTTCAATGGGCCTTAGCGCCCATTATTTTCAGTAAGTTATGTTGTGCTCTGGAGGTGCCTGTATGATCTTTGTCAAGTGGGAGATTGTTGGAATTATGCCTCAATCAATACAGGCTAAAACCTCCATTGGAGAAAAGTTGATATGACATATATCATGTTTGGTCAACTTGTAGCTTTGATACATTATGTTTTCTACAGGTCGATGTAACCTTGGAAGGGTCTTGTCGAACGGTTTCACATTGGAGTCTTCGGTGTGACATGTTTCGCTCAGTATGACCTCTTACCATGTGGAGATCTTTGGTTGATAGGCCATGCAATCGTATATCGTTGAGACCCTTGGCCGAAAGGCTTTGTTCGGGAAGAAGTTTGGGCGATGTGTTAAAGTCTCGCCAACAGTGTGTTTTGTATTGAAGTCTTCAGGATAGCTAAAGGGTTCTTGCTATGAGGTCTTAGCAAACAGTGAAGGTCATGCCAACGGGGACACATCCAAACATTCATCAGAGTATCTCAAAGCTATCAGGAAAAGGTCTTGGCGAGAGTGTTGAGTCTTGCCGACCATTTAGTGTTTGGTGTAACTAGAAGGCTTTTAGAGAAACATCTTAGCAACTGAAGGATGTCTTGCCGATAGCCTATGGCTATCGGGGTAACCCAAATGATCTCGGGAAGAAGTTCCAGCAAACTATGTAAGTCTCGCCGATGATAAGGGATCTTCGATATAACTCTTGGCGAGGGATGAACACTTCGGGGTAAGTCCTAGAGCTCGGTGTGATGTCTTAGCAAAAGTAACATGTCTCGCCAACAGTGCTTTATGTTGAAGCCTTTGGGGTCAGTCTTGGAGTTCGGTATGTTCTCTCGGCGAAAGATGTAACTCTTTCCAACTATTCTTTGGAGCTTGATATGACTTGTGACTTAAGGATAACCTTTGGTGACTTGCTATGATCTCTTGGCGAAAGCAATAGGTCTGGGTGACTGCTTGGTGTTTCGGCGTAACACTGAAAGCTCGATAGAACATCTTGGCGATATCGATATGAAGGTTATGTGGCATCGGCGAGACACTATTAGTGTCTCACCGAGATGCCAACATAGTGCAAATTATGTTGACCATTTTTTGACCATCCTATGTGGAGTCTCGTGGACCAATAGGAGAATCCGAATCTGAATAGTTGGAAGATTGTTCGTTATGATGGTTCTGTGAGGAACCTTGACAGACATGGAACAATAGGGATATACTTTGTGATTGTAGATTGTGATCAGTTGGTTGGTTTGAAGGTTGATTCAACAGATTGTTGTATGATCAGTAAATGTAATCTAATATGTAAAGGCTGTAACTTGAAAGTTTATGTTTGAAGATTGTTCATGGTGAATGTTGTTGTAAACAAACATCAGAAAGATAAGTCTGAAAATTGTATGTAATCTTTATTGCTGTAATACAAAGTGACTTCTCTTGGTGTGGTGGGTTTTTCTCCCGTAAGGTTTTTCCCACGTATATCTGGTGTTCATGTGTGATTGTCAAATACTCTATTTCTGTTATTTACTTCATAGTGCATCTTAGTTAAATTGTAATTGGAAAAAATTAAAAGTATATCTACATTCTTTCCTAAGGTATTGATGTTAGGAGAATTGTTTCCACATCTAATTTTCCTTATAGTTCCAACCTATTTGATGAATAAGATATACTTGTATACATACATATATACTTATATATATGTATGTATTTATATATATATATATATATATGTATATGTATATATATATATATATATGTATATGTATATATATATGTAAGATGCTTTGAATATGGAGAAGAAGTGGAAGAGGGGAAGAGAGTAAGAAAGAAAAGTGTGAGTGTGTTGTGTACGAGCAAGTGAACAAAGGAGAATATTAGAGCTTAAATGCTTAATCAACAGTACAAATTTGTTGAGCAATGCAATGCTTTTATTCTGAGCTTTAGTAGAACTGAACCCTACACATTGAAGGTGTATTCCATTAGTTCATTTTTTGGTAGTGAACCACTATCATTGTATCTTGGAAGTGATCCATCTTTTGTATTCAAGTTGTGAGCCTTTTAAGGACAGTGAGTCTTGATAGTGAGCCTCATAATATTTTGTATCCGTATATAATATGTTATGAGATAACCCTCACCGTGGTTTTTCCCTCATTGGGTTTTCCACGTAAAAATCCTGGTGTTCTTGTGTGTGTTGCATTAACTTGGTTTTATGTTCTCTCTTACTGATTCAGTCAGAATAGTAATAATGGTTAAGTGGATTTTATTATCAGTTTGTGGAATATTGATTTAGTTCCCCCTGTTAGTACTCTAGATGTTCAACAATTAGTATCAAAGCTTGGTTCCTTGGAAGAAGCCTAATAGGTTGAGGAAGTTTTTGGAATTTGAATATAAAAATTATTTTCCCTCGATAGTTGCCACTATTGAATTTTTTAGAAGAAATGGAAGCGCTAAAGGACAAGTTGATAAAAGAAAATTAACGCATTGAAAAGCTACAAAGTACATATATGAATGCATGTGACCTATTGACTGAAGGGGAAGAAATCATTACTAGCCTACAAGAACAATTGGATGAGAAGAAAAGAATTGAAGAATATCAAGAAATTGAAATCAAGAAGAAAATGAATGAATGCGCGAAGCTTGAATTAGAAACAGAAATCCTGAGATCTAATTTAGAAAAGGTGAAGAGTATTGAAGACAAATTTAAGATAAGCTCGATGATGCTTGATGAATTGATTAATTCTCAAAGAGTTGTGCCATAGAAAAATGGCCCCTTGTCATTTTCATGGCCTTTTAGGTCTTGTTTCCTGTGTTTGTCCAATTTTCTCTAATTTTATGTTGCAACATCGCTTGAACATGCTTATTTAGGTACTAAAATTCAAATAACGACGTCTTGTGAAGGTGTTGTGAAGTGTTGTAAGACATTTCTACACTCTTCTAGACTCTATTAATTACAATTCACCTAAAAATCACCTTTTTACTCGTCAACAATTCCTATTTTGAAGTGTGGTAAATTCTTGTAACAAGATTTCACACTATTCTAGGCACATCTTCACTATTTATCCCTTTTCCATACTTTATTCAGCCCCCTTATGCTCTCATATGCTTAATTAAGTGTATTTTTGGATATTATCTCGACAAACAACATTAAATGAAACTTAATTCCTGACACTTGTTTTTAGGTCCTAGGTGGAACCCATTCGCCATCCCCATTGGCCCCAAATTCAAAATATTTTAAATTTCTTTTCAAAATTTTATTAAAAATCACTTGATGTCAACCTGTGATGAGGTATGAATAGTAAACTATGACACAAAATTGTATAAATAGGCATTTTTCATCTCATTTTTCATCTCCTACAATCTCATTCATTCAAGCATCTTACAACATCAATTCAAGCAACATTCAAAGCACTCTGAAGCATATATTTAAATTACTTCAAACTTGCATTATCAAGGGTTTGGTGAGTTAATAGCACTTGCGTGTTATTAGTTTATCTTTCCTTTACATTTCATTATTTCATTAAGGGTTTGATTACTACAAGTGGGGTTTGACCAAGGCAAAACCCTATTTTCTAACCCTCAACCATTTTTCCCTCTTGCATGTGTGTTTGCAGACTTAGGTATGCAAATTTATCAAGCATTTATGTGTTGAAAAGTGGAAAGAAAATTCAAATAGGTGTTTCAAGTCAACTTAAGCATAGTTCAAGCTTGAAGAGAGTTTTATGTCTGTTTCCCGTAGAACTGACTTCGGCAACCCAACAAGCAGACATTTCCAGCTCTGGTGTTGCATAGTTGTCTTTTGATTTTCCAAAATTTTGGGAGATCACTGATTCGCCATCAGTGGTGAATGAGTCCCACCTTAGGACTGAAAATATGAGTTTTTTTAGATTCTGGATCCTGACTATCAGAAACCAGTTCCTGACATTATTTTACTAGGAGGAGGACTAATTTGCCACCATGGGCGAATGAGTCCCACTGTGAAAAATCAATAGTTTTCATCAACATCCAAAACACTCTAGAATCATCACATTTCATCCAAGTGCACTCAGGTTAATCTCTTCTCTTTCTATTCTGCATAATTTTTTCATTTACATAGTTGTTTACATATCACAATGTGTTTTCAAACATGGCTTAAATTGCACTTTTGCATTCATTTTAATTCATTTAGATCATTCAATTGAATTTAGTTTACTTCATTTAGGCATAACAACATCATACATAACATTAATTGAATGAACCCTGTGCATTTTTGGGTCCTATCTCTCTCCTTTTAGGTGAAAAACCCTAGAAGAGCTAGAGTTGTCCATAGTGACCCAAAAATCTATGGTTCATTTTGGTGAACCCAAATTTTGAACACTTTAGATTTCTGATTTCATTCTCATATTTCATCCTAGTTTACATTTGCATTAGCATTCAATTAGGACATTGCTTTGTTATTGCATTCTAGGACTCTCATATTGCATTAGTGAAAACTTCATTTAGATTTCATTTTTGCATTGCATCTCATTCTACATCTACACTTGCATTTTGTAAAGCATTTAAATCATCTTAAAATTTTTGAAAAACACAAAAATATTGCATACTGGGACTGATTTGTCACCCTAGGCGAATCAGTTGCACTTTTTAGACAGTATTTCTGGCATTTTTCTTGCATTTTCTTGCATTTTTGTTTTTTGCAGTTTGTTCTCTATTACAGTTAGTAGTATTTCTATTATTTACATTTAGACATCTTAGATTACCTTGCATTTGACTTCAACCCTTTTTTTTGGTACTTGTATGAGTGTTTGGTGTCTCATTGATAATACTTTTGTGAGAAGAAGTTCTAGACTCATGGCTTCCCATGATAGCACTTTCATTGTGGACCTTGGGATCTCACGAGCTCCTACTCCTAGTATAGACAATGGTGCATTAGGCATTGATCATACCACTTCCATGCTTTCACCCTTCCATCCAATGAATTTTGATACCCAAAACTACTCCCTTCCCCAAGACAAGGTCATTAGTCTTCATGAAGAATTTGCACATTTACAACAAGACTTGACACTTGAAAACATTTCCCAAACTGCCATACCCGCCATTGATAATCTTCATCATTTGAGTGAAAGTGATGAGGGCTTGCAAGTGATGAAGAAAATTTCTGATATTTTCAATAAAAATGCCTCTTCCAATACCCAATCCACAAACATTCCTGTAAGCCAAGGAGGACCTTCAATTCCTCCCCCTTCAACCATAACATCTATACCAACTTATACCAATCCACAGGTCACTACAACTATGCAACATGTTAGTTATATGGCTCCTTCCTTTGGAATTCCACCTAACATTCCTACCTCTCTTATGGCATTGCAAGTCCCTTCCACCACTTGCACACCCCTTAGTATTCCTTTCACTTCCCCTAACATCCCTTACACTCCATCACCACTTTCTCTCCCATCACGATCTACATACCCCGATCCCATCATTACACAACTCCTTAATACCGTTTCTTCCATGCAACATCAAATTTTCAACATTAGTCAAGGTCAATTTTCTCCACCCACATACCATTCCTATAGTAGTCCCTTATCCTTAGAAATCTTACGTACCCTGATGCCACAAGGGATAGAAATTCCTCGGTTTGAGAAATACAGAGGAAAAGGAGACCCTATCAACCATGTTAATGCTTACACAAGTTTGTGTAATGATTTTTTCCTTGATGAGAGACTTTTAGCCAAGATTTTTCCAAGAACCTTGAAAGATACTGCATTAGAGTGGTTTTCCAACTTTCCTAATCATTCCATTTGTTCCTCCAATGAACTTGTGGATGCTTTCATAAGTAACTTCTACGTTCACATGACACATAAGAAAACAATGGCTGACCTCATGCGATGTAGACAAAACATAGATGAAAAAGTCATGAATTTTATCTCCTGATACCAATCCTTATATGCCCAAATCGATGTCAAGATTCCTGATGCACTTTTGCAAAAGATGTTTATCAAAAACTTACACACACATCTTCAAGATAAGCTAACTATGGTGAAATTCCATTTCTTTATGCATTTATGCACAACCTTGTGTGAATATGATAACTCAGATTCAAGTCGTGATTCAAAATCCACTTCTCACCGAGCTGACAAAACTAAATACACCAATCAAAAAAATAATAACAATCAAAACTTTCACAGACCAAATAGAGACTTTTTACAGTTTAATCCACCTCCTCAACAACAACTGCAACAAACCCAACAAAATCAAACTCAAGTGGTAGCTGTTAAGGCAGCGATGCCTTATCATTATGGGAACCCCAACAAATAATTTATTCCCCTACCTAGCACCCTGCATAACACAATGAACCAATTAATTCAAAAATGCATTCTCACTTTGCCACCTATTCGACCACTTGATCCAAATCAGCCATTACCACCTACATTCAAACCTAATGCTTATTGCCATTTTCATTGCCAAAATGGACATGACATTGAACATTTCAACCATCTAAAACATTTAGTTCAAGACCTCATTGATTCAAGACATTTAACCATTATGGGTGTTAATGATAAAGTCAATAAGTCTATTGCACACCCTAACTAGAATTTACAAATTTTCGTCGATCCTATGCCTAAACACACTACTTCATTTGTCAAGGATAGTGAACCTTCAAATCCTGATGTAATGACTATTGATACAAATCATGAACAACACAATGAAACTCCAACTGTTACCCAAGATCATCCTATTGATATACTTGTGGGTGTGATAGACGTTATCCCTCAAAAGGGCCAAACCACTAAATCTCTTGATATCACTTTTTCCACTAAAGACATATTACAAAAACTTCCTAATGGTCCTCTCTACCTAGCTAGTAGAATATATGATAATCCCACTAATGGGATATTAATAGATCCCACTTGTGGCAAGAACGTTATCACAAAAGAATTTATTATATTACATGAGCTATATCAAGATTATTATAATAAACTGACTGCATGGATCAAGACACATACTAGTTTCGCATTCCCTACAATCGCACTCCCTTTAAAAATAGGACCTAGAAATTTGGAAGTAACATTTTCAATTATTCCACAATTTGACCAATTTTGTTTGTGGCTAGGCCACCCTTGGCTTCGCTCAATGAAAGCGGTCTCATCAGTTGTTCATAAGTGTTTGAAGTTTCCACATGGCAATGAGGTATTCACCATAGACCATAGTGGCTTTAATCCTTTATCTTCCAAAGGTAATTTCTCACTAGAAACCTTTTGGCCTGAACCCATGGAACCCATCACTCCTTGAAAGGACTTCTTTTTCATAGCATATCAAAAGTTCAAAGCCAAGAAAATAACTGAATTATCTCTTCATGGCATGTGCCCGTCCACTTCCACACCTCCCATCATAGATGAAACCATGCTTCAACCTGAATCAAACATTGAGCAAGCCATACAACCTTCTGAACAACCACCCTTAGACATTTCTCTACCATCATCCAAATGACCAAGAGAAACTGAAACTAATCCTATCATACCTCCTCATGTTAAACAAGTGTACAAAGAAAAAGAGAAAGTGGTTGATCCGTCTTCTTCGGCTTCTTCTATTATTCCTTCTTTGGAAGTAGAAGAGCCTATGTTGACTCAATCCACTCTTACACCTCAACAACTCCAAAACTAGATTAACCAAAATCGTACTACTAGGGAATGTCAACGTCATTGTTGTCTCCTCACTCATGAATCTGGCATAGAAGACAATAAAGACAATCCACCTTCACCTTTCACAGAAGCAATAGATGACCACCCTACCTCTCCTGACCCACCACCTGATAATCCAATCCACCCTTCACAACAACTTGAATGAATCCAATAGCCAAAACTTTTGATACATCTGTCTTTAGAAATCACCATTCGTCCTCTCGTTGTCATTAATCTTGATGATGATGACGATATGGAGATTGCCAAAATTAATGAAGAAATACACAATAATTTAAACTCTTTATTCTCATCCACAATGAGCTTAAAAGATAAATCCTCTTCATCAAGTGAAGAACCTAGAACAACTCCTAGTTCGGCACTTGCAATTCTTCCTTTGGATAGTCAACTGCCCACACCTAACACTGATCACTATCAGGAGGTGGATGACTTGTTAGATGGTTGACTTGCATTCACCTTGCTATACCTTTTTCATATTTCTTTTTTTCTTTTCTTTCATGTATGTATCATGTTCCCCCGTGACGTGTGTTTGATGTTCCCTCTCTTTGTACACTTCTTCTCTTTGTATATCTGTTCTTCTAATCGTCATTCCTTGTCTTTTCTTTTCTTTTGTGTTTTCCCTTTGGGGATGACGCAAAGTGTAGAGATGCCCTATGTCTCTTCCATGTTGACCCACAAGGTCCTTGTCTTTTTCTCTTTTTATTTTGTGTTCTCCTTTTTGGGATGATGCAAGGCATTGAGACCAAAATGTTTCCTTCATGTTGACCCAAAATCTTTTTCATTTCCTTTCACCTTTTCATTTTATTTCTTTTTTTTTTCACTTGTATTTTCCTTTTGGGGACGATGCAAGGCATTGAGACTGCAATGTCTCTTCCATGTTGACCCAAAAAGTAATTTTTTTTTTCTCTCTTTGTGTCATTCTTCCAATTCTATGTGCTTTGGGGAATGATGACAGTTTTGAGCTCTTTGATAAAAACATTGTGGCAACGCACATACTGACACCAAATCCATAGCTCCCTTATGTGTTTGGTATGATTTCTTTTCTAGGGGGCAACTCCCTTTCTTTTCTTTTCAATTTTCCTTGACATGGTGTAGTCTAACTTCGAGACATATGACTTGGCATAGGGCTTTCCACGTTGGCTCTCATGTCTTGTTTTCTTTTTTCCTTTTCTTTCCTTCTCTACTTTAAAGTAATTGCTCACAAAATGGTGTGTAGCAATTCCTTTGAAGTGGGGGGCATACATTACCATTAATTCATTTGCATTCTTGGTTCCTAGTGTAGCCTTGTCATTTATAAGATGCGTTTGTCACTTTGTGGATGACATTGGGTGTGATCTCCTTCATAAGTGTGATCTATCTCAGCATATTACATTCCTCTTTGTGGCTTGATGCGATGCACTGCATCCCCTAAGTTGTGAATATACTGTTATTTGATTGGTCCTCTCTTGGAGACATTAAACACAATGTTCCCTAAGTGACTGACCATGCATGAACTGAACAAGAATCCTTTGAACATCCTTTACATTTTACACTTTTTGCATTTTTACATTTTTTCCACCTTGCATAACATAGCTTGCATGACTATGGTACTTTGTCCTTTTGTTCACGAACATTTTTCTTTGTGGCGCCTTGTTAAAGTTATCAAAGGGTATAACTTTAATATGGTTGAGTAGGAAGCCCATCTAGTGGCATGACTTTTCCCCTAGACAGTTTTATGTTTTGTGAGTGAATACCAACTAGCGTATGTATCTTACCTTTTTTGGCTTTCTCACCACACAAACAACTAATTATGTGGCCCTAGAGTGAGTACATTTGAGCTTTTAGGTATGTACATGATCATCATGGAAAAATCAGGCTCTTAAGTGGCAAAAAATTCAAAAAAATCAAAATTAGGCAACTTGACGTAAAAATTTGAATAAGTTATCTATATTATTTCAAAAATATGTAAGAATAGAATCTATAGAAAATTGAATGTAGTTTCTAAACTACTAGGTTTCTTTAAAAAAATCTATTTGGTGAAAATTTGAAATTTCAATGTAGTGGTACTTAAATTTCAGGGAAAAAATAACAAGTAGGTGTTTGTCGACCACCCTAACCACAATAAAATGATAATATTTTCTTATAATATTTTACATATAAGTAGAGGACTCGTGCCTCGATGTGATGCATATTTTTTTGTAATTTTTTTCCAAGTAAATAATTAATTATGATTTTTTATTACAACTTTTTATAAAATATAAAAACTTGTATGCCTGACCACCTTAACTTGATCAAAAATTCATGAAATTTATTTTCTCTTTTTTAATCCTATAGTATGCAAAACATAGAATGTGACGCATGTTTTGGATTAAAAAAATGTGATATTGTTTGAAAACTATAGATGTTTTTCAATTAGCCTATCAAACAGGACTTTAGTCATAATTTGAATAGAAAATGAATAATAATTACTTATTAAATTCAAGGTAAAGCATAATTTATATCGGTGGAATGTTGAGAATCTCCTTTGAAAACCCTTTTCGTTTCATCAATTTTGGGTAAAAAAATAGTCGTTAGCCACATACCCATCATATTACCACTTTTTGGCCCATCATGATCCTGCACATACCCTTTCTCACCCAGCAGATAGTCCAGTGTTATGTCGCCCTAGAGTGAGTACACATCCTCTTTTATCCTAGCTCTTATACAGAACTAGTTGGATTGACTTTCAAAGCTTCATCCAACTCATCTCAACACGTGTGTGTTCCTTTGTTCTTATGTCTAGTTTTCCATGGGATCTTCATCATGGGGGCTTGATCATCCCTCTTGATCGTTGTATTCCATCTTGCTAACATAAGTACATTCGAACCCTCTCAATGTTAATGGCTACTTTAGTGTGAGTTTGAAGCAAGTTCATCCTCTCTCTAAAGTGGGGGCTAAATGTACCGTAGAAAAATGGCCCCTTGTCATTTTCATGGCCTTTTAGGTCTTGTTTCCTAGTGTTTGTCTATTTTGCTCTGATTTTATGTTACAACATGGCTTGAACATGCTTATTTAGGTACTAAAATTCAAATAACATCTTGTGAAGTGTTGTAAGACATTTCTACACTCTTCTAGACTCTATTAATTACAATTCACCTAAAAATCACCTTTTTATTCATCAACAAGTCCTATTTTGAAGTGTTGTAAAGTCTTGTAACAAGATTTCATGCTTTTCTAGGCACATCTTCACTATTTATCCCTTTTTCATGCTTTATTCGGCCCCTTTATTCTCTTATATGCTTAATTAAGTGTATTTTTGGATATTATCCCGACAAACAACATTAAATAAAAATTAATTCCTGACACTTGTTTTTAGGTCCTAGGTGGGACCCATTCCCCATGGGTGGCGAATGAGTCCTCCTTGGCCCCAAATTAAAAATATTTTAAATTTTTTTCAGGATTTTATTAAAAATCACTTGATGTCGGCCTATGATGAGGTATGAATGGTAAACTATGACACAAGATTGTATAAATAGGCATTTTTCGTCTCATTTTACATCTCCTACAATCTCATTCATTCAAGCAATCTCATACAAGCATTCAAGCATCTTACAACATCAATTCAAGCAACATTCAAAGCACTTTGAAGCATCCATTTGCATTACTTCAGACTTACATTATCAAGGGTTTGGTGAGTTAAAAGAACTTGCATGTTATTAGTTTATCTTTCCTTTACATTTCATTATTTCATTAAGGGTTTAATTACTACAAGTGGGTTTTGACCACGGAAAACCCCTATTTGCTAACCCTCAACCATTTTTCTCTCTTGCATGTGTGTTTGCAGACTGAGGTATGCAGATTTATCAAGCATTTATGTGTTGAAAAGTGGAAAGAAAAGTCAACTATGTGTTTCAAGTCAACTTAAGCATATTTCAAGCTTGAAGAGAGTTTTATGTCCATTTCCCATAGAACTGACTTTGGCAACCCAACAGGCAGATATTTCCAGGTCTGGTGTTGCAGAGTTGTCTTCTGATTTTCCAAAATTTTGGGAGATGACTAATTCACAATTAGTGGTGAATGAGTCCTAACTTAGGAATGAAAATATGAGTTTTGTTAGATTCTAGATGCCGACTGTCAGAAACCAGTTCCTAACATTGTTTTATTGGGAGGAGGACTAATTCGCCACCCTGGGCAAATGAGTCCCATTGTGAAAAATTAGTAATTTTCATCAACATTTAAAACACTCCAGAATCATCACATTTCATCCAGGTGCACTCAAATTCATCCCTTCTCTTTCTATTCAACATAATTTCTTCATTTATGTAGTTGTTTGCATATCACAATGTGTTTTCAAACATAACTTAAATTGCACTTTTGCATTCATTTTAATTCATTTAGATCAGTCAATTGCATTTATTTCACTTCATTTAGCCATAGCAACATCACACAGAACATTAATTGAATGAACCCCATGCATTTTTGGGTCCTATCTCTCTCCTTTTAGGTGAAGAACCCTAGAAGAGCTAGAGTTGTCCATAGTGACCCGAAAATCTACTGTTCAAGACTAAAAAGGGATAAGAGTGGTTTAGGTTTTGAAAGAGGTCAAAGTTCTAAAGCGAAGAAATTCACTAAAAACAAGATGTGTTACAAGGATAAACAAGTCAAGGAGCGAAGAAGCAAATCTGGAAAAACTCCTGTAAAACAGAATGATGCAAAAAGGTATTTATACTTCAATGGTGTTTTTCATTCCTACAAGAGATTTGTACATAAAGCAAAGGAATATAAGAATAATGATAATGATTCTAAGGGCAATAAGAATGGATTTAAGGATAAAAAGGAAAATGGAAAGAATAATGTTACTTGTTGTAAGTGCAGAAAGCTAGATCATCCTGGTAGAAACAGTAGAAGGAAGAAGAACATCTATCCGGTGAAGAAGAATGATCAAAAATTTGATCTGGAAGTGACAAGAGAAGAAATGGAAAGGACTTGGAGAAATTATTCATCAATTTTTTCTATGTCGACCTCCTGTACAAATACTCCCATCAATTTCTAAATGAAAGCAACAGCTAAGGGGGTGAAATCATCAGAAAATCTAATAAACCCCTTATTGGTACTTGTGTCATATCATGATAGAATTATATTTAATGTGGTAACAAGATTAAGGCATTTTTAACATGTGTGAAGAATGAGGTCAACAGAATTTGAAAGAATGGAGGTGTACATAGTTTTTGAAGCAATCTACCTACAAGATGAAATATTTATTGCAAAATCATTCAGAATGGAAGGAATGAGATTAGATAAAATTAAAGACCTATGTATTTTTGGAGAAGCGTGTAAAGGAAGTTTTGAAGGGAATTCAGAGTTTCTGAGTTTGAAGAAAGAAATAGTCGAAGTGTGCTTTAGAAACAAAACATCTATACATTTTCAGAGGTATTTCTTTTTGCACAATCTTTTACTGTTATTGATGGATAATTCGAAGATTGTGAATTGTGTAGATAAAGCTAGATTAAAGAGATATATGAGGAATGTGTTGGAAGATTTTTTTGGTGCATTCTGTTGCATCCCTCTGAGAGTGTTTCCTATAGAAGATATCTATGGATTTTTTTATAGTAAGATTGAAGAAATGTCATCAGTTCAGTTGAATATGCTTCGGGAAAATGAATTGAAAGAGAATTATGATGCTTACAGAGTATTAGCTTAGAAAAAATTGGATGTTTGGAGGAAAGTTCCTTTGTTTGATGAGGCACATCTGGTTCCTAGAGAAGCAATTAGAGATGTAACTAGTCTATGTTCCTCCGGACCGATTCCTAAATTGAAGACTATGAATGAGAAAGAAATAATTGAGGTTAGAGGTGTGAGTTCAAAAGGAAAGGAAATTGAGTTGAGATCGACTGTTGATCCGATAATAAGGTATGTTGCTATTGTCATTGGTCATAAAGTTTGTATCCCTAAGAATGACTCCACAGTTTCTATTGCTACGATGAATATTGTTGTTGACATGGTGTTATGAGGTATGGAATATGACTTGTGTGAACTACTTCACATGCATATTTTGAAAAATTTAGAGGAAATCAAGAAGAACAAGAAGAATACTTTTTGATATGGAAATTTGGTTGTTTTTCTACTCTTTTACTTTTTGAAAGAGTTGTCGGTAATAGGAAAGTTAGAATGGTAAAATCTAGAGCCTGTTGCATATCAAATCAAGAATTTCATGATAAATCTTGGTAGTTTGGATGCAAAAGATTCTTCCCTTGTTGCATTCTTTGGAACATTTTAGATGAGGATGAACAAAAGGTCTTGGATTCCAGTATGTGTTGTGGAAAGATATTTTAGAAGCATAAATTTTCTTGTGTCTACATGTTTCTGTCACATGGAAGTAGTTGAATCAAGGTTGGTTTGGATATCTAAATTGGGTTATGAAGTGTCAAAGAATGAAATTGATAAATATGCTAAAATTATCTTAGAAAGCCCTAAGGATCTCAATAAAAGTACCCTTGATAGCAAGATTGGAATAGGGAAGAAAAGGAAGAGTGTAGTGAAGCAAGAAGGTGTAGAAGAAAGCAAGCATAAACATTATAATGAAAGAATAAACGTTCAGAGAGCTTAGGAAGATTTGTAGAAGGTTGTTCCCAGTGCTAATTTTGATTCATCTATTTCTGGTGTGGAGAATCTTTGTGGCATGATTAATTCTTTGAAAGTCTACATCTTCAGACTTAAAGAGTTTGTTGGAACTAGGTCTAACAAAGAAGATTTGAATGATATCAAAGGAAAATGAGTGAATGCATACAATCGAGTAATGAAAGAGTTGGAAAATGTATAAGGTTGTGAAGAAGAGGCACAATAACTACTCTCCTTTTGTCTAGATTGGTTTGGAAATACATTGAATATGAGAAATGAAATAAGAATGAGTGAGTCTCAATTGAGCACTAAGACAGATACATATGAGTTAGCAAAAGATAAAGACAATTAGAGGTGGTCCTACATTATGCAGCTTCAAGAAAAAAATTTCTCTATAGGATCAAAGAATAGATATCATCAAGAAGTTTGTGGCACTCAGAGACATGATTAAATTTAGACATACTTTTGTTTTTAGTGCTCTTGGCTATATTAGTGAGCTATTAGTTCAATCAATCTTAGTCCCAATACTTTAACAGATCGTATAGAGCCTCTAACTAAACTTGATCTATTTTACAAGACTCTTGTTAGTGCAAAAGGTTCATGCAAAGTAGGTAAAGCATCATGAAAGGCTATTCTAGAGAGTCTCAAAGGTTCCTCTTCTGGTTAAATTTGTGTTCATATCTTTTTGGCTACATTCTGATATACATTCTTATACCAGACCCCTTCCTTTGTCAATGATGTCAAAGGGGGAGAGATAAAGAGAAGGAGAGATAAAAGAGATGGAGAGTCAAAGGAATTTTTTTTTGTGACAATCGGTTTTGATAGGGGGAGTAAGTCAGAATATTTTGTTGCGATATACTTGAAAAAAAATTATTATGCATGTTGCCATCAATTCCAAAGGGTGAGATTGTTGGAAGCCTTGCAACATGAGTATGAAGTATGGATGGTTGTGTTGTTTTTTTTTGTCATTGATGTCAACATGGTAATAACAACATGATGATGACTACATGGGAATTTTTCTTGGTTTACCGAAAGTTGCTCTCTATCAGTAACACTCCTTTTTGATGGAGCAGTATGTTGGTGTTTGAGTTTGTAACTCATCACAAGATCTGATATGACTCTAATCTCCTAACCATTATTTTTTTACTCATTCAAACTATTTTTTCTTGGATCTTGAGGCATTCTTTTTTCTATGAATAGAAATTTATCTCTAACAGAGTTCAACTTTGTATCCCACTATTGTTATATGTGTGGTGTACTGTGTGGGAGACTCTACATTCTACTAAGGTGAACATTCTTATGTTGTGGTTGAGCTAACAATCTCTTTAGTGGTAGTATGATGGGAAATTAATGTGTTCTCATAGTCTTGGCTGACTCAACAAATTTAATATATTATGAAGACTAATAGCCGACTTAGCATAATGCACTACATGGATAAAATGTTGAATCGTATATGGTGTTGACCTATTTGATGAATAAGATATGCTTGTGTGTGTGTATATATATATGTAAGATGCTTTGAAGATGGAGAAGAAGCAAAAGAGGGGAAGAAAGCAAGAAAGAAAAGTGTGAGTGTGATGTGTGCGAGCAAGTGAATAGAGAAGAAGATCAAAGCTTAAATGCTTTATTAGTAGTACAAATTGAGCAATGCAGTGCTTTTATTCTAAGCTTCAACATAACTGAACCCTGCACACTGAAGGTGTATTCCACCAGTTCATTCTTTGGCAATGAGCCACCATCATTGTATCTTGGTAGTGAGTGATCTTTTGTATTCAAGCTGTGAGCCTTTTAAGGACAGTGAATCTTGGAAATGAGCCCCAAAATATTTTGTATCTAGATATAATATATTGTGAGTTAACCCTCACCGCGGTTTTTCCCTCATTGGGTTTTCCACGTAAAAATCCTAGTGTTCTTGTGTGTGTTTCATTGTCTTGGTTTTATGTTCTCTCTTACTGATTTAGTCAAAATAGTAATAATGGTTAAGTGGATCTTATTATTAGTTTGTGGAATACTGATTCACCCCCCCTCTCGGTATTCCAGATGTTCAACAATTTAGTGCTAGTTTTCATTCAATTAGGGTTTAGTGTTGAATCTTGCATTTCATTATCTTTTCCCAGTCTAAACTTGGTGATGAACCCCTTAGTAGTGTTGGTGTAATTAATTATTAATTACACTTTAGCATAAGTTTACTTATGCATATTTTTATTTCCTAGGTTAATTATTATTTAATTATTATCCTTATCTTGTTGAGCTATCTTTTTTCTCAAGATAAGATTAGGGTTGTGTTTTTCTTGCTTTATTACATGATTTCCTTTTTGAAGGCTTTTGTAATATTTGTAAAACAATTTCATTCAATAATGAATTATGCTGATTTTAGCTTGCACAAACTTGCTCTCAGGGTTTACATATTTTGTTCTGAATATCTTTGCATGTGATAGGTGATTGCTTGCAGGTGATTCTTGGGGACTGTGAAGTTGTTTTTTCAAATTCTACAAGTAGATCATATTTAGCCTCTAGGACAACCCTATTGCAAGATCTCTTTCTCTTTTGTATTGAGATCTCTAAGGTCATCCTTGAGTGGAATCTTTGAAAGTGGGTGTGATAGCACTTAATTTACATCATCCATCATTCCCTATTTTTAAGAGGTTCCACCTCTAATGGCTCTTGTATTTTTTGCTATTCTATTTTCTACTTTTCATATCCCATTTTCTTAGGTGGATCATCACTTCTCTTAATTTTTTTCCTTCTCCTATTGTAGGTGCTCACCTCTGCTTGGGGTATTCTAAAATAATCTCTAGTTTGTGGTGGGCACCTACTAAGATTCAAAGGAGTCATTATTTTTCCCCTTAGTTTTCTTGGGTGATTTTATTATTTCTTGACCATTTACAATGTATTTGATAGTTAATTTTGTGGAGATGAAACCTCTCATTATTTGCAATAAGACATTTTAGGTATATTCCTCTTCAATAAGAACCAGACTTAATTATTTCTTTTTTTTCTTTGAAATACTCATTGGAGTGGGGTAAGGATACCTTTAAATGAAATATATTGTTGATTATATGCATAGGTTGTGAATTGTTCTAGCACCAAATCTACCTATGTAATTAGCTACTCGGTTTTTTTAATTTTTACTCCTTTTTCATCACCAAATGATATTATTGTTATTTCACTTACTTGGATTTGAGGCTTTTTTGGAGTGAAGGAAGAGGTATGATTGAAATGATCCTTCTCATATATGTTATCCCATTTATTACCCAAGAAAAAGTGACTTGGTTTGTCCACCATGTGTCTAACTTCTTTCCCATATTTTAAGCAATTACTAATTCTATATTCACTCCAACCTAGCTTCTTCAAAGAATGCATTTTTTATTATAGGTGATATGCAACAAATTTCTTCTAGAATGTTTGATATGATTGAGAAGGAATAGGAATAGGGGTTGTGATATCTCATGTATCAACATATATTTATAAATCTTCTTTGGGCTATTTTTAGCTTTTACTTATGGTCTAAGCTCTAGTGTGAACTTATTAATATCATTGTTCATGATTCTCTTTAGCTAGGTCATAAACCACCATGTGGTCTCATATTTCAATTTACCTATGATTAGGTTTAGCTATAAATCTTTCACTTCTTTTCTAGAATATTAAAAAAATTCTTGTTTACAACAAGTATATTGTTGTAAGGGAAAGGAAGATAATTAAAAAATGTCTTTCCCTTGCTAGACTTGAGGATGATCATACAATATTTTGAGATTCATGTATCCTTCTCATTTGTGATTAGAGCCATAATAGGAATAAGAAAGTTACCTAAATTCTAATATTAATAATAATTAATTCAATGTAAGTATGAGAACCGCATAGTAATTGGATCATAACCCATTGGAGAATGAAAAAGTTTAGGCTTTCCTCAACTATTTTGAAACTCAAATGTTTTACCTCTTTCATGCAATTGTCATGTGAATCTTTCTCTTTTCCTTTGTTTTGTATGTCATCATAAGGGATCAAGTCGGTTGAATGTATTTCAAAGTGTTTGGGAATTCTTGGGTGTGAAAGAGGACCATGCCTAGAGTAAATGTACCTATCGGGCCGTGTTGGAATAGTCTGTTTGGTTGTACGATTTGCAGAACAAAAGTTGCACCACTTTGAAACTTTACACTACTCGCATTTGACAAATTTTTCCTCAATTGAAAAGTTGTCAACATGGGAAAACTCTTCCAAGATAGAAAAAAATGAGAGAGGTTATTGTAGAGGGTTCCAACACAATCTCGTAGCCTTAGAATTTTTTTTTTTAATCATCATAGTTTCTAAGTTATAGCCCGTCAAAGATTGTAGTCATTTTGCACTTTGGACTCTTAAGGGATGGAGCTGGTTGAATGTAGCTCAGAGTGATTGGGCATATTTGGGTGCAAAATAAGACCATTCCTAGTATAAATTTGCACATCCAAATATGTTGGAACAATCCATTTGGTTGTATAAGTTAAAGAACAAAAGTTGTACCACATTGCAACTTTACACTACTTGCAATTGATAACTTTTTCCTCCACTAAAAAGTCATCATGATGAGAAAAATCCTCCAATATAGAAAAAAATAAGAGAGGTTATTGTAAAGGGTCCCAACATGATCTTGTGGCCTCAGATGGAGAGTTTGTAAGTGTCACGGTTTTTTAATTATAGCCCATCAAAGATTGCAATCATTTTGCACTTTAGACTCTTAAGGGGTCGAGTCATTTGAACATAGCTCAGAGTGATTGGGTATATTTGGGTGAAAAGGAGGACCCTAAATAGCATAAAATTACCCATTCAAATGTGTTAGATCAGTCCATTTGGTCGTACAAGTTGCAAAAATGAAAGTTGCACCACTTTCCAACTTTACATTGCTTGCATTTGATAACTTTTTCCTCAATTTAAAAGTTGTCACCATGGAAAAATCCCTCTAAGATACAAAAAAATGAGAGTGATTATTGTAGAGGATCCCAATAAAATCCCATAGCCTTAGATAGAGAGTTTGTAATCACCACGATTCTTGAGTTATAGCTTGTCAAAGATTGTAGCCATTTTGCACTTTGGACTCTTAAGCGATCGAGCCAGTTGAACATAGCTTTGAGTGATTGGGTGTGTTTGGGTGAAAAAGAGAACCATTCCTATCATAATCATACACATCTAGATGTGTTGAAATATTCCATTTGGTTGTACAAGTTGCAGAATGAAAGTTGCACGACTTTGCAACTTTACACTGCTTGCATTTGACAACGTTTTCCTCAATTGAAAAGTCATCACCATAGGAAAATGCCTCCAAGATAGAAAAATTGAGAGAATTTATTTTAGAGGATCCCAACAAAATTCCATAGCCTTAGATAGAGAGTTTATAATTTTCATGGTTTCTGAGTTATAGCCCATCAAATATTGCAACTATTTTGCACTCTAGACTCTTAAGGGATCGAGTTGGTTGAATGTAGCTCAGAGTGATTGGCCATGTTTGGGTGTGAAATAGGACCATTCCTATCATAAGTGTACCCATATATATGTGTTAGAATAGTCCATTTTCTCATACGAGATGGAGAATTAAAGTTGCACCACTTCACAACTTTACACTGCTTGCATTTGACAACTTTTTCCTCAACTAAAAAGTCATCACTACGGGAAAACGCCTTCGAGATAGCAAAAACTGAGAGAGGTTATTGTAGATGGGCCCAACACTTTCCTATGGTCTTAGACAGATAGTTTTTAAGTGTTGCGCTTTCCAATTTATAGCCCATCGAAGATTGCATCCATTTTACACTTTGGACTCTTAAGGAATCAAGTTGATTGAACATAGGTCAGAGTGATTCGGTGTGAAGGGATACAAACTCATAACCTATAGGGTGCCTAAGGGTGCTTAATATCACATGAGAATGCACATCTTGAAATAATTCCTTTCAACTTGAATATTAGAGAGCAACATCTTCTTTAAAGTCAGCAACAACCAAGTTGACATGCCTTTGAACTTGAATATCCTTGGATTATAGTTATAATATAAGCATTGTATGTATTTCCTTCAAATTATAAAAAATCATACCTCTTGAACTTGTACAGTGGTGAGACTTATACAACCACTAATATTTGCATTGTTTTGGAAATTTAGGAAATGAAATTCTCTTTACAGATCGCATACCACTTTACACAAGCATAACAATGAAAAAAGAACTAAAATGAATTCTTATCGACCTAAGGACTACCCTCTTGAATCCTTATGGACTATATTTCCTCTTGTAATTGCACTCCCTTTAGCTAAGGTTTGTAACCTTTTGTGTAATCTACCATTAATGACCATCTTCAAACACCTTCAAGTATGCCCTTATAACTCTTGTTCTTAAAATCTAATATAGTCTATCATGAGATTGCTGCCCCTTTTATGAATGTGATCATGTGCATAACTAATAAAAAATAATTGAATTCAAAGGTACTAATAATACTCATGAGGATAAAAAATACAATCTAGGTTAGCTCTATGGATCAGTCAAGGGTCCATTTACTAAGGAGAAGTCAGAGGTAATCTTATGTAGAAATGTATGGTTAGTAGGATTTCTCCTAGTCAATGAACATGTCACCATAGCTTCACAAGCTTTCCTCATATATACTTAACTCAACATATCCATATGTCACTAATCCCACGGTTGTCTCTCAATAGGATATATCAATAGGCAACCATAAAAGTAGGAATCTATAATACTTGTACTTATGCATATAATCCAAGGGTGGGTACCTTGTATCAAAAGCTCAAGCATACACAAATTATATATTGGGTGTTTTCAAAAAAGAATCACATATAGAATTCATTAACAAAGAAGTTTTCAAACAAGAATCACATACAAAATTCATTAACAAAGATTGAAAGGATTTGAACCTGAGCTCAATATGACCACAAGAAATATTAATAAGCTCATGACATAATACAATGACACACCTAATACTATTACCAATGTACTATGAATGAAAACACTCAAAAAAATACTTACTATCTACCACAACCTCAACTATCATGATTGAATGAAATATGAACCCCTACACCTCAATCAACATAGTCTAATGTACCTATTGCACCTTTTTTTTGATATAGCAACATGAAATCATACAAAAGGAGGCATGAATCACTAATGAGATCATGATATGATTAGACACAAAAAAATAAGAATGAATACATAATAAATCACATTTTTGAAGATAATAAAGCATAAAAAAATCATACAATATTTCTTATCTGTAATAATTGTAGATCTCCACTTCTTCAGCGCAATAGAAAGTAAGAATAAGTAAATATCAGAATAAAGACTTCAAGTTAAGGAAAATAAGTAGAGTATTGACATAAGTAAAATGTACATGTGAAAGGCACATATAGCTTGGTCAGTGCTAAGAGAAATTTGATACATAACCATGAAAGTGGGTGGAAAAAAAGAGAGGTGCCCGTGCAACCCATAACAACCCACTACCTTCCAATTTCACTACATTAGCAAGCTAGTGGGCCCACTAGCTTGCCAATTCAATGAAATTGGCAAGATAGTGGGTTGTTTGAAAAAATGGGTCCAATAAATGGGGTCTCATGATGATGTACATCACCATGAGACCCCATTTCTTGGACACATTTTTCAAACAACCACAATGAGACCCCATTTCTTGGACCCATTTTTTCAAACATCCCACTACCTTGCCAGTTTCACCAAATTGGCAAGCTACTAGGTGAAATTAGCAAGGTAGTGGGATGTTTGAAAAAATAGGTCCAAAAAATAAGGTCTCATGGTGTTGTACCTTATTTCTTGGATGCATTTTTTCAAACATCCCACTACCAAATTGGCAAGCTAGTTGGCCCACTAGCTTGCTAATTTTGTGAAATTGGCAACCTAGTTGGTTGTTTGAAAAAATGGGTCCAAGAAATGGGGTCTCACAATGATGTACACAATCGTGAAACTCCATTTCTTGGACCCATGTTTTCAAAAAAACCATTACCTTGCCAATTTCACTGAATTAGCAAGCTAGTAGGTGAAATTGGCAAGGTAGTGGGATGTTTGAAAAAATGGATCCAAGAAATGGGGTCTCATAAGGTGATGCACATCATCGTGGGACCCCATTTCTTGGACCCATTTTTTTAAACAACCCACTACCTTTCCAATTTCACTGAATTGGGAAGCTAGTTGGCCCGCTAGATTTTCTATGCTATGCATTAAACCAAAATATATAATATGCCCAATATTCATATCTAAACTTTGAACCAAAACATATGTACAAACTTGGAACCAAAACATATGTAAACTTGAAATATAGAAATGAAAGGTCTAACTATCAACTAATCTTGATGTGCATACACTAAATTTCAATACGAATTAATGTGCATACTTACAAATTAATAAGAACCAATTTTCATACTTACAAATTAATCCAATGAACCATTTAGGTCTTCTCTACTCTTTAATGTGTCAAGTATTGGGCCTCATGGTCAGACTCACACACCTTCCACAAGGTCTTGTTCAAAGTTCTACCCTCATATTTGATCAAATTAACATTGGATTCCATGACAAGGTTTGAGTAATGGAGAATCTTTTGATGTGTGACAAAGTCTTGAAACATCCAAACATTAACACTCTTATGTGGGTACCTTCTAAGCCATGTTCCAGTAACAACCATTGAGGCTATAGGGTATTTGATGTTTTCTCCATCTATAACTGGGGCCTCCAATTTCTTTTTGGCCTCAACACACTAATACAAGTAATAATCTATTCCCTTTTTTTTGTCTTCATTTGTACAATAACTGCATAAACATTCCCTACATTGATATTTGCAACAAATTAGTTGAAATTAGTCAACATTACAAATAGACTACAAAGTAAGATAACACTAGGAATTTCAAAAACTATGCAAGTAGACATATTACCTAGTTGAACTAGATATGATATGTGGTCAAATTCAATTGATTATTCCATCTGTGTCAGTTCCAATGTCATTGAAGATAGATACATGTGAAGTGGGCTAAAATAACTAAACCACCATTTGTCAACCCAGTCCTTTGACTCGCACTCATTTCAAGCTTGCATTGTACATGAAGAACAAAATCATGCCATCTTCCGCGTATGTATACTCCATCAACTTGCATTTGAGCTAAGGAAAGAGTGTAACTCACTTTATTTGGTCAGTGTACAACAATCCTCATATGGTGTAATGTTAGTATTATCTATCAACCAAAAAAATATACCAACAAAAGACTTACCTTCATTACCTGAACCCATCGAAGCATTACACCACTCAATGATTGATTTTGCATCTGTCAACTTTGCATTATCTTTATACTTCAACTCTTCACATGCTAATACTATTTTGAAACATGCTCATGCACCATCATGCTCCCCTTTCCATTCCCAACCTCACAAGAGCTCTGTATATGTTGAACAACTGTAATAACATGCATCCTGCTCAACCAATAGAGCATCCACAATTTTTTGAACTATGTTATACAGTTATTCGACCATATTATATGTTGATTGTATGTTATTCTCCTCCTAGCCAAATCACTATAGAACAAATAAAAGGAATCTTGCATGAACTCTGGAGAATGTGTGCAATCATCACTAATGTAAAAGTGGTACTCCCTCAATACCTTCCTATTATCCTTTGTACTATCAGCAACATGAATGAATGCTATGTGCACAAATATAGAAACCTATGTGGAGTTGTAATATTGTGACTACACCTCACGCTATGGTTGTAGAGTTTAGTTCTCTAAAAAGTCAACCACTGGAACTATGCTACCAACAGGAAAGGTTTCCTTGCATAACTTTAATTGCAAGTCCAATCATCGAGCTCTATGGGTACGCCTTGCATACTCATACAATAAACTATCATGAAATGTAGACATAAACTAATACACTAGAATCTTTTAAATAACCAAATCACACCTTTTTGCTTGATTACGATCTTTTTTATTATATGCCACTATTTTATACATTCCAAACTCTACTAGTTACTTTCCAACTGCATGTGTGCTTTCCATATGTTCACATATTTGAATTTTTTGCAAGCCACCACAATGCTAACATGTACCATCCAAGCATAGTTTCCTGTACAATGTTTGGCCTTCCTCTCTTTCATATAAATTTTTTGATAAGAAGTCTCTTGAAAATGATGGTAAGGAATGTATGCCACAATCCCACAAAACATTGTCAGTATACAAATCTAAACATATATAATGATAAAAAATCATAATGGTTAGAAAATTCAATATGTAATCTACAACAACAAGTAGTACATGTGTGATTTATCTAGACATAAAAAGGTTTAAGCATTTCAAAATATCTTTTAAAAATTTTAATTTGAGGATAATGCTCTAGAAATTTATGAAAAAACTATGTTTGAGTCATATCTAAAAAATTCTTTGGAGGGTATGTGCAGGATCATGGTATGCCAAAAAGTGGCAATATTTGTAGGGTATGTGGCTGACGACTTTTTTTTCACCCAAAATTAATGAAACGAAAAGGGTTTTTAGAGGAGATTCTCAGCTTTCTAAAAATATAAATTATAATTTAATTTGAATTTAATAAATAATTATTATTCATTTTCTATTAGAATTATGACTAAAGTCCTGATCGATAGGCTGATTGAAAAACATCTATAACTTTCAAACGGTACCATATTTTTTGAATCCAAACATCGTCACATTATTTGCTTTACATACTATATGATTAAAAAAGAAAAATTAAATTTCATGAATTTTTGACCAAGTTAAGGTGGTCAGACGAGTTTTTATATTTTCTAAAAGTTGTAATAAAAATTCATAATTAATTATTTACTTGGAAAAAATTACAAAAAATATGCATCACATCCGGACATGAGTCCTCTACTTATATATAAAATCTTACAAAAAAATATTATCATTTTATTATGGTTAGGGTGGTCAGACAGACACCTACTTCTTATTTTTCCACGAAATTTAAGTACTCTTGCATTGAAATTTCAAATTTTCACCAAATAGATTTTATTTATTTTTAAATAAACCTAGTATTTTAGAAACTACATTCAATTTTATACAAATTATATTCTTACATATTTTTGAAATAATATAGATAACTTATTCAAATATTTATGTCAAGTTGCCTAACACTGATTTTTCTGAATTTTTTGCCACTTAAGGGCCTGTTTGGCATACCATGATCCTGCACATGCCCTGGATATGGCTCACAATTTCGATTACTAATTTTCCTTCTTATCACATCACTTTGATTCAGAGATGGCCTTGTGTTACTCTTCCAATAGTATTCAATGAGTGATCTGAATGCTTCAACAACTGATTTATCTCTTCGTGGGAGTCTCTCTGAGAATTCCCATAATTTAGTGGAATCAACTTCCTCAATTTTTTGGTGTCTTTGAATGGCTCTTGATAAAGTTTTTCTATTAATTCTCAATTGTTGACTCGTCTTTCTAATGAGACGAGATTTCCTTGTTTCATTACTTACTAAAGTTGATATAATGACACTTCAGGTGACATTATTGTCTTTTGAGTGTGAGGTCTTACCCATACTCTCATAAGCATCCATTAGATTATTCACAATAGTATTTTCACTTGAAGCATCCAATGTTCTCAACCCAAGAATCTTGATGATGAACCTATACTTTATACTTTGCATCATTTCAACAAATATTTGACATCTTGCAATCTCATTTAAATTTTCAAATAACAATCTCCAAATCTTATAAGCATATCTTCTACAAGTGTGTTGTGGATTCTTACCTTCCATTGGCTGCAAAATATTTTCATCAATATTAATCAAAAACTTTGGCTTTCTATACAAAATTATAGGAAATTTTATCATAGGTACATTCATCTCAACATTAGGAATTTCATCAATATTTAAATGAGATGGGCTAGATTGTGTACCTTTGATCGAGGATGGAATAGATGAAATACCTTGAGGTTGAGATGGGGATGATGGCGTACCTCCTTCCTCAAATGCGAGTGATGATGTACTATCAACTTGAGATGCGGTAGATGGTGTCCCTCCATATTCTTTTGTGATAGATGGTGTCCCTCCATATTCACTTGTGGTAGATGTTATCCCTCCATATTCATTTGAAGTAGAAAGTGTCCCTCCATATTTACTTGCGGTAGATGGTGTCCCTTTGTATTCACTTGTGGTAGAGGGTTTCCCTCTGTATTCACTTATGGTGGAGGGTGTGTCTCCAACTACGGTATTCAAATATGTCTTAGCATGATGCTTTCACATTCATTCCCTTTGTGCCACCAATTCCTTTTCTCTTTTTGATGGTTGAGGTTCCTCTTCAATTGGCATGTCTTCATCAATTGTATCCAATTTCTTCTTCTCACAATGTTCCCTCATCCATGCTACTTTCTTTGCTTTCTTAGTTTGGGACTCTTCCTGTGTTTATTTAATCCTTGTTCATTTGCTTGACATGATGGATAATTTTATCTATAGCATTACAAAGAGACAAATATTAGTTCCTAAAAAAGGAATCCATACAGTTTCCATGAAATATATGTCATTCAACCCTTCATATAAAATACTTACAATCATCATGTAGAAGATTATTTCTATTATAGAAAAAGCTGACATGAATGCTTTGATGGAATGCCTTAAAGAAAAGTTCTCTCATGGAATGTCATGATTGCAAGATAGGTACAAAATGGAAGCATGGACAAGGCATGTGAATTGTTTGATAAAAATGTTTTGGTACACATGTATGCAAAATGTGGTACCATAGACAAACTAGTGAGCTCATTAGCTTGTCAATGCAGGAGGATTGACAAGGTAGTGGGTTGTTTGAAAAAATGCCTCATAGAAATGGGGTCTCATGATGATACTAGCTTGTAAAAGGTCACATGAATTTTTGGATGGAATTCCTTAAAGAAATGTTGTATAGTGGCATGCCATGATTACATGATAGGCACAAAATGGAAGCATGGACAAGGCATGTGAATTGTTTGATTTTTTCTTTGTAGACATGTATGCAAAATGTGGTACCATAGAAAACATCACTGTGAGACCCCATTTCTATAAGGATTTTTTTCAAATAGCCCACTACCTTGGCAATCCTACCACATTGACAAGCTAGTGAGCTCACTAGGTTGACAAAGGTCACATAAATTTTTGGATGGAATTCCTTAAAAAAAGTGGTCTCATGGCATGCCATGATTGCAAGATAGGTATAAAATGGAAGAATTCCTCATAGAAATCCTTCGTGGCATGTCATGATTGCAAGATTGAAAAGGTAGTGGTTTATTTGGAAGAATGCCTCATAGAAATTGTGTCTCACAGTGGTGTACAAGGAGTAAGAAGTTTATAGGAAAGTGATGCATGTCGTGTACAACATAGAAAGGATATTTAACCACCCTATAGAGGAAGTGGATTGGTCAAATCCAAATGATTATTATATTGACAATTGAGCTATGAACATGGTGGTTGGATCAATAAGATGGTTAGAAACACCATACCAAATGTTGTAGCTACACCCTAAGGATCAAGAACAAAAGAAAAAAACTAGAGAGTCTTCAAGAAAAAAAAAAAGTATACTTGAGGGAATGAAAAAGAATGAGAACACAAAGGAAGAAAATAAAAATCAAGTAGGGAAATTAAATTCATACTTACATCACCTAGTTGGCCCTATTGACTTAGTTTCACCTTTCCCCATGTTCCTAGTAGCCTTGAATAAGGAGACTTGAAATAGTAGAGAGAAGGGTTACGATCCCTTGTAGGTAGAGTAATAAAGGAAAAATTAAAAATTTATCATGTGCAACATTAGTGATGAGGTAAGTTTAGTGACAAGCTAAGTTTAGAAATAGAGATGAGACCAAAATAGATTCAAAGATCTATTAATGTGGGAGGAGTATATTCTAATTTTGTAGAGACATGTATGGAAAATTTGGTAGCATAGACAAGGAAATCAGTTGTTTGAGAAAATGCACATCACCATGAGACCACATTTCTTTGAAGAATTTTTTCAAATAGTTAATTGTCTTGTCTATGTTATTTGATAAAATTCTTTGGTAGACATCTATGGAAAATTTGGTAGCATAGACAAGGAAATCAGCTGCTTTGTAGAACTATTTGACAAAATATCTTAATGAGATATATCCTTGTGGACTAGAATGATTGCAGGATATGCAGAAAATAGATTTGTTGAAAAGGATTTATAAAATTCCAAGCATATGCAATATCTAGGTGTAAAACCAAATTCCACTACATTTTCCAACATCCCCCATCCCTATACCAAAATGAAAGCCTTGGAAAGGGGTATGCACATCCATAGAAAAAGGATTGAGAAATGATGTATTATATTACATACTTTTAACTACTCTCATATATATGTGTATACAAAATGTGGAAGCATACACAAGGTAGGTCAATTGTTTAACAAAATGCCTCAAAGAGATGTGGTTTAAAAATGTAATTGGCAAGTGTAAAGAATTGTGTAGCTTAAAATGTGTTTGTGGTCACTGAAAAAGTAATCCTTCTACTTTTCCTAACTCGTTTGGGCCTTCCTTGTGATTTTGGCTTCATATTGGCTTGATTTAATGTTGTAATGTGGATAAAACTTTCAAACTAGGTCTTGGGCCCTTGTGAACTAGAAGGATTCAAATGGTACCTTACTTAAGTGTTGTAAAGTGTTGTAACATATTTTCACACTTTTCTAGGGTCTTGTTAATAAAATAATATCTTTTCACCATTTACCAAGCCTTTCTTTGAAGTTTTGTAAAGTGTTGTAACACACTTTCACACTTTCCTAGGCTTATCATTAATAATTGGGCTTTCTTATGCTTTAATTGGCCCCATTTTGCATCTACATGCCTTATTTATGTGTATTTTTGAGAATAATCCCGTTGAATATCATTTAAAGCATCAAACTCCCGAAACTGACGTTAAATTCCTAAGATGGCACTCATTCGCCATTATGGGCCAATGAGTCCCCTTAGGTGGGACCCATTCACCCAAGGTGGTGAATGAGTCCCCTTTCACTCAAAATTCAAATTTAATTCAAAATTCTGGCAGGTTTTTTATTCTCCAAGATCTAAGGTCGGCCTGTAGTGTTGTAATTTTGGGAATGATTGCATAATTGTGTATGAATACAAGGTTCTTTCTCTCATTTCATCCTAGCTACCTAATCAAGCATTCATGCATATAGTTCACAAGAGAATTTGAGCATTCATAAGAGCATTCAAGGCATTTCAAGGGTAGATTATCAAGCATTTAAGAACTTCTTCAAGTTTCATTCATCATGTCAAAGATTTTTTGCATCATTTTTTTTTAGAGCTAACATTTGTGATGTAGGATTGTGTGATTCAAGAAAGAATTGCATTCATATTTCAATATCAAGCTAGATTTCAAGTCCTCATCCATTGGAGCCAATACTTACATGTTTGCAACACTTTATTGATATGGTTTGGTGAGTTTAAACATCATTACTTTCTCATTCATTATTCTCTATTTTATTTCATTTAATTTAAAGGGTTTAATTACCAATAAGGGGTTTGACCAAGGCAAACCCCTATTCACTAACCCCACAACATTTTTTCCTCTCTTTGCATGTGATTTGTAGGTCTAGGCTACATATTTGTCAAAGAGAAATATTGGAAAAGTTTTCATCAAGTTTTCAAAGCAATTCAATGTTGTCAAAGTTGTAAAAAAGCCTTGGAGAAGGACTACAGACTAAATTTGGCAGTTTCGAACCCTGTTTTGTATCAAGAACAATGGAGTAGACTGAGAGCTACGGAATCCCATTCTGAATTTCCAAAAATCTCGAAGTAGATTGATTCGCCACTATTGGTGAATGAGTCCCACTACCCATGCCTAAACATGATTATTGCAGATCTGAGTACCCTTTTGACTAAAACATGTTCTAGCATAGTTTTCCTGAAACTGGACTGATTCGTCTAGCTTGGCATATGAGTCCTAGTCACCATCAACACTAGGCTTTTTAGGATTCCAGAGCTCCATTCCATCTCTAGCAAGCTCCCAGGTGTACATTTCCAGTTTCAAAGTTTTCTATTACATTCTACTTGCATTTTTAGGTCGTTTTGCATATCACATTGTGTATTTTCCAAGTTTACACTTGGTGGTGAACCCCTTCTCTCAATAATCTCCAAGGATTCCTTATAGTCAGATCTCTCACATCCTTCTTTGGGTTGAGATCTCTAAGGTGTCCATGAATGTGAATATTGTGAAATTGGATCCCTTACTTATATCCATTTTGTGGACAAGTAAGTGAAGCATCCATTTCCTGTGTCCATAGTGCCAAGAGGGGCTAAGGTTATAATGACAAACAATCAATGATGAACATGTAATATGAAAAATAAAAAAATAAAAGAAAACCAAAATAGAATTAATGAAAATATAAAGAAAATGTGTAAAGACTTCACATAGCTAAAAATGAAGATTCAAATGGAGGAGTACTACCCAATTATGTAGACTTTGTTTCTTATTGCATAAAACTCCTAAATAATTTGAGTTTTCATAAGCTTCTTCCCTTTTCTATGTTCAATTGTATATCACTCTTGAATGGAATTGATACATGAAATGATATATATCAAATTCGACATGAAAACTCTATTATTTCATGCAAAGGTGGTGGAAAGTTCATAAAAAGGTGGTAGAATGTGAAAAATTTGCATGCACGCTTCACAAAAGCATCAAAAAGTTTCTTTTTATTGAAACATGTGCATAACCAAGAGAATATAAAGAATGTGGGCCTAGATATCATGGGTATATTCAATTTTTTACCATTTTTAGAGCAAGAAAAAAGGTGCTCACGTTATAATGTGCTCGCATTATAATGCGCTCGCGTTATAACTCGAGCACGTTATAACTAGAAAATGTGCTCACTCCCTCTCTTGAGTCTCTCTCTCACACACTCCCTCTATCTTTCTCCCACTCCCTCTCTGTACCTACATAACTAGAAAATTCTCTCTCTCTCTCTATATATATATAAAGTCTCTTCCTCCTACCCCATCTCCCTCTCTCAGGTTTCTCCCTCTCTCAAGTCTCTCTCTCATACTCCCTCTATAACTAGACATCTCTCTCTCTCTCTCTCTCTCTCTCTCTCTCTAGCTTAATCACTCAACCCTATACCCTCAACCCTTAAAAAATTAAACTCTAAACCCTTATACCCTCAACCCTCAACCCTTAAACCCTAAACCTTAATACCTCAACCCTCTACCCTCTTGACCTAATACCTTAAAACCTCAACCCTCTAACCTCTACCCTCAAGCCAATACCCTCAACCCTTAAACCCATCACCCTCAATCCTTTACCCTATACATTAAACCCTCAGTCCTCAATTCACAACCCTCAACCCTTAATATCTCAACCCTCAACCCTTAAACCCTAAACCCTCAACCCCTATACCCTCTACCCTCTCTATTGGACCCTCAACCTTAATCCCTTAACCCTACACCATTAATTGTCTACCCTCAACCCTAAACCCTAAACCCTCAACCACTAAAACCTAAACCCTTAAACCCTCTACCCTCTACCCTAATCTCTTAGGTATCTCTCTTTGCCTCTCAAGTCTATCACTCCTACCCCCTCTCCCTCTCTTAGGTATCTCTATCTCTCAAGTATCTCCCTCCTACCCCCTCTCCCTCTCTTAGGTATCTCTCTCTCTCTATAAACTCTCTCTCAATCACTCCCTCTATCTCTCTCCCATCCCTCTGTCCCACTCCCTATCTATCCCACTCCCTTTCTCTACCTACATAACTACACAACTCTCTCTCTCTCTCTCTACCTTAATCCCTCAACCCTCAATCCATTGCTGGTATGTGGCGAATGATCATGCTATACTATATACTCTTCATGTATCCTTCATGTATTGTGGCTACTGAAGATTTGCATTTAGAACAACTTGATGTTACAAGAGCCTTTCTCCATGGTGATTTGGAAGAGGAAATATACATGGAACAACCACAAGGATTTGATGTCAAAGGTCAGGAGAAAATGGTGTGCAAATTGAAGAAAATTTTATATGGCTTGAAGCAAGCACCTCAGAAATGGTATATTAAATTTGATAGCTTTATGGCTAAGCATGGCTATAGTCGATGTAATTCAAGCCATTGTGTTTATTTTAAGAGGTTGGATGATAATAGCTACATTATTTTATGTCTATATGTTGATGATATGCTTGTAGCAGGGTCTAACATGGATCACATAAAGGAGTTAAAACAACAGTTAGCAAATCCATTTGCTATGAAGGATTTGGGGGTAGCAAAGAAAATTCTTGGTATGAAGATTACAAGAGATAGGAAAAATAGAAAATTGTTTTTATCTCAGGCTGATTATGTTGAAAAGGTGTTGCATAGATTTGATATGGAGAATGCAAAAGCTTTCAACACACCTTTGCCCAAAAATGCTAAATTGACTAAGGATATGTGTCCAAAGACACAAGAGAAGGAAGAAAAAATGTCCAAGGTACCATATGCTTTAGCTGTAGGTAGTTTAATGTATGCCATGGTATGCACAAGACCATACATTACACATGTTGTAGGAGTTTTTAGTAGATATATGACTCATCCCAGTGTTGAGCATTGGAATGTGGTAAAATGGATTCTCAGGTATTTGAGAGGTACATCCCATAAATGTTTATGTTTTAGGGGCTCTAGTACTGATTTAAAAGACTATGTTGACTTAGATTTGGTAGGGGATATTGATAATAGATGGAGTACCATAGGTTATGTATTTAAATTTGGTGGTACAACAGTGAGTTCGATTTCTCGGTTGCAAAAGGTGGTTGCTTTATCCACCACAGAGGTAGAGTATGTTGCTGCAACAGAGGTGAAAAAGGAGATGATATGGCTACAAATTTTCATGGAAGATTTGGGAAAAAAATAGGCTGAAAATTACGTGTTTACAGACAGCCGGAGTGTTATATATCTTGTAGAGAATTCTTCCTTTCACTCTAAAACCAAAAACATACAACTGAGATATCATTTCATTTGGTCAGTGTTGGAGGATGGATAGGTCAAGCTGGAAAAGATACATACAGATGCCAATCTAGTGGATATGTTTATGAAGGTAGTGCAAAGGGAGAATTTGAGCTCCTCTTCAGCTTCAGTTGTCCTTCAAGGTTGATTTCAAGTATAATAGAGTAGTAGGATCCAAGGTGCTTCTTTCTAGTGGGAGCTGTAAGTACAACGGTGTCATCCAAGATCAGTCTCCAAGTGGGATATTTTTTGGTGTGGAGTCTGATCAGTCTCCAAGTGGGAGATTGTTGGTATGTGGTGACTGATCATGCTATATTGTACACTCTTCAATATGTATCACCAAAAATTGAAAAATCACCGAAAAAGAAAAAATTGACTTTGTAAAACCCTAATTTTAGAAGCTTCTAAAAATCTTGTTATAAGTGGTTAGGATGAGAGTTACAGTATGATGAAAAAGACAATTATTCATGAGATTGTAATAATTTTTGCATTGGATAATAAAATCATTGGATGGCTGCGGTTTTGTGGATATAGCCCGGATTGGGTGAACCATGTTAAATTTTATGTGTTAATTTTTGTGTGTGTGTTTTATTCCTCTATTTTATTGATCAAATCTGCATTTAATTGTTAGATATCTTCCATCTAACCCTAGCACCCTTAAACCCTAAACCCTAATCCCTCAACCCTCTACCCTTTAAACCCAATACCTTAAACCCTCAACCCTCAAACCTTAAACCCTCTAACCTCTACCCTCAACCCAATACCCTCTATAATCAACCCCATGGCCTCTACCCTTCAACCCTTAAACTCTCTACCCTAATCCCTCAACCCTCAACCCTTAATACCTCAACCTCAACCTTAATCCCTCAACCCTTAATCTCTCAACCCTCAACCCTTAAACCTTAAAATCTCAACCCCTATACCCTCTACCCTCTCTATTGGACCCTCAACCCTAATACATTAACCCTATACCCTCAACCCTATACCCTCAACCCTCTAACCTTAACCTTAAACCATCAACCCTTAACCCTTAAAACCTAAACCCTTAAACACTCTACCCTAAACCTTCAAACCTCAAGTCGTAATCCCTAAACCCTTACTCCCTCAATGCTAATCTATAAAACCTCAACCCTTAAACCCTAAACCTTAAACCCTTAATCCCTCAACCATAATCCCTCAACCATCAACCCTTAAACCCTAAACCCTTAACCCCTATACCCTCTACCCTATACATTGGACCCTCAACCCGAATCCCTCAACTCTATACCCTCAACCCTTTACCCTCAACCCTCAACCCTTAAACCCTCTACACTCTACCCTCTACCCAATAACCTCTACCCTCAACCCTAATCTCTCAACCCTTAAACCTATAAATTCTCTACCCTAATCCCTCAACTCTCAACCCTTAATGTTTCAACCCTAATCCCTCAACCCTTAAAATCTCAACCCTCAACCCTCTAACCTCTACCCTATGCATTGAACCCTCAACCATTAATTCTCAATCCTCAACCCTTAATCCCTAAACCCTTGGCCCTTAAACCCTAAACCCTTAACCTATTGACCTTCTACTCTATACATTGGAACCTCAACCCTAATCCCTCAACCCTATACCCTCAAACCTTTACCCTCAACCCCTTACCCTCTACCCTAAACCCTAAACCCTCAACCCTCAATCCTTAAACACTAAACCCTTAAACCCTCTACACTCTACCATCAACCCAATACCCTCTACCCTCAACCCTAATCCTTCAACCCTATACCCTCAACCCAATACCCTAAACCCTCAACCGTATAGGTCCACAACCCTATACCCTCAATTCTCAACCCTTTACCCTATACATTAGATCCTCAACCCTTAACTCTCTATCCTTCCTCTTCTCTCCTTCTATCTATATCACTTATCCCTCCACCTCTCCCTCCCTGAATCCCTCCCTCTCTAGCCTAATCCCTCAACCCTATACCCTTAACCCTTAAACCCTTCATAACTCAACCCTAAACCCTCAACACTTAACCCTTAAAACCTCTACCCTCTACCCTGAACTCAATACCCTAAACCCTTGACCCTAATCCATTAACCCTCTACCCTTTAACCCTTAAAATCTCTACCCTAAACACTCAACCCTCAACCCTTAATCCATCAACCCTAATCCCTTAACCCTTAAACTTTCAACCCTCTACCCTCAACTGTCAACCCTTAAACTCTAAACCCTCAAATCCTGTACATTTACCCTCTACCCAATACCCTCTACCCTCTACCCTCAACCCTAGTCTCTCAACCCTTAAACCATTAAACTCTCTACCCTAATACCTCAACCCTCAACCCTTAATCCTTCAACCCTAATCCCTCAACCCTTAAACCCTCAACCTTCTACCCTCTAATCTCTAGCCTATACATTAAACCCTCAATCCTCAATTCTCAACCCTCAACCCTTAATCCCTCAACCCTCAAACCTTAAACCCTAAACCCTTAACCCATATACCTTCTACTGTATACATTGGATCCTCAACCCTAATCCCTCAACCCTATACTCTCAAACCTATTTCCTCAATCCTTTACCCTCTACCCTAAACCCTCAACCCTCAACCCTCAATCCTTAAACACTAAACCCTTAAACCCTATACACTCTACCCTCAACCCAATACCCTCTACCATCAAGCCTAATCCCTCAACCATATACCCTCAACCCAATACCCTAAACCCTCAACCCTATAGGTCCTCAACCCTATATCCTTAATTTTCAACCCTTTATCCCATACATTAGATCATCAACCCTCATCTCTCTATCCTTCCTCTTCTTCCTTCTCTCTATCTCACGTATCCCTCCACCTCTCCCTCCCTGCATCTTCCCTCTCTATCCTAATCCATCAACCCTATACCCTCAACCCTTAAACCCTTCATAACTCAACCCTAAACCCTCAACACTCAACCCTTAAAACCTCTACCCTCTACCCTCAACCCAATACCCTAAACCCTTGACCCTAATCCCTGATCCCTCAATCCTTTACCCTCTACCCTTTAACCCTTAAACTCTCTACCCTAAACCCTCAACCCTCAACCCTTAATCCATAAACCCTAATCCCTCAAACCTTAATCCTTAACCCCTCTACCTTCTACCCTATACACTATAAATTAAACCATCGACCCTCAATTCTCAACCCTCAATGCTTAATCTCTCAGCTCTCAACCCTTAAAACTTAAACCATCAACCCCTATACCCTCTACCCTCTCTATTGCACTCTCAACCCTAATCCCTTAACCTTATAACCTTGAACCTATTCCCTCCCCCTCTACCCTCAACCCTTAACCCTTAAAATCTAAAACCCTAAACCCTCTACCCTAAACCCTCAACCCTCAACCCATAATCCCTAAACCCTTACTCCCTCAACCCTAATCCCTATAACCTCAACCCTTAAACCCTAAACCCTCAACCCTTAATCCCTCAACCTTAATCCCTCAACCCTCAACCCCTATACCCTCTACCCTATATAGTTGACCCTCAACCCTAATCCCTCAAACCCATACCCTCAACCCTCTACCCTCAACCTTAAACCCTTGGCCCTAACCCGTCAAACCCTTTAACCCTTTAACATCTACCCTCAACCCAATACCCTCTACCCTCAACCCTAACACCTGAACTCTTAAACCCTTAAATGCTTAAACTCTCAAACCTAATCCCTCAACCATCAACCCTTAATCCCTCAACCCTAATCCCTCAACCCTTAAACCCTCAAACCTATAACCTATACTCTCTACCCTATACCTTAAACCATCAACCCTCAATTATCAACCCTCAACCCTAAATCTCTCAACCCTCAACCCTTAAACCCTAAACCCTAAACCCTTATACCTTCTACCCTATCTATTGGAACCTCAACCCTAATCCCTTAACCCTCTACCCTCAACCCTCTACCCTCAACCCTTAAACCCTAAACCGATAAACCCTCTACCCTCTACCCTCTACCCTCTACCCTAATCCACCAACCCTATACCCTCAACCCAATACCCTAAACCCTCAACCCTATAGGTCCTCAACCATATACCCTCAATTCTCAACCCTCTATTGTATACATTGGATCTGCAACCCTCATCTCTCCCTTTCCTTCCCTCCTCTTCCCTCCTTCTCTCTATCTCACTCCTCCCTCCATCCCTCCCTCCTTTCATCCCTCCCTATCTACCCTAATACCTCAAACCTATACCCTCAAACCTTAAACCCTCGACTCTCTACCCTCAACCCAATACTGTAAACCCTCAACCCTAATCCCTCAACCCTGAAACTCTCTACCTAAAATCTAAACCCTAATCCCTCAACCCTTAAACCCTAAACCCTCAACCCTATACCCTCAACCCTTAATCCCTAAACCCTCAACTGTCAATGCTTAATCCCTCAACCCTAATCCCTAAATTCTCAACCCTTAAACCCTAATCCCTCAACCCTAAACCATTAAACCTTAATCACTCAACCCTTAAACCCTTAAACCCTCTACCCTCTACCCTCTACCCTCTACCCTCTACAATATACATTAAACCCTGAACCCTCAATTCTCAACCTTCTACCCTATACATTGGATCCTTAGCCATGATCCCTCAATCATAAACCCTTAAGCCCTAAACCTTATCCCTCAAAACTTAAACCCTTAACCCCTCAAACCTTAAATGCTTAAACTCTCAACCCTCTACCCTATACATTAAACCCTCTACCCTATACATTGAACCCTCAACCCTAATCCCTCAACCCTATACCTTCAAACCTATCCTTATCTCTCTATCTATTCATCTCACCTCTCTCTCCCTCCCTCTCTCCTACCCTCTCTAATTTTATTTATCTACCCTCTCCCTCTTTCTACATACTTCTTGCTTAATCCCTACCACTCTCTCTCTCACTCTCTCTCTCCCACTCCCTCTCCAACACTCCCTCTCTCTCCCACTCCCTCTCTCTCATGTCTCTCCCTCCCATCCCCTCTCTATCTTAGGTCTCTCCCTCTAGCACCCTATCTAAGTAACTCTCTCTTTCCCCCCTCTCTCTCTCTATCCCTCCCACCCTACCTAGAGAATTCCCTCTCACTCCAACCCCCTCTCTCACACTCCCTCTCTCTCTCCCTTTCTCTCAAGTCACTCCCTCCCACACCTCTCTCTCTCTGTATATCTCTCTCAAATTCCCTCTCTTTCTGCTATCTCTCTCCTATCTCTCAAGTCTCCCTCTCAACCCCCTCACACTCTCAAGTCTCTCTCTGACACCCTACCTACATAACTCTCTATTTCTCTCCCTCTCCCCCCCCTCTCTCTCTCTCGCTCGCTCTCTCTCTTCGGTCTCTCTCTCCCTCTATCCCTCCCACCCTACCTAGCTAAGTCCCTCTCACTCCAACCCCTTCTCTCCCACTCCCTCTCTCTTAGGTCTCTCCCTTCCAACCCCTCTCCCTCTCTTAGGTCTCTCTCTAACTACCTCTCTACCTCTCTACCTCTCTCTCTCTTAAGTATCTCCATTCCTCTCTCCCTCCCACCCTACCTAGAAAACTCTTTCTCTATCTTAAAATTCTCCCTCCCTCTAAAGACATACATACATACATACAGACATACATACATATTAGCAGACATACATACATACAAGCATACATAAATACTTACATACACACAAGCATACATACATATGTACATACAATCTTACATACATACAAGCATACATACAACCTTACATACATACATACATACATATGCATACACTGATACATACATGCGTACATACAGGCCTACATACATACATACATGGCATACAAGCATAAATACGTATAAACATACAAATATATATACAGACATTCAATAGGCTAGCATTGAACACAAAGGAAGAAATAGCACGTGCACATTATAACACACTTGTGTTATGTCTTTCCAGACATGTCTTAGGCACAAACGCAAAAAACATGTCAAAATTAAGAAATAACGCGAGTGTGTTATTTCTTGCTTTGGGAATCCCCAAGCCTTAGACTTGCTATTTTCTTTGGAATACCAACCCAAATGCTTGGAGTGCCTTCCCAACATCCAAAGATGTGTTTTTTCAAATTCTACAATATTTCACATAATCAGGTTTGCATGTGTTTAAAGGTTGAACAAATTGAACACCTGGGTAATGTTAGGCTCTCTCTTAGCTATCTAACAATGTAATTTTTTTCACATTTTGACAATGTTAAGCCTTTGATCTATAATTTCCTTTGATTGTGTGTCTATTTTTTGGCAAAAACTAGTGTTTGGTATTTTTTCGTTATAAATTAACCGTTCATCAAAATTTTAAATAAATTATATTTTTAGAAACCAGACTCTATTCTACACATATTAAAAAAAATGATTTCTAGTCAGTTTTCAAAATTTAGGGGGGTAACACGGCATAAATTTTATTTTTAAGGAAGTGTCCACTTTGAAAATTAGAAAAAAAATAAATATTAATTAAAAAATTATCAAAAAAATTGGGCATAAACTACATCTGTTAGCTAATTTCTCACTAAAGCGATTTTAAAAATACTAAAAAAAAGTTAACCTTTTTTAGGGAGCCACAAAAGTTGCTATGTTTCTTTTTTTTTGACAAAAACATTGCCAATTTTTGTGTCCCCGTCTTTTGAATCCCTTAATATCTACCATTTTCCAAAAAAAATAGTTGTTTAGAAAGTAGACTCGGAGCACTATGATCCTTTTTTTTGTTGCATTTCAAAATTTTGAGTGTAACTATCCTCAGTTTCACGTCCAAGGTCAGTATTTTCTGATTTCACAAAAAAAAAAAGTGGCCACTTAAGCCCCCCTTTTGACCCCCCATATTTTTGCACTTACCCAATAATCTTATATAAAATGTATTTAATGTTTTTTTATCACTCTAATAAGTAAGGTGTGAAATTTTATGGAAGGAGGAGAAAACCTACCCATAAGATCAAGACATAAGGGGTTGAATTTACTATCTAAGGCCATAAATGGGATTAGTGTGGTGCTAACACTAATTAAATATCTAGATAAATTTATTGAAATCTTAATTCATCTTTCTTGAATTGGATATGATGAGACATATGTTTTAATTAAGAATTTACCACTAAAGTGAAATTAATGTATCTATATAAGAGGAACATTAGGTTCTTCCTTTTTCAATATTTAAATAGGGAAAGGCCTTTTTCCATATTGACGAAAGTTTATAACAATGCCTTATCTTAGTACAGAAAATAATTAACACAAATATGATTTTCTAAGTTGAAGTACCTAAAAGTGATAAAATAATTTTTAATTTTTAAATAATATAAAATAATAAAATATACAACTTGTAGTGTTGTTTATGCTTTTAAATTTTTATCTTTTAAAAAGGTATATATATAAGACAATAATTTATTTTCTTAAGAAGATAAAATGAGGTCAATGGGCCTCTACAGAGCATACTCTATCCCTTATTTACCGGGTATGTTTAGTTGATTTCCTTTTCAAGTAACATCGTATATGCGTTCAATGAAAGTAACACTAATAGGAGAAGAAACTGTTGATCGTTTTGTGGTACAGATGGGGAAACTCCGACATCTCAACCTCAACCCAGGTACTCTTATGAGCTGCATTTCGGTTAACTGTTTATAATATATCTAAATATTAGAGTAAAAAGCAGACCTGTTAACCGCTACCTCCCATTGTTCATCATTTGTCGAAGAATAGTATAATCTCAAAGCAGACTTGGGAGAAGAGTCTTTTGAACAGTGAGAGATTGTTCTAACTTCTAGGTCACAGAAACCTGAACTTTTTGAGCAGATTTATCTATATAATTAAACGAAACCTCTATTTCTTTTTAGCTAAATGAATTTGAACAATCTGTTCGTTTACTGTTCGTTTGATTGGTTTTTTTATTTTAATTGTATAAAATCTCAAATAAATTTGGGAAAAAAAAAATAATATTAATAAAATAGAATATCATTCATTCTTCAAAAAAAAATTCAAATAAATTATATCATTTTATATAAATGTTTTGTTAGCCTAGTAATTTATGATTAATGGCTTATATTTTTTAATTAGTTTATTTATGATTCTTATTCTAGTTGCATTTGATCATAACTTACATGTTAGGTGCACAAGAGAACCAAGACAAATCCAACAATGCACATATACACTTAAATGTTTCTCTTCCAATTGATAAGGGTATAAATCTCACTTTCATTATATATTTAGAGTGCAACTATCTTTTATGTGATATAAATGAGAGTTATTTATCATTTATATTTTTGTTCTTTTCTTTTTTGGTGGTGCAATCATGCTTCTACAATTGTTGATAGTTAGCTTTTAGTATGACTACTACAAAAGAGCTACATGTCCTTAGTCTTCAACAACTAGAAATAATGGAGAAATTAGATATTGGGTAATATAGACATATGAGATTATAACTCTAAATGGAATAAAGGAAAAGTAGGAGCGAGGAAAGAAATTTGATAAAAGTGTAATGCCAACATATTTGTTTCCTTGAGATGTTCTTTATTGGTATTGTACCATAGAAAAATGGATCATTAACATTTTCATGGTTATTTAGGTCTCTTTCATATGATGTTTGGCCTATTTTGCTTTGATTTAATGTTGCAATGTAACTTATGCATTCACACTAGGTCCTAAATATTCAAATTATGATCTCTTGTGAAGGTGTTGTGAAGTGTTGTAACACATTTCTATACTTTTCTCGACTCTTCTTATTATAATTCATCTAAATATTCCCTTTTTATTCCTTAACAAGTCCTATTTTAAAGTGTTGTAAAGTCTTGGAACAAGATTTCACACTTTTCTAGGCTTGTCATCACTATTTACACCTTTCTTATGCTTTATTTGGCCCCTTTATGCATTTACATGACTTAATTAAGTGTAATTTTTAATATAAACCCAACAAACAATATTAAATGCAACTTAATTCTCAACACCCACTTGCAAGCCTAGAGTGGGACCCATTCACCATGAGTGGCAAATGAGTCTCTCTTGGCTCAAAATTCAAGATAATTCAAATTTTCTTTCGAGTTTTTATTCATTAAGACCTTATGTCGGCCTATGATGTATTTTTGGGTAATTAGGGCATAAGTGTGTATAAATAAGTGTTTTTATATTCATTTTAACCCCCATTCATTCAAGTATTCATTCACTAGTTCATTCAAGCATTTAGTCCATCAAAGCATCATTCAATCAAGCAAATCTCAACTATCTTGGAGCAGCTATTGGCATATCTTCAGATTTCAACAAGGTTTTGGTGAGTTTAGGACACTTGCATCTTGTTCATTCATCATTCCTATCTCATTTCATTTCATTTCTTTATTAAAGGTTTGATTACCAAAGTGGGATTTGACCAAGGCAATTCCCTATACCCTAACCCTTAACCATTTTTCCCCATTTTGCATGTGTTTTTGTAGATTTTGTATGTAGATTTATCAAGAAAATAGGTGTTGAAAAGTGGTAAATAGGTCATCAAAGTGTTCCAAGTCAACCAAACCCTATTTCAAGCTTGGAGATATAGTATATAGCCCATTTTCTATAGATTTGACTCTCTTAACCCAACAAGAAGACAAACTTGTAGATCTAGACCTACAGACTTGACTCTTGAATTTGTAGATTTTTGGAGGAGGACTGATTCTCCATCAATGGCGAATGAGTCCCACATGTAGGCTGGAAAGTTGATTTTATCAAAATTCAGTTCCCGACAGTCGAAAAGTAGTTTCAGGTCATTTTACTAGTAGGACTGATTCACCATCAGTGGCGAATGAGTCCCACTGGTGATAAACAGTGATTTCTGCCAATTTCTAGAACCTTCCATAATCAGCATTCAACTTCTAGGTGCACTCTGTTAAGTTTCATTCAATTCTATTTGCATTTATTTATGTTCTTAGTTCATTTCTGCATATCACACTGTATTTTCAAACATTGCATATTTCAATAGTTTTGCATTCATAATCAATCAATTTAATCAATTAGTTGCACTTAGATCATTGCATTTAGTCATAATTGCATCATACATTCCTTAGTTTGAGTGAACCACCTCAAATTTTTGGTGTAGGATCTATCTCTCTCCTTTTAGGTGAAAAACCCTAAGAGTACAAGAGAAGTACATAGACTAACATCCTTAAAATTGATGGTTTAGGTATTTAAATCTAACTATATGTTAATAGATTCATAGGTCATATTTGTGTATGTTGCTTTATTTTTCTATCAATGTTAAAGCTTCATTATTTTCAATAGTAGTACATATTGTAGAAGTTGTTTGTACTTTGAGTGTCATGTTTGTCATATGGAATGTACTTGATGCACTGTATTGTATGTGTTTACACCCCCCACATGTTTATATATGGTCTTTCTCTATATTTTGGTCATCTTTCTATTTCTTAGATAGAGATACATGTATAGAAATTTTCCAAGTTCCTTGTGAGGATGTGGTATGTTTAATTATTATTATTTTTATTTGAGATGTATGTTTTATCTTTTCTATGATATAACTATAGATGTGGTTATTTTAATGATCCTAGTATCTTATATTTTAATTATCTACCACGATTCCATAATTATATGATATGTGTGACATTAAACCCCATTGGATGTTTGATTACTTCTTTGGTTGTTATATGTGCATGTGTAGGTGGGCACAATTGAAGTGTGAATTGACTATGTAGGTATAGGGTTACTTTCCAATTTAAATATGAAAGTTTGAGTTACTTCCAATGGTCCTTATGTAAAATATGTCAATTTTGGCCATTGTGTATGGTAGCCACTATCCCAATCAATTTGAGTGTGAGATTGGTTCTCCTTTTCATTATAGTTTTGGATATGAATTGGTGGTGAATCTATATTTCATGTGGTGTAAAAAAGTCACAAATACATGATTTTGGTTGTGTTTTCTTCATATTTGTGCAATTATATTTCAAGGTTAAATCTTTCCATGTTAACAATGCTTAATGCATTGGAAATTGACAAATATGGGAAAGAAAATAAGGGAAAAGTGCTAAGTTAAAACAATTAGAAAATCATTTAAAGTAATGCAATGGTGCTTTTGGGATCTTATTATATTTACATTGAAAAGTAATTTTAGAATTTTTAAAATTAGGATTGATTTATGATGAATTTTATTGGGGGAAACAAGAATCCTTATTTTGAAATTATGTATCTCTTAAAATTATGTTCAAAATTTTTTCATCCAACTTTTGTGCATTGATTTTTATGCCACACCCAAATAACATTTGGAGACTAAGGAGCCTATGATAAATTTTAAGGCTAGGAAGGAGTGTTTCTAGATGTTTTCCCAAGTTGAATAGTGACTTTGATGGCTACAATAGGTGTAGATTTATAAATGAAGTAAAAACTAAAGAAGCATATAGTGTAACAAATGAACCAATATTAAGTTGACAAAATACATAGAGAATTTGTATGGGCTCAGTATGACTATTGAAGGATATTACATCCTAGAAGTTAGGTGATGGATGTAAGTTGGGTACTCACTTTTCATGTTGATGAGCATACATACTTCAATTCACAAAGACATCCATTCATGCTATTGTGATGAAACTCCTTACCTAATCTATAGTATCCTTATCCTTGATTCAATTATATTTTTTAATCTCATTTGAGATCTATATTTGGCCATGTATGTGATTTGTTGGTACTTATAAAATAGTGATGTTCATACTCATGTTTTACACTTATGACTTGAATGTGTCTTCTATGTGATGCGAATATTTCTTATGTTCATTGTTTAGTGGTTGTTTTCACCTTTTGTATTTTATTCTAATTTTTTTAAATCATTAACACTAACATATATATTCTATACTCTTTTATCTTACTTATTTCCATATGGATGATATGATGGAGGTTCACATTCATTGGCAAGTTTGTGAGCTATAATCCATCTTTTTGTATGAGTGTACATACTTGCACCCAACTTGTGACTCTATCTGAGCATGATGGGGTGGACCTAAGGGTACAATATTGTTGAGAGTCACTCAAATACCATTGGGTTTGGAATATTTAGATGGTTATTCTTGGAGAAAATAATGGACTCTTATGATAATTTTTAAAAAATTTATGTATATATTTATTTTACATTGTAATTATTGTAAATTGAGTCTTTGAGACCATTATATAACTATTATGATAATGTATTTTATTTATCCTTGATGTTGGTGATTATCCATATATGTTTAGAATAAGAACCATGAAATGTAATAATTTATTGATGAAATCTTGTGTCTATTCACCTCATTTTGGATGGTTTTTGGCATGTTTAGCATGTCATTATAATGTTAGTATTTTCATTAGCTGTCTTTATTTTTTTCTATGTTTTTTGGAGATTTTTGGAGGTATTTTACACCCTCATTGTACTCCCTATTCAAGGAACGAGCGGGAATTCTAACTAGTTGAGGTATGGAATTTCCTAATCATCCCATCACTTGTGTATGATTCTAACTGTCCATGATTGGATTTTTCCATTTATTGCATTAGGAAGCATGTCCTTGCATGAAAATGATCAATTGTCATTCTTATTGATGGAGGGCTTATACATGTTCATAATAGTAAAAAATTTGGTGAGGGTTGTCACTTGTGTTCAAGTTTTGTTTATGGTTTTTTTGAGAGTTTTTGATGTAGTTTCCTTCCTCATCCTCCTCCTTATTCAAGTAACCAATGGTTATTTTAACTAGTCAAGCTATAGAATCCCCTAGTTTTCCCATCACTTATGTTGGTTAGCCTTCACAAGGTGGGTGTTGTCAAGTGAGTTAATGTATGAATTTGATAGATTATTTCCTCATGTTATCCCTTTTTCTTTATTAACAATAGAAATTGATTATGAGTTGGTACTTGATCATCATTGTGTATCATTCCAGACTCTTTTAACTACATCATGACAATTTCATTCGACAATTTTTAAGTCCTTTTTTTATCACATTTTCTATATTGAAGGTGAGGTTATGTTGTAAATTTCCTTACATGTCATTATGATGGACATGACATGTGTGTAGAATGGTTTATTACGCCGAAGGCATTCCTTATGTGAAGTGCACAAGCTAATTTGTTAGATCAATGATTCAAGCTACCTAAAAAGAAGGTTTCTAGATGATTAGGTTCATCCTCGCCATTCATTTACTATTTTGCATATTACTTGTTTTTTTTTCCTTTTTACTATTTTACATGTTTTTATTTAAATAACTTTTACATGGTACAACTTTATTTTTTTAAATTTATTATCTACTATATTTTATATAATGTAAATTTATATTTAAAATGTTATTCTAATCATACTTATTACATATTATATTTTATATTAAAAATTATTAAATGCAAATATAATATATAATATAAATTAAATTATACATAAGATAATGATACTTATTATTGTATATAATATTTTATATATACAAATTACATTATTATTATTCCATTTTTACTATTTTTCATATTTCTTTTTAAAATTTTACTTTTACTTGGTACAACTTTGTTTTTTTAAATTTATAATATGCTATATTTTATATAATGTAAATTTATATTTAAAATGCTATTATGATTATACTTATTACATATTATATTTTATATTAAGAATTATTAAAGACAAAATATCATATAATATATAATAAAAAATATTAAATGCAAATATAATATAATATATAATTAATATTTAATATATAATTTATATAATATAAATTAAATTACACATAATATAATGATACTTATTATTGTATATAATATTATATATGTATTGTATATAATAGTATTTATTTGTAATAAGATTATTGTGGATATATATTTCCTCTAGCTCACTTTGGGTCGATTATTCTTGTAAGTTCGGCCCACACTACATGTGTTCCTAGCCCCTTTTTGAAGAACTTCATTCGATGCCACCATGTGTCCATCAGGCGCTCTCCACAAGGAATCATTCCTTCACTCTTCTAATAGCTCTCACCATGCTTCCATGTGTCAACACCATGGGCACTTCAAGGTTGCTTCCCTTCGCTTTTCAATCGGGCCCCGACTGCGTGCCACATAACATCCATCCGCGTACACTTTTGGTAGACCCCACAGTTAGTGTCAGTAGTGGAGGATGTCTCCACGTGTCTTCATCGTGTTGGTTTTCATCACAAGCAGGTGGAAGCAACGAATGAGCCCTAACTTGTTTCCACATGTCTCTTTTGCGGGGACTTCATCGAAGGGAAGGAGAGAGTGAGCAATGAACCCTGCCAAACTGCCATGTGTTCTAACTACCTTTGTGGGTGAATGACACATGTCTACACAGGGTTTTTCTGGGACCACTACCATCATCCACAAGGAATGCATCTGGCTTAGGGGCGACCATGTTCATGGCTCAAATACTTTTTGTTGCAATGGCCAAGGGAAATCATTGCTCTGGGCATCATTGTTCATGATGAAGGAATTTTTTTGTTACAAGCCCACGAGGCAATGGGATTTTTATCTATATATATTGCTTCTTCCTTCCGAAAATGAGTTCGAAAGATATAGAAAAATTAGAGGAAATACACCAGGCCTTTTGTATTGCTTTAGATTATTGTATAAGACTCTCAAAATGTGCGATTGTTCTGTCTTTCTATTTTCTTAAGCTATTTGATGAAACATTATACTCTACCATTATTGTCCTAAATTGTTTATCTGTAAAACTTATATGATTTCAATATAAGCTTATTGATTTAGACCATGTCTTTTGACTCTTCTTTTTAGTAAATTTATATGGGAATAATTTTATGTCATTAGATAAATTATTCAGGTTTTCATCTTTGATTTCTATTATTCTATGACATAGCAGATTGTTGAACGGGCCCTTAAATCGCATCCAAAAGATAGATTTATCATGCCTTACAACTAAATCTTGCCACATCGCCTTAGTTAGATCTTTATTTTTTATATTTACTTCCTTTTCCCTTTCCAAAACCCTAAATACAAAAGAATCTAACTTCTTCAAAAACTCGGAGGTCACTCAGTTTAGTGCAATTGGTCTCCCATTAACTGAGTTTCCCATAAGGTTGTTACCTTGTCAATTTTTGGCATCAACAATTATTTTTTCCTAGCACACCAGGTGGGACTACTTAAATGTACCTAAATATAAAGTGGGTGTATCAGCTATCGACCTGTTACTAGCTCCCAAACAATGAATAACCCTAGTTTGTTAGTACCACCACTAGGAACAATACTAACTGGAACCCATATAGTGAACGTTTTTCCCCCTCCGCTAGCCTTGTTGCGAATCGGTAACATAAATTATGTAGCATGGGATGCTGGAAGTCCTCTCATAGCACCAGTAGCTCCCATCATTTGGGCCCCTATCCCAAACTCTACTCTAAAAGCCCTACCAAATTTCACCAGGGATGACACAAAAACACCATCCCAACACCTACAAGATGTGGTGTACGTGTGTTTGGTGCATGGAATTACCACCCAAAATGTAGTGCTAAGGTTGCTTGTAGCCTCTTTTAGGGGAAAAGCGCTAGATTGGTATCGCACTCTACAAGCTAACACTATCGGTACCTAGGATCAGCTCGGAGATCCTTTCTACTAAATATTTTCAAATGATGGAGATCAGTCTTCACTATATCATTAGTTGGCAACCATAAAGAGAGCCTCGTATGAAGCCATGACTTACTTCAACACCTAGTTCCACACAACTTGGCAGAGAATTTAGGTTGCTATCCACTTGTTGACTGAACTAGCATTCATGTTTTACTTGAAATCCATCAACGTCGATAGCTCAATGATGATCCAGTCTCTTGGCGGAACCACTCTACCAGATGCATACAACGTCACTGTCAAGGTGAAGAACAATATGATAGATGTCGAGAAGCTATTGCCTCAGCCCATTATGCCTATATTTCTTGAAATATCAGTTTTTGCCTAGGAAGCAACATCTACCAGTATGTCGGCTCCTCCCCAATCTATGTACACATATTTGAGGGCCCCACTGAATGTCGCTTCCACATCTGGTTCTTCAAAGGATGAGATAAGTGATATCAAGGAGATGTTGCGGGCTATGGCTAACTAAATAACTACCATCAAGTGGAACCAGTCTGCGCCTCTGAAGCCAGCCTACCAAAATTATCAAGGTGAATGATCTTCTTACTAGAAAAACTAGTTCCAAGGAGGCTCACACACAAATTTGTAGGCCCAAATGACTAACCAAATAGTGTCAATACCTACTCTACTGCAAAAGATTAACCCAAGCTTAAGTAGAGAGTTGATGGCGGGGAAAAATAATCTTGTTGATAACATCAACCCTTGGTGTTTCCCTTGTAGTGACGCACATATGCCCCAAAACTGCCCATGCAAAAATCTACAACAAAAGGTGATAGAATAGTGCAGCCAAGGTGCGGCATTAGACCAAGGAGGTTATGCATATGCCTCTCCACAGATGGAAAACACGGTACCCATTGCACAAATACAAGGGATGTCCTTGGAGAAAGAAACGAATATTGCTCCCGACCACATGCTCTTCTCATGGATGGAAGAAGAAGAGGCGGTGTTCACAAATGATGCATCGACATTGAAAACCTTGCAAGTGCAATCTGAATATAACACTTGCTTTAAGAGGAGATTTACGAGCAAACTAGTCATCCTATAGCCCAAAAGTTCCTCTAACCAGACTCCTAGTATTTTTGTAGTTGTACAACAATTTCAACTGCAAAAGGAAATTGTTATAACTAGGGCTAAGGAGCAAAAGCCTTGAAATCCACCACCATTCAACGTGGTGGAATAGTTAAAAAAAAAATTCACTAATGTGTCCCTTTGGGATATATTAGTTATTCTAGAGTAGAAGACATTACTACAGAAGGCTCTCTAGGAGGATCCAATCATTGAGCCAATGGAGCAATCACTCAAGGGAAAGGCTATTGATCCATCACCTCTACCAAAGTTCTCACAAATAGTACAAAGGAAACCTCTATCAAGGTTAAAGATAAGCCTAAACCAAAGCCCTTTTTCCTAACCCTTATTGTGGGGAAGAAATTGTTGCACAATTTCATGATCAACTCTAGTGCTAGCACCATAGTGATTTCCAAGTAGATAGTTGAAGCCTTAGAACTTAGCTATGAACCCTTAAAAAGAAGGGTTATGTAGCTAGATGGGAATAAGGTCGAAACTATAGGTGTCATTAGGGATCTCCCTTTGACTCTATTCTTCTACCCTAGCATCATAGTTCTAAAAGATTACATGATCATTGAAGTTCCCCCCATGTTTTTCCTCTACCAATATCAAGAATTCACTTCAAAGATAGGTGGGTATCTTTCTTTGGACTGGTCACACTTGATCCTCAGGACCAAGCATGGAGCTAAAATGAAAATAGTATCTGAAGCTCTGCATTCAGAACATGTGGTTGATGAGGCTATGATCAACTTTAAGGTTGCTCATACCTCTATTATCAAGGAGGAAATGTATTGTGCCAAGTTGCTAGAGGATGAAAAGGTGACTGGAAATCAAACCGATCAAGAAGTTCTCTTAAGCGAATACATAGACACTGATCCTTTTGGAAACTATCATGCCACCGGTTTGGGGACCTATGTCATCTACGATGAAGATCAAGAGCTTCTGAAGGTCATGAAGGAACATGAGAGCAGTCAAGCCTCAGAGCTATGGATGTTGCACTTTGATGGAGCAAGATGCAAAGTAGGCATAGGAGCCAGGATATGTTTGATATCCCCACATAATGAAAAGACACTGAGATCCTTCTTCTTCTAGTTTACTTGTTCAAAAAATAAAGTTGAATATGAAGGCCTAGTGCAAGGTCTAAGCCTTGTAGAATGGATGGGAATACAACAATTAATGGTGTTCAGAGATTCCAAACTAGTGTTCAATCAAGTATGAGGGGTCTCCACTGCAAAGAATGTTTGCATGCAATCCTATAGACATCGAGTTTGGGACCTGATTGAGGATTTCAAAGCCTTCAACATCCAAATAGTGCCCCAAGAACAAAATGTTGATGCAAACCATATGGCTGCAATCAGATCTTAGTTTGACCCTTCCTGTGACCTAATTCATAACAAACACTCTATGCAAGTGATCATCCGGCCTACAATTCCTAACAATGATCAGAGCTAGCAAGTTTTTAAAAGTGATGAACACATTGCCTCATTCATCTAGCAGTCAGGAGAGTTTTTTGACCAACTCCAACTAAATATTGTGGAGGCCTACGACAAACAAATCATCCAATTGAAGTCCAATAAACTTCCAAAGGTTCTAGCCACTCTCAAAAACCTATTTGATTCTGACGATGTGAGGAATGATGAGAGGAAGTTTATTGCAGACAAAAGCAACTATGCAAACCTGCAGGTCAGAGATGGAAGAAAGCTCAAAGTCAGGAAGGATGTCCCACATCATGATAAAGAAAGGCTCATCAACTTCTACAAGAAGTATGAAGGAGTAGTGGCTTGTTCATATGATGAACTTAAGGGATCTCTCCATCATCCAACATACAATAGAGCTGACAGAAGGTGCAAAACTAGTCTACCAAAAATAGAGGCCAATAAATCTAAAGATTGAAGCCTTGATGGCACAAGAGCTGACAAAGCTAATTCAATCCCAAATAGTCTTCTCAATCAAACACAACACATGGGTATCCAACCTAGTCCTAGTCTGAAAGAAGAACAAAGATATATACCTATGTGTTGACTTTTAGGACCTAAACAGAGCATCCCTAAAGGACCACTACTAGTTTCCTTCTATGGAGTCAATATTGCAAACAATGGTAGGATCATAAATTTTCTCTCTGCTAGATGGCTTCTCTGGGTATGACCAGATTTGAGTCAAAGAAGAGGACCAGCACAAAAAAAATTCACTTCCAAGTGGGTAAAATTTTCATACACAAAAATTCCTTTCAGCCTCTCAAATGTGGGAGCCACTCTCCAACGAGCAATAGATATCGTTTTTAGCGAATTGATCAACAACATTATTTTAATCTAGCTGGATGATCTTACAATATTCTCCAAGCATAAGAATCATCACTTTGATCATCTAGAGATGGTTTTCAAAAAATTCCAGGAGTTTGGGGTATCCCTAAACCTAAAAAAATGCATCTTCGAGGTACCGAAAGGCAAATTATTGGGAAATGTAGTGTCCAAAGAAGGAATTGCAATTGATCCTAAGTAGGTAAAGGAAATCAAATAACTTCCCCTACTGGTCAACAAGAAAGGAGTCCAGTCTTTCTTTGGGAAGGTTAACTTTGTAAGAAAATTCATTTCTAATTTTGCAAGAATAATTAGACCGATGACCCTAATGCTAAAAAGGGATCAATTATTCAAATGGACAAAAGAAGCTAGAGAGGCCTTCAAAAAGGTTAAGGATGCTATTTCTTCAGCTCCTATGGTGGTCAATCTAGACCTATCAAAGGACTTCATAATGTATGTATTCAGTAGTAAGTCAAGCATTGCTACTATCTTAACTCAAAAGGATGATGAAGGAAAGGGAGAGCATCCAATAGAATTTCACTCCTGGACCCTAAAGGAATATGAGACAAACTACAACTTCATCAAGATGAAAGTATTTGCAATTGTTAAGGGACTCAGGAAGTTCTGACGCCTAATATCTTGCAACAAGGTGATTGTTTATTTCATGCATTCTAGTGTGCACGAGTACATCATGGAAAGAGAAATCACCAAAAAAAGGGCCAATTGGATCACTAAGATCCTTGAATATGACATTGAGATCAAACCTACAAAGAGCATTCGTGGAAGAGGACTATGCAAGTTTCTCATGCATGATGAGGAAATGACAACTAAAGGACAGCAACCAGAGTTGGTTTTAACAAATGAGTCCAAGTCTGAAGGTTGTTGGCTGGCGGACAGAGTAAGGTTTATGCATACTAGAAAATATCCACCAAGCATTCCTTCTCAAAAGAGAAGATTCTACAGACTGCAAAATAGCGGATATGCACTCATCGAAGGGGTCCTTTTCAAAAGGAACTTCAACGGCGTTCTATTGCGATCTGTCACCATAGAGCAAGCAAAGAGAATTCTTGACACTTTTCACAACATTCCCGCGGGTAGGAACTTTTTTGCGAAGAACACAACCATCAAAATCATGTATGCTGGATACTTATGGCCTACACTATTCAATGACTCATACTCTTTGGTAAAATCCTGCAAGGAATTCCAATTCTTTGCACCAAGGAGGAAAAACTCCACAATGCCTCTCAACCCAATGGTGGTTGATGAACCTTTCGCACAATGGGGCCTCAATTTCATTGGGATGATCAATCTCACCTCTAGCATTGGACACAAATGGATCCTCACAGCCATGAACTACTTTACTAGGTGTACCAAAGCCATTCCCCTAAAAAATGCAACAAAGGCAGAGATAGTGGACTTCCTTGAGGAATCGGTGATGAGATTCAGCTTGCAAAACACTATCATCTCTGACAACACCAAGGCTTTCCTATGATCTAAGGTGTATCAATTCACACTCATGCATTGAATATTCTTGAAAGCATCATCAAATTACTACCCACAAGGGAATGGCCTGGCCGAGTCAACTAACAAAAAATTATTCTGACTCATCAAGAGAATTAAGTTGGAACACCAAAGAGAATGGCACAAGAACCTCTGGGAAATGCTCTGGGCTAACCGCATAACACCCAAGCAAGTCCTCAAGACTTCACCATATGAGCTAATATATTGGAAAGAAGCACTATTACCCATCTACATGGAGATTCTTGCACTACAACCACTCAAATCTCTTAAGGTAGAACAAAACGACACCATGGAGGTGCAGTTGGCCATGTTGTTAGAAGTGCAGGAAAAAAGGGGAAAGGCCCTGATAGCCATGTCCAACCACCAGCAGGTGGTTAAAAAATGGGTTGACAAGAAAACCTTGGACCAAGGTCTAAAGTGCAGGGGCCTAGTATTAAAATTCAACAAAAGGGTTGTGAAGCCACGCCAACACGAAAAGTTCGATAGTCTATGGGAAGGCCCTTTCAAAATAATTCAATGCAAGAAATGCAATGCATTTGAATTAGAAAATATGTAGCATGAAGCATTGGGTATTTCGATTAATGAAATTCACCTAAATTTTTTTATTTAAGCTTCACAATTATTCTACCAATGTAAATATGTGAGTAGTGTAATTATTTTTTCTTCTATGTTTTGTTGGTCAGTCTTTCAATTTAATTCATCTGTGTGAGGAAGAAGGAAATAAATGGAACCCATTATTGCAAGAAGTAGAGAGAAGTAACTTGCAACCCATGAAGCAGGAAAATTAGAATGACACCCATTTGCAAAATTGAAATGAACACATTTGTGTAGAAAAAAGAAAAGAGAACCCATATTACAGAATCAAAAATAAAAGGAGACAGAAGCTTAGTATAAGTGATATATTCATTATATATATATGCTTTGATAAATACATTTTCAAAATGGCTCTAAGGTCATACGTTTAAAATTATATCTATCTATTCTACATCTTCTTCATATATATGTATGATAAAGCCCTTTTTCAAGCATATATATACAAAAACTAGATTAACAAACTGTTGGTTTCTTAAAACATAAAAAAAAATTAGTCTCAAGCAGGAGCAATGGAGGAATCAATAAAAACATCCAGAACAACATCATAAATGGTATGGGCATTAGGAAAAACAATAGAACTAGTAGCAGCAGCATCAACAGGAGCAATGGAAAGTGGCGGGGGATATACCAAAACCCTAAAGTCAGTGTACCACCCTACACCATAGAAAAGCACTACATTATAGTAGCGTAGTAGGAAATGACAGGTGCAAGTGACCCTCTAACGATGATCTTCATGAGTTTGAATGTGGAACCCACTCAGAAATGGAACCCATGGCACCATGACATCTTCTTCAATGTTCTTATAGAGGTCACTTGTCGTTAGAATGCCTACATTGTACACCACATTTGCCACCACCTCACTGAGGCCTCTAAGGTATTTCTTTATAAATATTGCAAAGACCAGGGGAAGAATCATTTGCTTTGGAACTTGAATATCAAGTAATGAGGCAATGAAGTGAGAACACACGTCAATATTGACCCTATATTTAGGGTATGTGCAGGATCATCATGGAAAAAATAGGCCCTTAAGTGGCAAAAAATTCAAAAAAATCAGAGTTAGGCAACTTGACGTAAAAATTTGAATAAGATCTATATTATTTCAAAAATATGTAAGAATAGAATGTTTAGAAAATTAAATGTAGTTTCTAAACTACTAGGTTTATTTGAAAACAAAATCTATTTGGTGAAAAATTGAAGTTTCAATCCAATAGTACTTAAATTTCAAGGAAAAAATAAGAAGTAGGTGTATGTTTGACCACCTGAACCACAATATAATGATAATATTTTTTTATAAGATTTTGGATATAAGTAGAGGACTCATGTCCCGATGTAATGCATATTTTTTTGTAATTTTTTCCAAGCATAATTAATTATGAATTTTTATTACAACTTTTAAAAAATATAAAAACTTCTATGTCTAACCACCTTAACTTGGTCAAAAATTCATGAAATTCAAAAAAAAAATTAATCCTATAGTATACGAAGCATAGAATGTGACACATGTTTTGGATTCAAAAAATGTGATACCGTTTGAAAGCTATAAATGTTTTTCAATTAGCATATCAATAAGGACTTTAGTCATAATTCAAATAGAAAATGAATAAAATTATTTATTAAATTCAAAGTAAAACATAATTTATATTGGTGGAAAGCTGAGAATCTCCTTTAAAAACCCTTTTTGTTTCATCAATTTTGGGTTAAAAAAGTCGTCAGCCACATACCCTACACATACCCATCATATCACCACTTTTTGGCCAATCATGTTCCTACACATACCCTTTATCCTTGTACTCAATGAAATCCCTTCATAGAACCCACTTCATGGCTATGATAGGTAGTGAATGCTTATTCTTGATCACCCTCTTTAGTCGGCTATTTGATATTTCACCTAGGAATGCTATCTAGGACTTGTTACAAACTAGCCTAATGGGAGTATTCATGGTACCAAGCTTTATGCAACTGTCTAATGCAAGCTCTACACAACTACCTAAGTCTAGCTCGATGCAACTGCTAACGCTAATTCTAGCCAATTGCCTAATACCAATTCTTCTCAAATTGCTAAGTGTGATTTTGCTATTACCTAAGCACCTATTTATAGAAATAGCCAAGATATTCAAGATAATTTGTGTGCCATAAGCATGATGCTAATTGAGTACCAACTCAAAAATCCCACCAGAGCTTGCTCGAATTTCCCACCCAGTTGTGTTTGGTAGGTATGATTTGTTGCATGCAAAATTAATAAGAGCTAATTAATTAAGCATAAGCCGATGGTAGTCCTCAGTGGTAGTCTGCATGGCTAGGTGTTGAGGTGTCGCGTTGCAAGTATTTTTCAAACTCCAAGGTAGAACTCATATCTTTTCAAGCACTTATTGTATATTTTAGCTTAATCATTCCTTTTGGGATATTAATTGCCAAAGCATGCAAAATCCTAAACCACTTTCAAATCACTAGCTTTTTTCTCAATAAAATTGCATACTATGACATCATTCCCAATGTCATTATGAATTCTTGTCATTTCAAAATGGCAAGGAATTCATTTTGCACAAGCAAAAGAGTTGGCGATACATGCTAAATTTAATGCTAAAAGGAAATTATTTTCTACCACTCCAAGAAAGAAATCGATAAGTATTGTATGTGAAAGGCTAACATTGTGAAGGCTTATTTAGCATGCTACCTAGAGCAAAGAGTTTTGAGTGCAGACAGAGCCAAAGTAAATTGTAGAAAATTTGAGCATAGCAGAAATCTACAGCAAAAGGAAAATGGTTGAAATTTCTCATATGGAATGCAAGGTGAGGCAACGCAAAGCTTGTTTGGTGTCATGCATGCATTAACAGCTGCCTATATCTTTGAAGATGTCTCTTACGCTTCACCTGGGATACTAGAGAAGCTAGAGTGGGTAAACATGTGGGCCTCAGAAAAGAAAAAAACTCACAGAGACTAGAGCCAAATAAAGGAGGAATGGGATAACATTCATTATCCCATCCTTGCAAAGAACCCTAAGAATCTTAGGGAGGCATCCTGTGAGAGGATTAAGAAAATTAGTGACCCAGATTCTTTGGTGCAGAAATAGTGGTTCAGCAGGCTTCCATAGTATATGGTTCCATATGTACACTACTGCCTGGAGCTAGTCGATGAAGCCATTAAACATTTCAACCCAGACACCAAAACCATCAAGGGCCATGAGCTGAGAGTTAATATCTCTCTAGATGCTATATGGAACATGCTATGCATCCCTAAACAAAGCTCCAAAGTAGAAAAGATGGAAACATTCACTCTAGCAAAGGGGGAGGAAATATGGAGAACCAAAAATTTGGCTCTGTATTTTTATAACAAAGAAACCAAAAGGTCCAGGGAAGATCATAAAATGCCACCTCAAATTCCATCAATGCACAATGCTTTCCCTATAGACATGCAGGATGCCTTCTCAATGATGGCATTGATTTGTGTCCTGGACATCGACAGATATGTTCAGGAATTTCAACTGGGCCTGGGGTTTCAGTTGCACAGGAAACATTCCTCTTTCTAGTATGAATTCATAGAATTCATCATCGAGGAGATGCTAAAACAAATAAGGGAATAAAAAAAATAGCAAATTTTTAGGTTTCCTTTTTTCCTTGCCCATATTTTTTTGCATCAAAACCCTGACTTCTTCAAAAAACATGTGAGGTTAGCTATATTTGATGAAAAGAGAAGAAGAAGGCTAGTTTTTGTATGGACTCCTCTCCTCTCCTCAACTTATGATTATGGATTATTTCTTGACTCTAAGTCTACAAGGTTTGAGTGAGGATGTTGGTCTTTACTGGCTCACCACAAAACAGATAGAGTATATGAAAAATTTCACTCTGAAATGTGACTGGTTTCTCAGAGAAAATTTCACATTCATTTAGATGTGTAGCTTTACCGGGGAACCATTCCCACTTTTGGCATGTCTCACAAATCAAGTGCTAGCCCTCGAAATGTTCTGGAAAGTATCACTTATTGACTATACCTTTTGCGGAGGACCAGCCAAGAAGAAAGGGTTTTTCATCTGCCTGCTAAGCTTTAAAATAGTGGTTATGGCCAAGAAGCAGACACATAAGCTGCTAAAGGAAAAGCTGGCTCATCTAGGGCTAGTATGGTTTTGCGAAAAAATGCATTACAACCTTGAAAATGACTTATTGAATGAACATGTCAAGGTAATGTACAGCCCCCGACCTTACTAGGAGAAGTGGAGGAACCCACTAAAGGACCAGAATGATCTATTGGTGGACGTAGCTCATATTCCAACTAAGGATAATAGGCCACCATATCTTACATTCTACTTCCCTTTGGAAAAGTACGATGAGAAGTGTCAAAGTGGGACCACCCTTCGCAATAAATTGTTAAGTAAAGAAAACTGGAGTTAGGAAAGGATTAGATTTTTTTGGGTTTACCACCAAGAGATCAAACACCCTTATAATACGCCTTATCAAGGCATAGAGTCGGATGATAGATTTGATAAATATTGGAATGATGCACATATTGATTCTGATGCAAGCAATGATGAAGATATCAACCCAGAGGAGGTTGAAACATATACAAGGAAAGGAAAGAAAAGAGAATGGAAGTACAAACCATCCCAGTGTAGTAGAAAGAGATGGCAATGGGGCAGCCTAGCAAGGTTTCTTCAAATGTGTGGGTGAACATATCATTTATAAAGGCCTCTCTAACTCGCACCTAAACTAAAAAAGGAACAAGAAAAACCCCACAACAATAGTCAGAGACCATAGACATGGATGATTCCCTACCCATCAAAATGTAGCACACAGAAGTAGCTTCTAGAGATAGTTTATAGGAGCTCACAGCAAGCTAGGGACCGCAATCATCTAAATAGCAGGTAACTTTCACTCCCTCTTCTCTTGCTTCACAATCTTTAATTCCTCCTGCTATGTCTGCAACGCCCCTCACTTGAAGTGTCGGCCTTTCTTTTTCTACTCTTGCCACAATGGTAGTGGGAGGTTTCTCCCAGTTCTCCCAAGCGGGACCATTTTCTTTTACCCCTCCACTGACCTTTCTACCTTTTTACGAAGCCCAATCTACATCCGCCATCACTTCATCTTTTTCCTCTGTAGCCACCTTGGATATCCCTTTTTCTATGACTGAATCAGCCCCTAGCTAGTCTACCCAACATATGAAATCCACCATGACTCTGCTATTGCCACAACACCTAATGAGTTCTCCCACTAGTTCACAAACTGGGCTTTGGCATATTCCCACATTATCCCCGCTTACAATCAATATTCTGAAGAAGAAAAAATCCAAAACCACTACCCTCTTGTTCCCTTTTTCCCTTCCTCCCAGTGCACCTTTTGTAGGTGGGCTAGTTAGGTCACCAGTAGAATTTATGGAAGAGGTTGATAAAACAAAACAAGCACAGGCTATCAGGATCCAGAAGAAAAAGGCCAAGGATGCTAAGAAGCTAGCAGAGCCAAAGGTATAGACTATTTTCAATGAGGCTCAACAATCGTTGCATTTCGCAACCATGTATCCAACTGTCATCAAACCGTAAGAAGAAATGCATCCCGATGATTACAACATGTATCCCATGGGACTCGATCTGAGCATAGCCTGACCACAAGACAAAGTTGAGCTCATGGAAGAGACACAGCGGGTGGTGACCACTAACTTTCTCAAATCCAGTCACTAGCTAAAGAAGAGAGAAGAAGAGCTAAAAATTGTCAAGGAGAGATTCAAGGTCATGTTGGTGAAGGAAAAGGTGAGGGATGCAAAATTTTTGCTCTTATCAGAGAAAGCACAGACAGAGCAGGATCATTTCCAAGAGGAGCTTGCAAGGTTCCAATCCAATGATTCCAACCTGGTTGTTGAGCTGCAATAGAAAAAATGAAGAATTTTAGGACTAGTTGGCTCAAGCAGAGTAGGAGATGCAACAAAAAAATGAGGAGTTTGACCATCAGCATGCTCAATTAGAGAAAAAAATGCAATAGAAGGATACAGACTTTGAGGACTAAAAGACTCAATTGGAGAATGAGGTCTAGGAGATGAAGTCTTCCCTTTAAATGAACTCAACAAACAAAAATTGGGCCAAAGAAAAATGGCTCTCTGAATGGAGGACCTTGAAGGATCAACTTTTGACCGTAAACAAAAAGGTTGCAGAACTGACACATGATGTTGGATCAAGAGATGCGGAGATCAACTCTTTGAAGAGTCTTCCCCAACCCCCTGCTATCCAGTTGGATTTCCTTCTGGTGGCTCAACAATTATACATTTCATACTAGGAAAGAGTCAAGGCATTCTACCTTACTCTTCAGTCGATGCTCTAGTTCATGGTGGAGGAAACAAGTTTAGGCAGGGAGGTTTGTGGAGTGATTAAGGGGTTCCCACAATCCATTGTGGAAAATTTTCTTGAGGAAAAAAAAATTGTTGGACAAGCCATACATGGTCTCAAATGAGGACTTAGCAAATGCAGGGATCAGAGACTAAAAAGCTGCTACCAAAACAACAAACAAATTCATCCACTTCCACACAACTATCCTCCATGTTAGCGAGTGGGCTACCATACTGGATCATACCATGAATAGAATGTAGGCTAGGTTCTCCTAGCTAAATCAAATGAGCCTACCCTCCTCGTTTCTTCTGGATGAATCGGTGGCCTTAATAGAGCCGATTGTAGTGAATATTGAAGAGAAACATCAGGAAAAATCCACTTTTTAGAGCTTCATTCAGCCCCTACTGCAGAGGATATTGAGGGTGTCACTCATAAAATAATGTGGCTGCTCTTCCAACTCGAGCCTAGGGCCAGTATATCCATGATGCTGCCATATAAAGAAATGATCAATCTGCATGGAGCGCAAGAGAATCTATGCGACATATCAACGCCATCTGAGGCTGACTAGCTGCCTCTACAGACCACTCTCTCCAAGATCTAATTGTAGCACCCAATGGACAGGGCTCTGGTCTATGAACTATAAACTTTTGGGTTCCTCATTTTGTAAGTGAAACACCCCTAATAGTCGCCAAAAGCTGTGGATATATATTTCCTCTAACTCCCTTTGGGTGGATTATTCTACTAAGTTTGACCCACACTACATGTATTCTCGGCCTCTATTTGAAAAACTTCATCTATTGTTGCCACATGTCCATCAGGCACTCTCCACAAGGAATCCTTCCTTCACTCTTCTAACGGCTCCCGCCATGCTTCCACGTGTCAACACCCCAGGCACTTCAAAGCTACTTCCCTTCGCTTTTCAATTGGGCCTTGACTGTGTGCCATGTAGCATCCATCTACATACACTTTTGGCAGACCCCATAGTTAGTGTTAGTAGTGGAGGATGTGTCCATGTGTCTTAACTGTGTGGGTTTTCATCGCAAGGAGGAGGAATCAATTAACTGGCCCAGGCCTTTTGCCACATGTCTCTTTTGCAGGGACTTCATCGAAGGGAAGGAGAGAGTGAGTAGCGAACCCTGCCAGATTTCCATGTGTTCTAACTTCCTCCATGGGTGAATGACACATGTCTGCATAGGGTTTTTCTATGACCACTACCATCATTCACAGGGGATGCATTTGGCTTAGGGGCGACCATGTTCATGGCTCAAATATTTTTTGTTGCAATGGCCGAGGGAAATCATTGCTCTGGGCATTGTTCATGATGAAGGAATCATTTCTGTTACTAGCCCACTAGGCAGTGGGATTTTTATTTATATATACTGCTTGTTCCTTCCAAAAATGAGTTCAGAAGATACATAAAAATTAGAGGAAAGACACTAGGCCTTTTGTATTGCTTTAGATTATTGTATAAAATTCTCAGACTGTCATTATTCAACCTTTTTTTTTCTTAAGCTATATGATGAAACATTATACTATGCCATTATTGTCCTAAATTGTTTATTTTCAAAACTTCTATGATTTCAATATAAGCTTGTTAATTTAGACCATGTCTTTTGACTCTTCTTTTCAGTAAATGTATATGGGAATTATTTTATGTCATTAGATAAATTATTTAGGTTTTCATCTTTGATTTTTGTTATTCTAGAACATAGAAAATTATTGAACAAGCCCTTAAATTGCATCCAAAAGATAGATTTATCACACCTTACATCTAAATCTTGGCACATTTCCTTAGTTAGATCTTTATTTTTATATTTGCTTCATTTTCCCTTTCCAAAACCCCGAATACAGAAAAATATGACTTCTTTAAAAACCTGGAGGTCACTCAATTTAGTGCACTTGGTCCCCCATTAACTGAGTTTCCCATAAGGTTGTTCCCTTATCAATTTTTGTCATCAACGATTATAATTATAATTAATATTATAAATATAAAATAATAAAATGAAGGATAAAATATAATAGTAGAACATATTCATAATATAAATTTTATATAAAGTACATATATAATCAAATAATTAATATATAAAAATGTTAAAATAAAAATGATTTTAAAAATATTAAAACATAATTGATTTTAAAAATATTTATTATTTGATTATATATTTATTATATGATTATATAAGTACTTATAGAAAAGTTATATTATTATTTGTGACATCAACCCCAATGAAAGGGAGAATTTCTGCATAACTGTTTTTTCATTATAATTATAAGAAGGGATGCATGGAATTCAATTAAAAATTAAACAAAAGCAAGAGAAATCAGAACTTGCTTCTTAATCATCATGTTAATATACATCTTACAAATAAAAGCTTACTTCAATAACCAATAGAAGATTGTTTCCATTATGAAGTGCACATACCTTAAATTTTCTACGATTCAAGAAGGCTTCATATCCATGGTTTGCTCTAGTTTATGGTGGGGATGCAAAATGATCCCAACCAAAGTGGATTCAAACCCTATCCACCCCTCCAAGAAAATTATGTGGTCTGTGGTGAGATAGAGTTGTCATTCAAGCCCATAAGCAGTGAATAGAATATCTCCCTAGTGACCAAATGTCAAGGTGTACCTATCAGTGGTAGATGTAAGATACCACTTCCCTATAGTTATAAGGTTACAAGGTGATCTCTAGGTTACCTACCTAAGCTTGTTAGGAACTTTCTTCCCTATAGTCCATTGGATGGCTAAGCAACAAAGGTTATCCATCACTAGCATAGAATGCTCCTTGAATACTATCCATCTCGAGCAAGTATGACCCCTAGACACCTTGTCAATCTTGAACATTAAGGTATTGCTCCTTGACTATTGTCAATCTCGACCAAGTTTTTCCCCTAGACACCTACCAATCTCAAGCTTAAAATTTTTGCTCCTTCACTTTTTTCCATCTCGAGCAAGTACTGCCCCTAGACACCTATCAATCTCAAGAAAGAAAGTACCGCTCCTTGAATTTTGTCCATCTCGAGCAATAAGGTACTACTTGAATTCTCTTAGCATATGACTGGAAGATAGGTCCCAACATGATTAAGAAGATTCACAACTTAGTTTCTATCCATAAATGGAATTAGTGAAATTTTCATAAGAAAGCATTACAGACTCATAGACTCCTTCCGGTTGGGGTAGAGGTAACTAATCAACCCCTTGATAATTGTGGTTGATACCTAGCTTATTTTCAATCCCTTAATATATATATTCTAGACATGGAATTGCAAGGGATTGTTTTCTCATTGTACATAACAAAGAGTGCCTAATGTTTACTTATGACTATCCTAGCAGCCAACTAAATATAATAGAAATTATCCTTAAGATTAGGCCCAGTTGTCCTTACAGCCCATAATGCTTCATAGCTGTAATGTGTAGATTTAGCATTCTTTGAGTGCATGAGTGACTACAATATAGGTAGGTAATTCTTAATTTGTTGAGCAAAAACCTAACCTCACCATTTTCCTATCCTTCCTTCTTCTTGGGTAAGAAATTATAGAAAAAGGGGCAAATCAAAGGCAAAATTAAATTGTATAGTTGGCAATTGTGGTGATACGGTGAGCAACACCAATATCACTCCTCTCATGGCTTCGGTTAAGGGTTCCATTGTTTCTACATTATTATCTATGTTATCTTATTCCTTCTTGCTAATACTAACAATGCATGATTATTTTAGTTAGCAGCAAATGACTCTTTTGTTTTAATAAGAATTACATGAATAATATAATGGTAATTGTTATGGTTTAATCAAATAGAGTAATGAATATTTTAGAGAGATTTCTAATGGTCTTTGGCAAGTATGAAGAGTGAAAAAAGGTAGATTCTAACAATAGGATTCCATATGATGTGGTTGCAGAACCACCCCTTCCACCCATTCTCAAACTCATTTATTTATAGCACCATATTTAGACAACATAGAAATTAAGGTTTAAGAACCTAATATTTGTGGAATAGATCCAAATTATCACCTTCAATTATAGCCATATTATAAATTATGGGTTTTGGAGTGGGTGATTTGACATCTACAGTACCGAGATGAAAGGTTTTGAAATACAAATGAGAAATATACTTCAAGACACTCTTGAAATTGGGGTTTGAAATTATCCTCCAAATCTCTATTACAAATACAAGCTTCCATAAACTTATTTTGAACCCATTATAACCCAAAAGAGTGGTTGAGTGTGATCTAGAACCTAAGGACAGTCTGAGGTAAGTAGCAAGCCATTTCCACTAAATAATTTTAAACACTAACCACAGTTTATAAATAATAAGCATTATATGACTGGAGCGAGCTTATGGGAAGAGAACTGAGAGGAAATGAAATATCTATTTTATTATTGTATAGACCATATCTAGCTTTGGAATGATTTTAAAATAGCAATGAGGATTTATAATTTAGTCAACATTGCAACCCAAAGAAATGCAGCAAAAAGTATCAGAACCTGGATTAGAGGCAGCCAATGAATGGTGTTTGAAGTAGTAATGAAATCTTCCCTTCACATATCCCAAGCAAGTTGTCCACCTCTCTATTCCTCCTCAAAACTCTTGTTCTCTACTCTCCTTCTCTTTTACCTACTTTCTCTCCTTTTCTCCAGCTTTGGCATCCATTTTTTTTGGGGTTTGAAGATTATTAATAGCCAATTCAACTCCATTCCTTATCTTGCAAAAGCGCTAGCATTGGACTGGCATGGCATGCCTATTAATTGCACTACCAGTCCTCCTCCTCTATTCCATGCCTACACCCATTCCCATTAAATTTCTCTTGTCTCCTGGTCGTGGGGTGGAGGTTGTGCCATAATGAAAATCCTTGTTCAATGCCCTTCTCCCGTGTTGTTGCATTTGTTTTTCTCTATTTATTTTTATTTATTTTTTCCTTGGTTCGATGGTCTCTTATTTAATCCCATATCCTTGTATTAATTTGTCAAATATTTATCATTTAAGATTATTTTATTTTACTATTTGTTTTCATTTAATCACTCATGCCACATGTAGTTCACTTGTTTTTATTTAATTGCACTCCTCCTTATCAATATTTAAGGTAGATGGTAAGTTTATATTTATTTGTTTTCTTTAATTTTTTTTATTTTACTATTTCATAACTATATAATTTATTATTTACTTATTTACTTATTTTAACTTTTCTTTATTTGTAATTTCTTATTATATATATATATAAATTATCTATTTATCGTTCCTTGATAAATTATAACCTTATTTGATATTCTTAATTGATTTGAATGAATCAAACTATTTGATGTCTTCTCCTAGTCGGATGGAAGACTATGGTGACTTAATAGATGACTAAGGCCCTAGGCTTAAATGAACTTCAAGTTGTTAGAAATTATAGGCGAGGTCTTGGCACTAGAATTACATTACCAATTGATTGTCGCTCATCCCACTAGACCACAAAATCCACCTCATCATGCACCTCGAGTACCTACAACCAATAATAACCTCACATAGGTCCAACAACCAATTCATTAGTCCAAGTCATCTTAAACAATGTAATGCATCAAATTTAAAATAAGATAATAAAATTAATAACCACATTCATTAATTTTAACATCAAGGTTTTAAATTAGCACACACACACACAGACATATATGTCTACATAATAAAATCCGAAAATCCACCCCTAGTCCAAATTAAATTGGGGCTAGTGGTCATGCAAAAGGATTTTAGCAAAGTATCTAAGGGATATGACATACTCCTGCCCTTAGGATTAAGTCGGCTTAGCTTAATTAAACAAGTATGGATATTCTACTTTTATTACATTTTCATCTTCCCAAGTAGCTCCTTGTTCCCCACATTTATCCCATAGGACCTTAACTTGCTAGATAGTTCTATTGTACAATGGTATGTTGTTCCTATCTATGATTGTGAGTGGTTCAAGGTGGATATCTCCAACATCTTCCACCTATAGTTCTTGTCAATCAATTACATGTGTGAGGTGGGAAATATATTTCTTAAGTAATGATACATGGAATACATTATGAATGTGAGAGAGATATGATAGAAGATCCAATTGGTAAGCTACATGGCTGATTTTCTCAAGGATATTGAATGGCCCTATGTATCATGGAGCTAATTTAGCAGCCTTTCCAAAATTTTCTGAGCTTTTATGTGGTCTAACATGCATGAACACCTTGTCACCTACTAAAAATTCCCTTGGTGTCTGCTTGGCATCTGCATAACCTTTTTGATGATCTAAAGCCTCTTTCAATCTTTCCCTTATAATTTTCACTTGATTGTCATATTCTTGAAGTTCAGGCCCAATAGTTACATGGTTTTCTAAGTTGTCCCATCCTATAGGCGTTCTACACTTTCAGCCATACAAAGCTTCAAATGGGGCCATTTAGATGGAAGAATGGTATGAATTATTATATGAAAATTCTACTAATGATAGATACTCCTCCAATTTAGTTGTTTGATCCATGGCATACATTCTAAGCATGTCTTTCATAACCTAGTTAACTCTTTCAATTTGGCCATCTATTTTAGGGTGGTAATCAGTGCTAAATTGAGTTTGGTTCCTAATGTGGCCATAAGAGAGGTCCAAAACCTGGAAGTAAACAACTTATCTCTACTATCTAAATGATTTCCTCAGGAATCCCATGTAGTCTAATGACTTCCTTAATGAATCTTTTAGCCAAAAGTGGGGCATCATCCTTCACATTTCCTAGTATGAAGTGTGCTACTTTTGTTAGTTTATCAACCACCACTAAAATATTTTCATGTTGATTCTAAGTTTTGGGAAATCCTATCATGAAATTCATGGAAATTACCAACCACTTATGATGTGGTAGGTCATGGGAATATAGTGTTCCTACAGGATGACAGTGTTCCACTTTAACTCATTGAAATTCAAGACATGCATTTCAGTAACCCCAAGTAATGAATTTTTAAGTCTGCATGCATTTCGGTAACCCCAAGATGTGCTTGATAAGGCATATTATGGCCTTCTGTGAGAATTTTCAATCTTAAGCATTCCTCTTCAGGTACATAAATTTGATTCAAATAACGAAGGATCCCATCATTTCCCACATGGTACTTAGTTGGAATAATCCTTTGTTGCACTTCTAACCTCATTTTCTTACAAAAGGGGTCTTGTTCCTATATTTTTTGATCTTTTCTAGAAATTCAAGCTTTAGCTAAGAGATTGCAACTAGTTTAGCCCTTCTACTTAAGGCATCTACAACCCAATTTTATTTTCCCTTAACGTATGAGATATCAATCTTATAGTTTCTTAAGAATTCCAACCACCTTCTCTAATGTGCATTCAAATCAGGTTGGGTAAATAGATATTGGAGTCCTTTATGATCGGTATTCAACTTGAAAGGTCTTCCTACCAAATAGTGTTCCCATACCTTCAAGGCATGCATAATTGCCACCAGCTCCAAGTCATGGGTGGGATAGTTGAGTTCATGATCCTTCAATTTCCTAGACTCAAAGGAAATCACTCATCCATTTTGCATTAGTACTCCACCTAACCAATCCAAAGATGCATTTTTCCATACTAAAAATTCTCTTTTTGGATCAGGCACTTACAAGATTGGTGTAGTGGTAAGAGCTTTCTTCAACTTTTGGAAAGAACTATCACATTTTTCTATCCATTAAAACTTCTTTCCATTTTCCTGAAGGCAGGTTATGGGGTTAGCTATTTTGGAGAAGTTCTCTATGAACCATTGGTAATATCCTACCAAACCCATGAAGCTCCTTACTTCAGGCACATTCTTAGGAATAGGCCATTCTACAATGGCTTGTATCTTGGTTGGATCCACTAAAATTCCTTGGGTTGATATAATATGTCTGAGATAATGAACTTTAGGCTGAAAGAAAGAACACTTGGATAATTTCCCATACAATTTATGATCTCTCAACCTTTGCAAAACTATTCTTGAATGCTCCTCATGCTCTTGCAGATTTTTAGACTAGATTAGTATCTCATCCAGTACTAGCACAAATTTTTCCAAGTAGTCATGGAAAACATGGTTCATGAGACTCATGAAAGTAGAGGGGGCATATGTTAGGCCAAAAGGAACCACATAATGGCCATACTAGGTTTTGAATGTTGTCTTTGGAATATCTTCTTCCCTTATTCTTAATTGGTGATAACCTAGCCTTAAGACTATTTTGGAAAAGACAGTAGCTCCCTTCATTTGATCAAACAAGTCATCAGTTCTAGGTAGTGGATATCTATTTTGAATGGTTACCTTGTTCAAAATTTGATAATATATGTACAACCTCAAGGTTTTGTCCTAAATAAACAACATTGGATCTCCCTAAGGGGACACACTAGGATGAATCAATCCTTTCTCTATTAGATCTTGCAACTGCATCTTGAGATCTTGTAATTCAGTAGTGCTCATTCTATAGGGAGCTTTTGAGATAGGCTCTGCCCCTAGAACCAGATCTATTATGAAATCCATCCGTCGCTTAGGAGGCAATCCTAGCAATTCCTTAGGAAAGACATCATGGTACTCCTGAAGGATGGGACAGTCTTAAATGCTAGGTGTGGGATCATCATTAACCTCTTCCATATTTACTAGATAAATTTGTCTTCCCTTTCTCACTGCCCTTTTCACTTGCATAGATGATATCGTTCTTGCTACTATTGTCCTGTAGATTCCTTGAAGAACCACTGACCTCCCTTGGTCATCTAGACATTCAATCCTCTTGTTGTAACAATCCAACTTGTATTTGTGCTTCTAGAACCAATCCATCGCAAGGATTAGGTTGTAGGAACCTAATGGAGTGACCCATAGATCCACCTTGGTCCTTATAATACCTAGGTCAATTTTAGCTCCATGCAGGCAATATTTGATATTTTGTGTCATACCCGACCCAAACTCAACCTCCATCTCCTCTCAACTAAGAATCTTATGATCAATTTTACATTTTTAAATTACATTGGAAGAAATAAAACTATCTATGAATCATAAATCTACCAAAATAGAAATAGGTGTTGGAGTTAAAATGACACTGAGAGGGGGGGGTGAATTAGTGTCTTAACTATTTGACTAAATTTTAAAATATTTAAACACATAGCTCAGATTCGATCTCAATATCATTCTGATTAGAGCATTCATGAGTTGAATGTAATCATTCATAAATAGAATTGAGAAAAAATAATGACTCCAACTGAACTAACAATAGCATAATGTCCCGTAGAGAACATAGAACAAAGAGGCACAATATTTTTTCCAAGTGGAACCCCTCCTAGGGTATAAAAACCACTTCCCCTAAATGCCTTCCAGCTTAATCTTTTAATCAACTGTTCATAATGCCTTATAGGCTGATTTTTGAGCACCCACTCAAGGAGCATCAACCCCTCATTTAGAGATATCTATCTCAAGGAGTACCAACCCATCAAATTATGTTTTGAACAATAGTAATGATTCAGAGGATTTCTCTATTTTCAGTTAAGCACATATCTCTTTGTTTTCTCATCTACAAAATACCTTAAAGATTCAATAACTGAATCCCTAAAATACCTCATAGAAAAGAAATTTACAATCTCTACATTTTTGTTCAGATTTTTACTGCAAAGTTTTATCATACATTTTCATACAGCCCAAGAATAATAATCTCAGAATTACAATAACAACCGAACACAAAACTTAGTTTTCTACTCCTATTTATAAATCCTAGAAAAGTAACAGACTGCAGAAGTAACGACAGAACAACCAACCAAAACAAGAGCCATTTCACCTAGCTTCTGAAACTTGTGAGATTGTTTCTCAGAAAAATCTGTAACTCCCATGGGTCCATCAACCACTATCAAGCATCCAACCAGAGAGGTGCATCAAACAAACCTTCCATAGACCTCTATAGAAGCCATTATAGTTAGCAACAACATAAATGTAAACATTCATGATGGCGGCTAGGTTAGGGTTCGATACCTAGCTTAAGAGAATAAACTCAAAACGTTTTCCCTAATCTTTTCAATTCAAACGATGACACGTTATGCCGTAGGAAACTCTAATGTTTCCAGACAACCTTATGGTTGTTGCTTTCGCCAAGAACCACCAAAGTCGGAGAGAAGATATATCGAATACAACATGCTATGCCTATGGTCTTCCTTAGTAAAACATTGTTTTGCTGAGACATGAGGAAACTTCTTACCGAGATGCCCTTTTAGTTTCATTCACAATCATTGTAACAAACAACTTTCGGGGAGACCTCTTGGAGAACAAACTTTGTCATTCTGAAAGACATTCGATACACATTGTCGCCGTGACAATTCAACACCTATGTCGAAGGCCTTTATCATTTCCAAGTCACCGAGACTATACATAGTCGGGGAGACACTATATAGACTACTCCATGTTTCACCGTTACTCCACATGATACACATTGGTTGCTATGACAAATGGTTTTTCTTATCGACAAGCCTATCTTGTTTTAACACTATCGCTGTAACCTAATGCTGTCGGGAAGACATTTCATAGAATACATTAAGTTTCACTGAAAGACTTTATTCACTCTAAGTCGCTAAGACTTTACCAACCTTTAACCGAAAGCCTTTCATTCGCCTTCTCCATGGCTTTCCATAGTCAGAGAGATATTATATCGAACACAATATGTTTCACTGAGAGCCCTTGATATTTTCCATCAACGAGACCCACAGGCTTCGTTATGACATTATACCAAAGAAAAACTTTTTCCGATAAGACCCTTTTTGAACATGATCGGTAAGACAATATGTCTTTGAAGAGACCATATGCCAATTACAGTACTCCTACCAAAAGACATCCACATGCATTAGTTGGAGAGACATAACCTTTTCACTATGACCTCAGCCCAATGGCCAAGCTCATGTTGATAGAGATTCTTTCCTGTGTCGGTCGATGTGACAAACCAATATCGCTGAGACCACATACCGACTAATTTAACTTATGCCAATATAACTACTATCACTAAGACAATGAACAATGTTACACCGAAAGCTGCCAGAATGTTAAATTCAATTGACATAACATTAGAAATGTCTTTCCAATAGGCAACTCAGACATTTCAAAGTGGATTGAGGAGACCCTACCATACTCATGCTGATATGTGAAAGCCTATGAAATGCAAAGAGAACCATCCTGACAAAGAATACCAACTTACAAGTTTTTTCAGACACAGAAATAGTATTCATAGCTTGAACTAGAATTCTTATCACCATCTTGAAATTTAAACATAACAAATAACTTTCTGTAGAAGCCAAGAGACATCAAAGAAGTGCCATTGTAAATCATAAGGATTAGGGATTTTGTCATCAAGGACAAACCATAAACACAACTAGAATCCAACAAACTCCCCTTTGTCCTTGATGGAAAACACAAAATGAATCTCCCCTTTTACCCTCAATGACAAAGAAGAGAAGATCGCGGTAATTTCCATGAAACACAACAGAAGCCAACCAAAATATCATGAGAAACAGCTGCAAAAAAAATAGAAGAGCACTAACCAAGAATATAGGAGAGCAGTAAGAGAATGAAAATATTTAACTCTCTCCCCCTAAGCAGTAGCTTGGAGATTCAGTGAAGTAATGATTGAGAGATAACTCCCAATCAAAGTCTCAGCCTTTCAAATAGCTCTTTTGCTAAGGGCTTAGTGAAAATGTTAGCCACTTGATCTTTTGATCCAACAAACTATAAGCAGACTTCATTAGCCAAAACCTTTCTCACAGAAAATCAAACTTAATAGCAATATGTTTAGTTCGAGAGTGCATGACAGGATTTTTTGATATATTTATTGCATTAGTGTTATCACAAAGAATGGAAATGGGTTTAGAAACACTAATACCCATATCTGAAAGAGTCTGACTCATCCACAATACTTGAGTATAGCATGAAGTGGAAAAAATGTATTCTGCTTTAGCAGTAGAAAGAGAAATAGATACTTGTTTCTTGCTGTGCCATGCCACTAAATGATCACCAAGAAAGAATGCAGCACCACTGGTGCTTTTCCTATCATCCAAACAACCAGCCCAGTTAGCATCAATATAAGCAATCAAAGAGAAATCATTGCTTCTAGGATACTAAAGACCATAATCAAGAGTGCCCTGAATGTATCTAAAGATCCGTTTAACAGTAGTAACATGAGATTCTTTAGGTGATGCTTGAAAAATGTGTAACAATACAAACTACCTACATAATGTCAGGTCTAGAGGCAGTTAAATATAAGAGACTGCTGATCATGGATCTGTATTCTGTTTGATTTGAATTAGGAGAATCATCAATTTTAGTAAGTTTGCATCTAGTAGCCATGGGTGTGCTAATAGGATGACATTCATCCATTTTAAATTTCGTAAGCATCTCTCTAGCATATTTGGATTGAGAAAGAAATATTCCAGTCTCACATTGAGAGATTTGAAGACCTAGAAAGAAATTTAATTCTCCTAACATTGACATTTCAAACTCAGATTCCATTAACTGAGAGAAATTTTTACACATAGTGACATTATTGCAGCCAAAGATAGTATCATCAACATAAATTTCAACAACAAAAATACCAGAACCTTTAGTTTTAACATAAAGATTACTATCTACACCTCCTCTAACAAAGCCATTAGAAATTAAATGACTGTCCAACCTAGAGTTCCAAGCTCTAGGTGCTTGTTTTAGGCCATAGAGAGCCTTTTTCAACCTATAGACATGGTTAGGATTATCTTTGCATATAAATCCTTCAAGTTGTTCAACATAGACTTCTTCATCTAAATAGCCATTCAAAAAGGAAGTTTTGACATCCATTTGATAAACAATAAAGTTTTTGTAAACAAAATAAGCCAAGAATATTCTGATGGATTCTAATCTAGCCACAAGTGCAAAAGTTTCACCGAAATCAATACCTTCTTGTTGAGCATAACCTTTGTAGACAAATCTTGCTTTGTTGTGAATAACATTACCATTTTCATTAACCTTGTTTTCGTATATCCATTTGCCTCCAATGACATTCTTGTCATCTAGTCTTGGGACTAACTCCCAAGTCTGATTTTTCTCAATTTGATCAATTTCTTCCTGCATAGCATTAAGCCAACATGAGTCTGTGAGAGCTTCATTAAAAAATTTAGGCTCAAACTAAGTAACTAGACAGAAAGCAATTTGTGCCTTTTCATCAGATTCTGCAGCCTTTCTTCTAGTTTGAACTCCTGCATTTTTATCCCCAATAATCTGATCTTTGGGGTGGTATATAGCTAGAGTTTTCGAAGGAGCATTTGATCCAACCTTTTCAGGACTTGCATTTTCATTTTTAGGGCTTGTTGATTCAGCAATAGACTTTGCTGTTCCAGCTCCTTCAGAAGTGATTTCAAATTCAAGTTCTTCTTCCTCATTATTTTGCAAAGATTCAGCATTCAAATGTGATCTTTCATCAAATTTTACATTAACAACTTCAAAAATCTTATTAAGCCTTTTGTTGAGACATTTATAAGCTTTGTTGTGAGTTGAGTATCCCAAAAAGATACCCTCATCACTTTTGGATTGAAAACTTCCAAGATTATCATCATCCTTTTTGATAAAACACTTACTTCCAAAATTTTTTAAGTATTTGACAGAAGCAGTGTTTCCAAACCACAGTTCATAAGGAGTGTGTTTAGATTTCACCCTAAGCTGCACTCTATTCAAAATGTATACAGCTGTATGAATAGCTTCTTTCCAATACATATCAAACAATTTAGCTTCATCTAGCATGGTTCTAGCCATTTCTTTTATAGTTCTATTCTTATGTTCAACTACCCCATTTTGTTGAGGTGTTTTAGTTGTAGCATACTGCCTTTTAATACCGTGTTGTTCACAGTAATCAATAAACTCTTGAGAGGTGAATTCACCTCCTTTGTCTGATCGAAGGCATTTGAGTTTCAAATCAGATTCCTTTTCAATTATTTTACGAAAGATTTTGAACCTTTCAAAGGCTTCTGATTTGTGCTTAAGAAATGTGACCCAAACCATTCTAGTATAATCATCTACAAAAAGTATAAAGTAATTTTCACCATTGATAGACCTTGTTCTAGTTGGTCCACATAAATCAATATGCACAAGCTGTAAAGGTTTTGAAGAAGAATGTTCTTTTGTCTTGAAGCTAATTTTAGTTTGTTTACCACTTAAGCATTCTTTGCACACATAATTTTCTAGCTTGTTAAGAATTGGTAAACCTCTAACATTTTGATTCTTACTAATTCTAACCAGATTTTCAAAGTTTATGTGTCCTAATCTTTTATGCCATAACCAGCTCTCTTCAATTTGGCCCATTAGACACATACCTTGAATATTGTCATTGTAAGATGAGTCAAGGAGATTGTACACATTTCCTTTTGTCCTCCTTCCAGTTGCAACAACCTTTCCAAGCTTGTTCTTAATCTCACATCCCTGTGAATTAAAAAGAACATGATAACCACTATCACATATTTGACTAACACTTAGAAGATTGTGCTTGAGACCTTCCACATAGTACACATTATAGATAGGAGTGTCTTCATTCAGAAGAAGTGAACCTCTACCTTTAATTTGAATACTAGAGTTATCACCAAACTTAACATATCCACCTACATAATCTTCAAGTTTTATAAACTTGTCCTTATCACCAGTCATATGGTTAAAACATCCACTGTCCAGGACCCATAAGTCCTTTTTCTTTGAATGAAAAGTAGTTTGAACCAACATAGTTTGTTCAATGTTGTTGACAGTCTTAGGTTTCCAAACCTTTTTAATTTTCTGCTGTTTAGAATGCAGATCAGTTCTGCACTGTTTGACAGAATGTCCTAGAGTATTGCATTTAAAACATCTTATTTGTCTAACAAAACCATGGTGTTGTCTAAGACCAAACCTGGGTATTCTAGAATTCATAAGCCTACAAGTGCTCACCTTATGACCAAATTTGTTGCAGAAAAAGCAATAACCATAGAAAAAAGAATTGACATTGTATGAAGGTCTATTACCTTTAAAAAACTTACCATGATCCTTACCAGATTCTGAGAGATTTGAACCTAAATTTTTTACTTCAGAAGAGGGGTTTTGTTTTGCTTTGTCAATTGAGCATTCACCCTTTTCAAAACCAACACCATTTTTATCTTTATACACCTTTTGCTTGCTAAGCATCTCATTCAGTTTTAGAGTGCTTTCATATTTTTCAATTTCCTTCCTAAGAAGGACTACTTCTTGTTCCAATTTTTGAATTTCATGATCTTTGCAACTAACAGTCTCTCTAAGGTAGACTTCAACTCTTTTAGCTTCTTCAAGGTGAGTTTTCAGAGAGATCAATTCTTGATCTGGTTTATGTTCTTGAGTAAGAACTTGTTTTTTTAAGTTTTTTGACCTCTTGAAGAGCACATTTCAGCTCACTTTCAAGATCTACTTCACCTTCTTCAGTGTCAAAGGTGTTAGAATCATTTTGCAGAGTAAATTCAGCCATGAACAAAGTTTCAACTTCATTAGCTGATGAGTCTTCAGACTCAATATCAAATTCATCCTTACTAAACAGACTTTTCTTCTTTTTAAAA